>VWZU01005070.1:1897276-2014881 GCA_013397095.1 Sterrhoptilus dennistouni | reverse complement strand
GGCTCCCCTGGGCAGCCCCTTCAGCGGGAGCTCTCCGGCGGCTTCCGGCGCCCTCACGGCTGTGCCGGAGCTCGAGGGGGAATCCCCCTCCAGCGTGTGGGTTTCTCTCAGCCCGATGCCTCGGGGCAGCTCGGGCTCGCTGGCCCGCCCGGCGGCTGCTGGAAGGCTGCGGCGGGGGGGGCGGGNAGCGCGGCTCCCGCTCGGAATGCAGAACAGACGGACCGTCGGCTCCTGCCGGCGCCTGGCGGGGTCCGTGTCACGGGCAGGGACACCCAGAGAGGCCCCGAGCCTTGTGCTTTCTCTTCCTGCCTCTCATCCTTCCTCAGGTGTGCCTTCCCGCCGAGGCCTCTCGGCCCCGCAGCGGGGCGTCCGGCCCGGCAGGAAAAGGAGGAGGTTCTGTCGGGATCAGTGGCTGAGAGACAGAGTTTGAGTCAAAGGGAGCCACAGAGGCAAAGCAGCTGGGGGGAATTCCTCTGGGTAGGAATCGCTGTTTTTCTGCCTTCCTTTTCATTCTGCTGCTGTGCACTGATGCTTTTGCCTGGGGAGTGGTTGGTACTAACAACTGCTGCGTTAAGTGCGCTCTTAAACTCCTGTGTGGTAACACCACCCTGGCAGGGTAATTCTGTTGGTCATACAGTGTGTGTAGTCACAGAAACAATAAAAGCGCCGGGTTTGGGTAATTTAAGCAAATAAAGCTCTATTATACTGTATACAGTTGTTTGTGGTACTTTGTATAAGCAAAAGTATTTGCGGACTCGGGCCAACTTGCACAAAATAATAAAGCAAGTCAGGGAGAGTCGGGAGCACCATCAAAATGCTGACTCGAGTTTTATATTTTAATTGCTGTATTAATTACTGGTTTTATTCAACATCTTCATCACATCACAGACAACTCACACCGTAAAAATACACGTGCTCATCGTGTGAGCTTTCACACAGACACATGTGGAAGTAGAGTCATTTGAGTAGTTCAGTCAAAATTACTCATAGATAAGTGTTTGAAGCCATACCTGAACATGGATATTTATACCCAGCGTGTGGGCAGCTCACATTTGCAAATCTACACTGGGACTAAAATGAGTGTGATTTGACAAGAGACAGAAATCCATTGACAAATAGATTGCATACCATGAACATTAATGACTCTGCAGGGAATTTACCATATTCTTTCCTGAATCTGAAGAGAAGTCTTGAATCACAGAATATAATGAAGGTGCACTTCTGTTATAGAAGTATGTAAACATCCATAAAGTCACACTGTGTTCAAGAGGTTCTGGTTTTATTTGAAATCACATTAGCTTATTTGAGAATAGCTCTGCAAAAACTAAATTAAGGTCTTTGCATGATTCGGGGCTTGATTGAAAACCTGTAAAATCGAGAAGATCTTTTACTAGTAGAAACAATTATGACTATTTTAACATCATGGACCAAGGGCCATTGACATCTCAGGAGCACTTTGAGAAAGACGACAACTTCTTGCTGCTTGTGGTTGGTTTGGTTCAGCCATTTCTAAAGAACGGCCATTCACTGTAGCTAAACATTCACACTTTGTCTGGAAGTCGACTTGTCTCTCTTGCTTCCTGATACAACCTCAGTGCTAAGGAACTCCTATTTTCCAAAAGGTTTTTTTTCTTCAATTGCTCTATTGTACACCACGAACTTGTAAGTGATTAATTTTTCCCCCTCATGTAACTAGGAATCTGCCAATGATTTCACTGTTTTCATCATTTAGTATAGCTACTCCTTGTTCTTCAGCAGAGCTGTTGGGGAAGAATTGTGTTTTGGCTGTGTTAGGTTTTTGGAGGTGGGAGGAGAGGAAAGGATGTGGAACTGTTTGTTCCTGAAGCTGTCTTGATATACTTAAATATCTTCCAGCAATACAATTGCCTATAATATTAAAAGGAGTGAATGCTTGCCTGGCTTAAGTGTTGAAGATTATTGGGAGAAACAGTGTTAGCCTTGTGGGATATTGTTAATGCAGCAAAGTACACATATATAAATCATACTGACACTAAGAGAATGGGCTCTTGGGGGATATGCAAACTGATAAACAGAAACTGCATATCTGAATAAAGCTTCAGCAGGTCATTTGCACACTACATTAAGTGCTGTAATTGTCCTGTTACTGTAATACTAAATGGAACCAATTTACCTGGAATAGGCAGAGGACAGGTGAGTTTGACTGTTCTCTGGTACTGACCATTGCAGGTGGTCTGGTGCATCCTTTTCATGTTGCCTGTTTGTTCCCTGGGCCATAGAGGTCAAGCCTATCTGCCCATCTCTGGATATAACCCTAAAAAATCTGGGTTGACCCTTTAACATACTTTGGCTTGCTACTCACTTCTTCTTCCTGCACCAGAATCATTACAGGTGCTGCTTTAAAATACACAACAGTTCATCTTCTGGGTGTAATACCTCAGATGCATCCAGTACTACGTTTGGCACAGCATTTTCCATTGAAATCAGATTCAACTGAGAAGAACAAGTTATGCCCAAAGAGAACAAGATTACAGCATGAATACCAGAACTGAATGAATGGATTTGCAGCCAACTGAAGCAGTTTTCTACAGCTAGACCTTTCTTGGGTGTGGATTCTCTGGCATCTATGATACATGAGCCCACACTTCCAAGTTTGTCTGAGGTGCTTGGAGGAATTGTCTCTTCTGCTCAGCTGTCTTTTTTTTCATGAGGCTTATGAATCATAAAGGCAAATAAATTCTGCCTATTCAACCTTCTAATATTATTAAAAACCAGGCAGAGAACAGAAATGAGATGGAAGAATTTACAAAAATTCTGGCATTTTAACTTATGCAGCTAGTCATGGAATGCACAGATAAACATGAAAAGAAGGAACTAATAAGTCATTTAGGTATCATTTCTGAGCAGATGGTGACAGCAATTTCTTCAAGAGAATTGACTGCTTTCTTTCATAATACTCCCCTACTTCCCATACTACAATATTTCCTGGTCCTACACATCAGCTATAGAGGATTTTTTATGGTTTTTTGTTGAGAAATGGTTAAACATCAGCATATATTCATCATGAAGGAAAATCATGTATTGAACATGAGCTACAACTTTTTCTTGAATGTCAAATGACTATTGCTTTGAATTTGCTGTAACTGATTCTTCAGTTGAAAGATTAGGTACAAATTTAAGGCATTGAGTCCCTCTGAAATAAAACTACAAGAGTTTTTAATGGTACTTGAATCTGGCCTTCTGTAAATGAAAAGCACAAATTTAATTCCTATGTTTACTTAATTATAATTGTTCTTAATTAAAATAAAAACAACAATGATTGAACAGTATTTTGTAGAAGTTATTTCTTCCACTGTGTTTTTATCTTGGAATCTAAATGTAAAACATGATAAATCAGTAGCAAATTAATACCTAGCCAAAACATTTTGAATGGGAATGTTGTTACATAGCTGTAAAACCAAAAACTATTGTTCAGCTTATAGTAGTTTTGAAGCCTCCAGGGCTTTATGGAAAATGTTCTATAAGTAGTTATATGGAAAATATGTCAGTGTGGTCTTTAGGCTTGATATTATTTCTTCTCTGGTAAATTAATATGTGATTTCTTAAATGACACATAGAAATTTTTAATTTGTGCTCAAGAGGGTCATTATGTGTCACTGTTTTTCCTTCCTCTTGCTGCCAGCTCCTAAATTTTCTGCTTAGTGTTACCATCAAACAACATGCTATGTATGTCTGGGTTATCTAACTTTCAAACTTTAATTATTGAAAAAAAAACCCCAACCAAGTTCTAAACTCCTAAAAACTCATGTTTCTGTGGTTTGATGTGACTTGGAGTCCACTTCTTAATTGAAAAGTGCACTCTTCTTTGTGTTTTATTGGGTAGTAAAATTCACAGCTGAGCTAAATACCATCCAAAATTATTGCAGACCAAAGAGGATCTGTGTTACTGTGAAAGATCCATTGTGTAAGATATACTCTTTTCGGAAAAATTGAGCCATGCTAGTCATACATGTATCATAATTGTTCAGAGGTTTAAAAAATCCTCAGAAGCAGGAAAAAAATCTACCCAACCCTTCAATAAAAGGAAACATTGTGCTAATCAGACAATTAATCGATGATACAATTGATTAAGCTATTTCTCCAGGTTTTGGGGGGAAGAATATGAAAGCCTTTCTCACCTAGAAAACTTCCACACTGAGCCATCATTTGGTGTCACAGGATAATTTGCAAACTTGCTGCACTATGAACCACAAAAAGGCGTGTGTCTCTTTGTGAAATGAGTAGGGCCATGTATACATGTTCATAGTTTGCATTAAAAGGATATAGACTACTCATACATTCTCAGAATGCGGTAGTTCTGCAGTTTTCTCTTAAGCACAAAGTAATTTGAGATATCAAGAAGAATTCTTACTATTTGTGAGATATTCTCAAATTATGTTTGTTTACTTTAATGCTCTGTGTAAAAATGTGAACAATAATCTTAGAACATTGTCTAAAATGCAGAACTTTCTTTTAGATGAACGCCCTAATTGATTATAGGTGATGTTCTCCTTTTGTACAGTATTTCTGAATGAGTGAATCCTTGGAACAGATTCACCAGGAGTGTTGAAGTGTCCCCATCCAGAAAACTGGTGGGCAGATTGTGGAGGAAGGGTTCAATGTACTTGGGCAAGACTTACGTCATTGAGCATCTCTTCCTAGTCATTCATGTGCTGAGTTGTTAGGCTACATATATATATGTGTATGTTGTGGTTTGAAAGCAAAACGAGTGAGAGGCTCCAAGTCAGAGATACAATTTAATAAGAAGAAAGGTAAAAAGGTAAAAATAAAATAAAAGAAATGCAATAACACAAAGGACCACTGACAGAGTCAGAATACAACCTGAGCAGGATGGTGGAAGCAGTCCAGGTGAGGTGGTCTTCCTGAAGCAGTGATCTTTTAGAAAGGTCTGGTAGCTCTGGACCTCTGGGAATCCAGTGGGTAAGGGCTGCTTGCACTGTCCCAAATCCCAGCTTATATCCAGGTGAGAATGCTTGGCTCCTCCCCTTGGGTGGAGCATCTCACAATGGGATGATGAGTTGTGAAGTGGGTCCTTGATGGCCCATTAAACAGAGATAACTCCTGGATGGAGTTACCTGGGAGTCATGGGCCATTAGCAGAAGACAGCCCTACACTAGAGTACTGCCCCACTTGGTTTCAGCAGTTCATGAAGATGGTGATAGAATAAATACTTTGTGTACATCCCACACTAGAACCCAGGACAGTGTATCTATCTGTCTATCTATCTATCTATCTATCTATCTATCTATCTATGGTATTCTACTTGGAGGTCACTTCTGTTGAAGAGTGAATGATATTAAGGAATTCTCTGAAGATTTATTATATCATATTCCTTAACAGAGTTTGGTTAGAATAATGTTTATTTAGCCACTTGTTCCCAAAAAGACGTGAATACAGAACACATCAACTAAGTGCTTCTGTGGATTGGGGCCAAATGGATAATTTGGCTTGAAGCTTTCTCTGTTTCTTCCTGTAGCAGAATTGATGGAAACAACTGCAAGGGGAAATGTCTGAAAGAACTAGAAGAGATAAAGAGTACAGATGATTTGTGCACCTTAGGGCTGCTCAAGAAGACAGTAGTCTCTTCCCCTTCTTTATGATCTTGGGGATCATTTTTATGTGTAAAAGAAAAACAAACAAAAAAATTATAGGAATGTTTTTCTACTTAAAATTACGTACTCTTATTTCAATAACTGCTACTATTAGTAATGATATGATCTAATTAATTTGATTGGTTAGTGTAACTTCATTCCTAAATGTAAGCTCTGATGTTTTATAAACATTACAATATCCCTTCCACAAAGAATATAATTTTACAGAGTAAACATGGCAGTATAGTTGAAGTAATGAACATATAGTTACATGGCTACTGATATGATGAATTAAGAATACAGTCCTCCCAACTACTTTTTTGTGCAGCAGTTCCCCCAAATATTCAAGAGTCCTTGTGATACTGAAGAATTTTAGTTTGTTTAAAATTAAACTGATGATGGTTTATAATTTGCCATCTTTATCTTTTGTGATACATGAGAGTTAAATAGATGACCTTGTTGTCCACTGCAGTGTAAATACTCAACTTCCTACTTACCAAATGGTTTTGCTGAAGTTTAAGAATTTATATTGCTTTTGTTTGTACTGTTAAGAAATGGATTTCATATATATTTCCCATTGGATTTTTTTACTTTTGAGGATAGATTTCACTCTTTCCGATAGAGATTGTGCATGTTTTCTTTGCAGTTTTATACCTTGCTGAAAATGGCAGCTCCAGAAATACTTAAAATAACTTAGGTGGTTGTGGAGACCTCAGGCAGCCATTAGTGATAGACCGCTCAGATTTTATTGTGCATGTTGTGACCCCAGTCCTTCAAAGGCTCTTGTTCAGTGTGGTGTCTTCAGATTGAAAGAGGATTAAAAATCATCTAAGTCTAATGGAGTCATTGATTTGGGGGGCAGCAGGGTGGAGAGAGAGCTGCTCTAAATGGAATGTGTTCCTGAGTGTACAGGGCATTTTTGTCTCTTTCAAAAACTATCTGGGGAGTACAGTGCCACAGAGGTGTGTTTGCAGGACTGAGGAGACTAGAAAAGCAGTTTTGGTACCAGAGCTGAGAGTGGGATCATCGTTGCATGTATGTTAGCAGCCAGTAGGGTATGAGAGAGATTAAAAGTACCTGGAGACCTCAATCAAGTAAGATACTCCATCCAAATAATTAGCACTTCAAGAGCAGTCTTTGCCTTCCCTTCCTTCTTTTTATGTATTTTCTTATCATCCATTTTCCTTTTCTCCTTGCTTTTACTACTTTCAACTTTCTTCCCACCTCTTTCCTCCTTTCTTCTAAATTGAAGATAAGAATGACAGGAGTTTTTCCACTCCCATTGTTGGTTTTAGTATAGTAGTTAACTGCTACAATTTTAATACTCATGCTTCTAAATATTTTTATGACTCAGTATCATAACAAATGATGAAAAATATGTAATGTGCCCTTACAGAATTAAAAAAATACCCTTTAATAACTGGCAGAGCCATTTTCATTTGCAAGAAGCCAGTCTAGATGCCTTATGCAATGTCATCTGTTTTCTTCCTGTGAAGGGGAATTAATAACATCTCATTTCTTCTTGTCTGTGAAATTTAATAAGTTAGCAAAGATGTATTTAATATTGAATTCCTTGGAACATGCATTTGGATGCATCCTTTGCACAGAGAAAAAATCTAATCTCACATTCTGTAGCACAAGGCCCACCCTCCCCCCGAAAAAAAAAGTCAAGCAAAAACATATTGCTGATGTCAGAACCTACAGTTTAGAAATAGTTTGACAGGCATAGCTGAGAATTTAAGTGACGTATTTGAACTATGGAACAGAGCTGAGTAAAAAGCTCAAACCAGATTGGTTTTGCTTTTATTTACAGAATTTATAATGTTGTGAACTTCTGTGGAGTGTAGAACTGAAGACTTTAGGAGTTTGAGCCAGTGCTCAAACATATTAAATATCCATATAAAAACATATTAAATATCTGGTTTCTTGCTTTTTTTTTTTCTTTTTTCTTTACTTGCATAATAGTTCCTTGAATCCTCTTAGAATTTTAATGAAGAAAAATTGATTTATTTGATTGTTTTTGCAAATAACCAAAATCCTTTTAAAATACATTTGAATAATACCATTAGGGTCATTATGTGAAAATAGACAGCATATTGTGAGTAAATTTGTTTGGTGATTGTTTGGATCAGGCATAGATGGAGCACGTTTAATGTTTAATGTTTGCAGTCAGTTTTCTTAGGCTGATCATTTCCCTACCAGGAAGGCAGTGATTTTTTGACATCGAGTGTCTCCATTTGCTGCTGAGGCCAAATGCCTCACACAGCATCTTGTCTGTAGAATCTTGGTGTTGTAGGTAGACTTGCACAGGTGACCAATTGCATTCACAAATGTTATGGTGTAGTTCTCTTCAACTTTTTCATCCAGGGAATCAGTGCGTCCGTGTGACTTATCTCCTTCCTCCCCTGTGTCCCAGTGGAGGATGTACTTTGAAGTATGGTATAGCATCTTCCATGGAAAGGAAGAACATCAGTTACAGGCTAAAAACATCAGATGGGGCTTACACGTGTGGTTCCACTGCCAAGTGAGTTGCAGCTGGCCTGAAAATACATTTTGTTTTAAGAGAAAAACTAATGTAGTTTTAGAAACTTCTGAGGAAATTCTTACTGTGCAGCTGTCTGGGTCAACAGCGTGAGTCAGTGCAGGATTGTGATTAATGAGAAAAGGGGAAGCATTTTATAGCTGGCAGATTCAGACCCAAGGGGTACTTCCTTGTCCAGGGAAAAGAATTGTTAGAAGCATGAAGAAGCCATAATTACTGAAATTACAGGCATTTTCTTTGCAGGTGTTAAGGCCACAATGTCCCAAAAGCCATGCACCCTGACAGGAAGCCACAGTGCATTGCTGCTGTAGATGATGTCATATAAAGGATGGGATTTTTCTACAGAGTTAGTTCAGTACTGAAAATGAAAGTGAATATAACTTGTGGAGTAGGTCTGGCAGCACGCAGCCAAGCCTGGAGCAGCAATCCCTTCCATGGCACCCTTGAGCAATGTCAGTCAGCAAACACCTGGACAAAGAATGATAACCACCCTTAAGAGGAAAGGTGTGGTGTGGGTGTTGGAGGGAGAGGCTGCTGATCACAGGTCCAGCACATGCATCACATGAGGAGGGCAAATGGGAGATTTGTACTCTGCTCCTTTATCATGGAGCATATTCAGTTTTACAACCTTTTCAGCTTTGTAATGAGTTCACATCATCAGTTTCCGCTCTGCTCTGTGTTAGGCTTCAAACCTAAACCTCATGAGATAACATCAGATAACAATCTTGAAGTAGTTTCCGAATTAACTTTAAATAATTTTGCCACTTAGATATTGTACTTAAAAATTAAGATTGCATCTAGTTATATCTTTCAGGACATGAGAGTTTAATAAGAAAATTTATTTGACCAGAAATAAAGAATTCAGATGTAAGAGAGTACCATATGACAATTAGTATTTTCATTACGTTATCTGTAATGTTTAATATTCACTTAGAAATTTGCCTGTATTGTCTGTATTTCTTAAGAGGTAGAAGTTATCCACAAAACAAAACGATGCACAGTGGTTAAATAGCAGGAGCAGAATGTTCATTCTCGTCAACAGGAACAAAAGTCCACTTTAGCCAACAACATTAACAGTTCTGTGAAAAAAGAGAGGAAAAGTCACAAATCACAGAATGGGTAAGGCTGGAAGATCATCTGGTCCAACCTCTCTGCTCAAGCAGGGTCATCCTAGAAAAAGTTGCAAAGGATTTTACATCTATATGGTTTTTGAAAGTTTTCCCTATTCAAGTTTAGCAGTAGAGACATTGGGAGCCATGTGTCCATTGAAGTTTCAAGACTGAATATAGAAAGAATTGTGAATCTGCTGAGCTAGACGAAGGCTAGACATGTTCTTCTGTGCTAGACCTGCCCTTCTAGGGTGGACGCTGGAGTTCCAGGTGAACTCTGTATTTCTGGTGAGATTGTCTTATGAACTCAGATTGTTGATGATAGAATTATTTTCAGGACTCTGTGCTGCAAGAAAAGCCTTACTTGGAAAACAACTTGATATCTCAGCTAGACTTTGCTCAGTTTTTCTGATGTGCAGTTGTGGTATATTCAGGGGAAATGCAAGGGAAGCAGTAAAAAAGATGAGGTGAGAATAAAAAAACATGGAAAGGAAAGAGCTTTAGCGATAAATTATGACTTCTTCATTCCAGAACTGCTGTTCCCTTTGTCAGAAAGAGCATTGTCTGTGAACAGCTTCCATTAGAAAAAAGTATTTTGGTGTTCCAAGCCAGCTAGAGACAATGGGACTATTAACTTGTATTGGACCTGAGTGATTTCAAGAACTGGAAATTAGTAATGTTGTAGTATCACAACTACAACATGGTTGTTATAAAATCCTTAACATCTTTTTCTCTAAGTATTTCAGAATTATCAGAAGCAAATTAGACTTAGGATGATTACAGGAATAAGATTATCACGTGAAGAATGTGTCGTTAACAAAGTCCAGTAAAACAATATAAAATTATCCCTTCATCCGAGCACCATAAACTATTAGTGTTTTGATATTCAGTGTGGACTCTGACTCATACGAGCTTAAGCTAAATGGAAGCTCTCTGTTATGATCAGGAACGAAGGAGAGTCCTCTGGAGTATAATTCAGAGCAGCTATTGTTTTTCTTATTAGGTACAGAGAGCATCCCCAGTCTGTGACAGGCCTTGCTGTAGCAAGGTTTTTCCCTCTGATATATCTGAGTGAAGATCACATAAAAAGGCAATGTGGGGCTGCTTTCTTCTGATGTTGTGGTTAGCTCAGATTAAACTGAAAGCTATGTATTCTCATTATGGTCTAGAAGCTGGTTTATGGCACTCATTTCTTCTTGTTTTCAGCTGTGAGTTCATGTTAAAACGCTGATACACCACTGTTGTCTCATAAACAGCTCAGTTGCTATAGTTGAGTAAAATCACCAGTAAGCAGAATTTTCCAATTTGTGTCTGTGCCTCATGCTGCTCTTCCCTGTCCCTCTTGAGATGCCTCTGTGCAAATGGAGTAGATTAAAACTTCAAACGTCAAATAACTAGTGTATATTTGGGTTGTCATATGCTAATAGCATAAATATGCTCATTTCTGCTTGTTCTTGCTATTCTTGCCATTCCTGTATGCCACCAGGTTTGTTTCTCCTGGATAGCTGGGTCAAGGACAGCTACAAGCTCTTACCATATCGGGTACACTAAAATATTCACACTGAGTCTGAGTGACAAACCAAACTGTGTTATGTGCTTCATTAAATTAATTAGTTCAGGCTATAAGGGGGGTACAGTTATACTTATAATGATGTTGGTTATTTGATACAGACTAGGGAAGAGTTTAAAATCAAATTACATTGCATGATATTGGGAAAAGCCTATGGAAATATGAATGTAGGTGTGAAAACCTTCGAAGTCGTCATGGATCTATGCATACGTTGTAAAGAGTGACCACTCTCATTGCTTTCACAGGTTGGAATTAGAGACTCATTAATCTGGTCTCAGTAAAAATGGTGTTTAATATAATACAGTATTGCTGGTCAATTTCCAGTATTGTACCTTAAAATATTTTCTTTACTTAAAAGATTGTGCTTACTACATCTGAGTATATACACATTTGAAATTATCGAGGCTGCTACTGAGGAATAAGGTTTTACAAAGATGCTTTTAAGATGAAATTTTGAGTGTGAATACTCAACTGGTAAAAGAAGCTATGCTTAAAATTCGATATTACAAATTCTTCTAGGCAGATAAAATCATATTTGCTGGACATAAGTAAATATGATAGAATTTGTGATAGAAAATACTTTTAAACTTGTGTATGTTAGTGACTTCAAATGGAAGAACAAAAATAAAGTAAGTTTATTCCAAAGATCATGTTTCATAGCATGTACAGTCTGCTTGCTTTGTTTGTATTCTGAAATACTTTCATGTTGAAATACTTCATAAACATATGCTAAATAAGATAACATATATCTTAATCCTGTGTCTACAACTTTTCAAGAAAAAGTGTAGGCTGTTTAAAATGATATTTTTTTCATATTTTTATTTCTCTTCCTTTTAAAAATCCTTTTCCTCCAGCTTTCCCTTTTCTCTCTCACTACAAAATAAATGTTTTAGAAGATGCTAAATATCTTCTGTCTTTTTTCCCCCAAAGCACAGAAACCTTTAGCAATTCTAATGCTGTTTTTCAGGAAAAATAAAAATTTGAATAAACCACTCATGAATAGTGAGTTATGCATTGAGTCCTGTTAAATTTTTTTGTTGCATAAAACCAAGATTGCTGTTATTCTGCTCTTCACAACCTAAGTGAAGTATTGATGCTATGATCTCTAGCCTATGTTTTAATCATGCTATGGCCAAGTGTTTTAAAGTTAGCTCAGGTATTTTTGGACTACCCTGTGCTGTAGAATTTTCTCCTCAGAATGGTCCCTAATGGAGGCCTTACACCTGCTGGTCCAAACTTTCTGTCACTGTCTGGCATCAGAGTGGGTTGTGGCCATGAGCTGTGATTGGTGTCAGAAGATAACAGATATCTTTGTTTCATATATTGCTCTGCCTTGCCTGCAAATCTGCGAATGCACAGAAAAATCTGTTCCTATGAAGACAGCACGGGTTGGTTTATTCATTGGAGACCAAAGAAAGTTAGAAATTGCCAACTTTTCCATCAGGAACTAAAGTGTCTGCTCTTGGCTATTTGAAATGCATTGTGTCACTGCTAAAAATTTCATATTACTAGTCACTCTTCCTCCATGGCAGAAGATTGGGATAAATACTGTAAAAATTATGCATTCAGCAAATGATTCATTAGCTGAAACTTGAAACCCCATTGCATCTCTTCATTCCTTTATTTTTCCAAAGTTTGTGTCTCCTTATACTTTCCACATTAAATATTTTAAGTACTTTTTGTACTTTCCAATCTGTTTAAAACAACATAGTACCACTATTAAAATAAATATTAAGTAAATATTTAATTTACTATTAAAATAAGCATATGCATTAGAATAATAATCATACCCAAACTCAGTTCACGTCTATGTGTTAAGTAATAAATATATATATGTTTTAAATTAAACTATAATCAAGAGAACACATTGGAAAGTGACAGACTTCTTTATTATTATTATTACTATAATTTTCTTTTTAAGTATTTAATGCTATCAGTATATATAATATGCTACACTGGCACTGTATCATTTATGATTGAAAGGCCAGATTTGTATCAAAACTACACTAATATGTATCAATATCTGCCTTAGAAGGCAATGAATGCAAAACACTCCTTCAGTTCAAAGATGTGGAAATTCTGTTCATTATTTTAATGTATTATTTGGCTTAGTAGATTTTATTAATTGAAGCATTTTGATTCTTGTACTGATTTCTGTGCAACTTCAGGGGCTTATATTTTTCAGCTGGAACAGTGTCTGCACACTGATCAAGTCTCAGCTGAGTGAACATTTTCCAATTCAGATGATGCATGAACAGGGCAGCATAATGAATATGTCATGAAAAAGCACAACTGTTTGTTGTTAAACTTGGTGACAAAGTGATGGACCAAAAGGGTTAATATTGATTAACTGGTTACTCTTTTATTTATTTGTAAAACATAAAACTTGGGTTTTGGGGCTTTTTTCTGAAGCCATTTTTTAGAAGGAAAGATGAAGGCATCTTTTGAATTTGGGAAAGTCACACTGAAGTGAGGTGCTAGGCTGCCTGTAGGGCCAAACCAGATTTAAAACCAGCCAACCAACCAACCAAACAACAAAACCAATGTCCAAGAATGGTAAGAAAATGACACACATAGGGTATTACAAATATTTTTACTCATTTCATCTTTGTGCAATCTAAGTGTAAATGTTAGAATCCTTTGCAGTCTCCTGATTTGTTTTAACATCTTTGTCTGAAGAGGCAGCTTGAAAACCAGTGCCTAGAAATCAGGAACCAGAGAAATGAGGACTATCTCACTGCTAAAAATGTTATGAATGTGGTTATGATGTTCAGTAACTGTACCCCTCCTTTGTCTCCTTCAAAACTGCCAGCTTCATAGATGTTATCTTCTACATGCTCTCAAATAATCAGTGATCTGTTTGGAAAACTGTGCCAGTATGCAGTGCTGCCAGTGCCTGTTAGATACCATGAGAGCATTTAAAAGTGTTTTGCTGTTGGGGGGCCTAATCTTTACAATAGAATGTAGAGATTTTTTTTCTTTGTTTTGTTGTGCTTGTTTTTTAAAATATGTATACATATATAAAATTTGCATCTGGATGATCAAACTGCAGTTTCAGAATTCCTGAATGGCTGTGGAAGCCTGGCAGCACAGTGTTGTGGAAAGAGGCTGTTCTTTTCACACATGAATGGTTAGGGAGCCTTGTGACTGCAGTGGTAAAAGTGCAAGAGTGCAGATGTGAGATGTGCATTGGAAAAGCATTAGGCTGTCAGAGGTTTGTATTTCCATAGCTTGATGGATGTACTGTGAAATCAAATAATGTAACTGATACTCACTTTTTAGCTTGGAAACAAGTTTTGAGGGGCCTTATATAGGATACCTATTTTATGAAAAATATCACCTTTCTTTTTGTAAAACAAATGAATACAAATATATTTACATAAAGTTGTGGGGTTTTTTTGCATCCTTTTTATTAAGGTGCAAGTTCTATAATAGTTTAGAAAAACATCTTGATAAAAATAAATTAATCCCTTTATAGTGTTATATTCAAACAGTGTGTTTGCCTCTTACTTTACTTTTTACATCTTGACATGATAGTAGATCCTTGAAGTATGTGGTACAAACTGACTTTGCTAATGTGTTGCTCTTCTCTTGAAAGAGTAGTTTTCAATTCTTTGGAGTATCTCTCTGGAATGTGCATGGATCTCTTGCCAAATGCAGTGGTCATTTGACTGTGAAAAAAAAAAGATTATTAAGAAGTGTCTATTAACTGGTTTGTAAAAATTACATCCAGTATTATGGCAAGCAAAATGTGAGTTGAGAACCAGCATATAATTATTCAAAAGAAATTTAAGTAAAAATTAGTACTAATTTCAGGAAGTCTATCTAAAGTACAAATATTCTTTGGTATAAATGATGATAATTTCTTTTCCACCAACAGGCACATGGCTAATCCTGACCCATGAGATATAAAGGTTCTCTAAAAAGGCACAGACTTCCATGGGTTTTGATGCTGAGTGCTGAATTAAAACTAAATGTTTTTTAAAAGCCCATGATGATACACTGGCATTGACGTAAGTGTGGACAAAAAGATTTTAAGTGGGGGAAAATCCACAGTGCACGGAAGTGGGGCACAATTTCACAGGTATCAGCAGTGGGACTTCTTGCATAAGAACCTGCTTTTTATCTTTAGACTTCCTTAAATTAAGCTGGAAAGAAACAGCCTACTTACCTTGGCCACAAATTCATCCATTTTTTTGAAGCAGTCTTTCACTGTAAACTCATGGCTAATGTTACGCCTGGGATTCAGCTGTTATTTTAAAGGAAAAGAAAAGAAACTGTTAGTTTGAACAATGACTGGGAAATAAAAGTTCAAACAGTGCCCTCTGATGGACATGGTCATGGACTGAGAGCACTGTAACTCTGCTGCCATATGCCAGCCTGCTGAACGGGTTAATGCTGAAGCTAGTGCAGCACACACTGTTTGCAGAGAGACCAGGAAATTAATTTATCAGTGTTCAGGGCAAGGCAAGGGTCTGTGGATCTTTTTGTTTTGAGACAATACTGGTGTTGTGTCAGTGGGTGCTGTCTGAAGGAAACAGATTTCAGATGAACTGGTGGTCATTGATATTCAGTGTTACAGATGTACGGATGTGATTATGTTCAATCAGTAACACAAAATAAATAAATAATTATTGATGTATATGTGTGTTTATACAGGCATTAAACAACAGTTATCGTCCATAGCTGAACACAGTTATTGCTGGGGCCTGACCTGGTCAGGAGCAGTGGGTTTGGAGGTCAGGGCTTTGTGCTCCTGCTCAGACCAGTGTCCAGTGAAGCTCTCTGCCCTGCTGGAGCACAGAGGAGTAGGGTACACATCTGCATGCCCAGGTTTGCTCTCCTGCAGGTTTGTTGGCAAATCTGGTGCCTGGCACAGGCATTAGTTGCAAGGGAAGCTGCAGTAAATCTGAGGCTTTGTCCTCTGTAAATAGTTCTTAAGCTGACCCCAACTGAGTTAACTATTTGCACATATGTTTAAGTACTTTTCTCAGTTGATACAGGCTGAAGGCAGATCTAAGACTTTTTGCCTACAACTTTCATGTAGTTTTTTATGTTAGCTTGTCTTGACAGAAGTCATCAGTACTTGAAAAAAAAACATGAAATTGATACTTAGTTAAAATAGTAAGTACTTCTGTTTAGAGCTAGTGCAGTCTTTAAGAGGAAGAAAGTGAAATATTGGTTTTTAGGCTTCACATCTTTAAATTAACCCATAAAAAAATGTGTGAATTTCAAATTGCCTGTATCATACAGGTCAGTAAAAGAGTTGAAAGATGCCTATCTTTACTTTCAGACATATGATTTAGTTATCATTATTTGAAAATGTAGTCTTTTACATTTTCTATTGCATTTCCAGCATGCATATTATCAGTTTTATTCACCATGCATACCTGACTTGAATATTATGCCATGTAAATGAATAAATTGTACTTACACATGTCTTGAGCTGAGCATGAGCCTCATACATTTCTCTTAGAAAAGTGTTCTTATTTTCAAAAGGAGTGTCTGCTCTCTTGAAAAACTCAGCAATTTCATGCACTATATGAACAATGGCTGCATTATCGTATTTAACCTGTGATGACAAAAAAAAAAAGTACAGACAAATTCAGTTTCTGAAATCTGCACTTAAACATCAGTTAATTTTTCAACTACCCGAGTCCAGTTATCATAAGTTGGTAAACAATTTTCACCACGTTCCTGTGCTTTTCTAAATTTTTAGTACGTCAGTTCTAGCTAGAAATATTCATTGCAAAAATGGCATTTACTTGAAAATCATGAATTGGATGTTCAACTTCTAGTTGCAATTCATAAGTTGCTTCAATTCAAGTTGCTTTCATAAGGAGAACACCTATTTTTTAAAATTAGTATATCATGTATTTTTGGGCTGAATTTATATGGTTAGATATTTACAATGCATAAGCAATAGTCAATAAAAGGCCAAGAGGCAAAAGCAGATCTTTTGAATTCAGGCCCAAGACATCAGACTGTGCAGGGCTTTCCTCCAAGCACAGTCCCTAATCTGATGAAGGGCAGAGATGAAATACAGGAGAGGCCAATATTGCCATGCATCCCTTTTGTTCCCTGGGTGCATTTTAGAAGATCTATTGAAGAGATGAGCTGGAAACAGGAAGAATGAATTGCTGGGGTGCAGTACCACCTTCTCAACCAGTACCTTATTTTGTGGCATTGCAGATCTAAATGGAAAGTGAGCTGAAGTGCACATGGAGTGATGTGTGTGCCAAGCAGTACATGGAATTACCCCTGCTCTGCCTTCATGGAATCTGCTTCTGACTGAAACTGAGGCCAGCATGCCATTCTGGTGGTTCCCAGCCTACCAGATAATTCCAACTAATTTTTCCCCTTTAAACAGCAGGACCAACAAGAAAAATCTAACCCTTTCCTTGTAAGAGTAGCATCGTGACTTAAATAGTAGGAGAAGGAAGAAAACAGTGATTTCTATAAATAACCTCTCCAGGAAATAACTCAGACTGAAAAGTCAACAGAGTTATCACTTAAGCCTGTAATACAACGTGGCACAATTCTAGTGTAGAAGTCTCATGACAAGATGCAAAGGCTGTGTGAGGTAGAGCTGCTACAGCAAGATAGTGTCAAGTACAAGTATTTTTCTACTTACTGCCTTCAGCATCTGCTCAGGGAAACACAAATCTTCACTGCTCACTTCCTCACACTCCAAGGAAAAGCCTCTTTTGTTCTTAAAGAAAACATAATATAGTAACTATAAGCATATCCTAAACCAGGTTTATTATGTCAAAAATTTATAGAAGTCACTTCTCAGTTGGTTTCTTAACAATGAAGTGTAAAAGTGATGACACTAACATTAAATCTCATGAGTTTGAAGAAGATTCATTTGCTTCCCAAGCCTGTCTGAAATGGGAAGAAGAGCTGCTTGTTTCAACTTTTTTCAAATTTTCTAGGGATGGCAATATGTAGAGTTGAGGAAAGGGCAGGCCACAAAAAAGCCAAAGTGGGAAAGGAATCTTTCCATAAAGCTGATTTCAAAAACAGCTCCAGAGAGTATTTGTACCAAAAACTTTATGACTGTAGATGTTTTCCTTTCAGTGGAATTATGCCATGGTAAAGTAAGTACATTATGGTGTTACAGTTTCAGCTGCTGCCAATTAGAAGGACTCTCAGATGACTCTGCAATCTTCTTGGGAAGGCACACAAATGTCATATATTCAACTAAAAAATCTAAACAAGATTTTTTTGGTTTTGTAGAGAAGGAACATCTGACTCATAACTTTTTAATTACGGGAGGGAAAAAAATCGTAATCTTGCAGTTACACATTTGAGAATTCCTTACAGCTAGACTGAAGAAAGATGGAAAACAACACCTTTAGACTGAGGCAGTGTTTGACACTTTGACTTACCAGCTGCTCAAGCTCCTGCAAAAGCTCAGTCCACAGCACACTTTGGAAGCACTGGGAGCTGCTGCGTTTGGGGCTGCCAAGGGATGTGGCAATAAGGGACGCAGTTAACAGGAAGAAACAGCTCCCAGGGCAATACATTGTCAAGTTCTGAAACTAGGAGAGGAAGACAGGAGGCTTAATAAAATCAGGAAGGTTTTACAGTTATAAGTCACACAAGTGGAGGAGATTTTTAACTCCTGCTTGTTCACTGTTCTCCGTATTTACAGATGTTCTGTGATACATCTAACAAGTTCAGATGTTGTGGTGGGACATTTGAAAGTTAAATACATTTATCCAATGAATAAATAGGAAAAAACTGTATGAAGAACCTCCTTTTTAAATACTATATATATATATATATATAAAAAAATATATGAAATTGTATATATTATGTATAATTATATTTCTATAACATGTAAAGGATTGCATGTGGGTTTTTTTAAAACCCATTTCTGTTTTTCTGAAATACTTATTTTCATAAATACATATAGTATCTAGAAAATTGACATTATTTGCTGTAGTAAATTTGACTAAATATAATATCAAATATTTCCTACTAATCAATTAACTAAAAATTAGTTTTTCCAGTTTTCCAGCAGTTTGCTGTAATTCATATTAACCTGTAACTTTGCTACCTGTAACTCATAACAAGATTTAGAAAAGTTTCTTTTAAATACAAGGTTGTATTTTAATCAGACTTATTTTCATAAACACATCTTGCATTACAGTAGTAAAGTAAAATGAAGAAATGAAATGAACAAATAAATCACACCAAGAAAAAGCAGTAATAAAATCAAAGAAGCCTACCTTGTGGATAATTCTCAGCTCCTGGTTGTGCACTTCTGTAGGGCTCCTGGGGTACCATTCTGACAGTTGAGTCCCTTTTAAATAGTCTTCCACTTGTATTAATTTCTCACCACCTACTCTCACTAGATTATGCAGAGTGAAACTATCTTCTTT
This sequence comes from Sterrhoptilus dennistouni, assembly GCA_013397095.1. NCBI lineage: Eukaryota > Metazoa > Chordata > Aves > Passeriformes > Zosteropidae > Sterrhoptilus > Sterrhoptilus dennistouni. The sequence continues at coordinate 1,995,640 of VWZU01005070.1, read as the reverse complement.
CAATATTCCATCCTTTCAGGTGTGTTGATTTCCAGGCAACAGAGAGGCTGTATGTGGGTGGCATATCTTGAAGGTTTTATTTAAACAGAAAAAAACCTAAAGCCTGTAGAACAAAAATGAGAATTTTTATCTTACTTGATTTTACAACAACTTTATTGTTAACAGTTTTTAAATATTCACATGCAGGTGATAAAATACACAGCACACTGTTCTTTGATATGAATAGTATTATTTTCTGTATTTACAATAGGGATGTAGAATTTCATATAACTTACTCCATGTGGTTTATATTTGTAGTAATTAAACAGTAGAAAAGTTTACTCTTTTTGTGTGAACTTCTTATAATTCTGCAACAATTATATTTACTTTCAAATATAAAGTGCAAATTCATATGCACATGCATATTACATGTCACATGTATGTATATATAGACATGTTCATTCCAGAAGCTGCACCAAGTACTGTGAAGTAATCTGCAGAAGTTTTTATTTTACTGTAGATTGGAAGTTCTGAAGAGAATTAACTCCAAAGAGAGCTAATAATCCCTACAAAATCAGAAAATGTAGTAGTAGTAGTAGTAGTAGTAGTAGTAGTAATAGTAAGAATAATAGAACAGTAAAATTTCATTACCTTTTTTTCCCTGGGGGGTGTTAAATCCCATTAACACTCAAAGCAGGTCCAGTGTCCAACTGTACTGTTCTTGTTATTTCATACCTCTCTGAGCTCCTTCATCTTACTCCCTGAAGTTTCCCTGTGATAGTTTGGCCAAATGTTAAGCACTGCATCACTTGCTGACAGAAAGGGGATTGAACCAGGTTTTTTGAAGCTCTTTCTGGATGGATTTGCTTGTAATTTTAGAAGTCCTTAGATGCCTAACATCCAGTTTCTGGAAATCACATAAAGATCATATTTGTAACTTTTATCTGTAATATTTTGTCAGTTGTCAATTCTCTATGTGCCATTCATAAATCATCAACTGTAATGAACCTAACAGCAGGAATAAGGGGCAACTTCTGCCACTAGTCTGAGAATAAGTAGCTAGGTGTGTGTGGTAAAACAGGCCTCATTTCATCTTGTTTTGGAGATGTCTCATGAACATCTTTTCAGCAGTAGATTCTGGATACAGGACCTAAATATTTACCATAAGATACCTGCAGCCACTAGGGAAGGGTAAAATTGAGGATTCTGCTGTCTTAGCATGGTGCCATGTCAGGATTGAGTAGAGGGCAGAGGTAACAGGGCAAAGTGAGCATCAGTGGTGGTGCCTGGAACATTTTCAGGCTTGATGGCCATTTCAATGTGATCACACCTTTCAGTGTGACCCCCTGAGTACCTGACTTGATGATGCAGATATGGACCTAAATCTTAGGGATTCATTTGTAATCAGGATTATTGTGTCTTCTGACAAAATTATAACTGTTCTTTCTAGAACTTTACTGTACCTCCAATAAAATTTGTTTCAATCACTTTGGAGAGTGTATTCAAGGAAGGAGAGTTGGTAGGGTTGCAGCTAAAGCACATCAGCTTTCAAAAGGTTTATCTTTATGCTATGTGTGGTAGCAGAGGTTCTTTCTCAGACAACTGATGAAATAACCATATTGTGAGCCTCCAGTTCACCTCTGTGAGTGTCTGTAATCATCTATTAATGTTAGGATTCAAATATGTTCTCTTGAAGAAAGAAAAGCACAAAAAATGAAGAGAGGAAGTAATACACTTTTGTAGCCATGTAAATTGAACCTACAAATCTTTCAGTAACAGGTTTATTTTAAAAATGTATTTACCTTTAAAATTAGACCACCTTAACAGAATAAATGCTACTTGTATGTTGTTAAAATGATAGACTTTGCTTGGTCTGAAAGATGTCTGACAAATGTCTATGTAAATTTGCTATTTCATTTTTTCCATCTGGCTTGGCTTTCAACATTAAGCTTCACATTTCAGGATAATATAATTTCCTTTTGTGCACTGTAAGTCCATTAGTGGCTGGGGGTGGCATCTGAAATACTTTTAGCTTTTTTATTTGAATATTTTATTCCTGTATTATGGTTTTCCTTTTATGAGATTCTCAGTACTGATGTGGTAAAATTTTCCTCTGCTGTGTTTCTCTTTAAAGCATTTGCAAACAAACAGAAGACTTGTAAAATAATTAAATAATGAAAAAATATTTCACAGAAAATTTATTGATCTCAAGAACCAAAGTCTTTATTGTGTTTTAGCCACTCTCTGCTGGTTTGACAGAGGAAACAATAGCTCATTTTCTAAAAACGGGGTAATGGAATATTGTCAGTGTCACTATGGAACTGTAGAAATTCCTTATACTAGGAGATCCCATTCTGTGTGGGATTAATGTGTGTGGGAGGGGTGTTCCTACTCTGCCTCACCTCTTTTTTTTTTTTAGCTTTTTTTGAAAAGGCACACCTTGCTGTGTGAAACATGACTGCAGAAAGTGAAAGTGACATCTGAAAGAAAGACATTTCCTGTTCTTCAGAAAAAGGAACCCAGGCTTGGAAATTAAGCATCTGACTTTACCATTTGGAATTTCAAAGACCTGTAAATGAAGCAATAGCATCATAGCTGTCAAGAAAAAAATTTACTTTCACTAGTTCAAGAAGATGGATAACAAGGAAATTATTAACCTTTGTTAGGCCTCGTAAAGATATAGATTATAAATTGTCTTTAAGGCACCAAAATGGAACTTGGAAGATCTGGACATTCAGACTTTGTATTTTGGTGACCTTTGTGCAATTACTTTTTCTTTATTACTTTAATTCTTATCTCTAGAACAGTGTGTCCATTGGGAAATTTAACAGAAGGCTTTCCATCTGCAGAAAGCAACCTAAATATTGTTAGAGAAACAGAAAAGCCAAGTGAGAGCTTGTGTTAGTAGCAGAGCCAGGAACAGCAAAGTCTCTGGAGATTCAACACTATGAGTAGGGACAGATTCTTTCTGGTGATAATCATATATTTCCTACCATAATCATATATTTCCTATCATATCCACTTGTAATCATTCCTACCATTCCTAATGAAGAGAGCTGCAGCATGATCTAAACCATGTTTACACAATATTAATTTCCATTTATGGTTTTCACAAGGCAGTTCTCTTGCAAATTCATCATAGCTTAGAATGACAAATCCTAAAACTAAAATATTTACCAGGAAGGGGAGGGAATACTAGTATTTTGTCACTGCTATAGGTACCTGAGCTTCATGGATAAGAAATTCAGATTGCTTAAAAGAAACCGAAAACAACTCTATTAAATTGTGTCATTTTTTAACTTTGGTGAAAGTGAAGTTAACAGTTTTATAAAATTTATCAGTATTAGGATATGAGGCATGTGAGAGTCCAAAGGGTGAATGCAGAAGACCAACAGTGCTTTAATAACCTGACATTATGATTCTGGAGTTTCAGGAATGGTTTTTTTTACTGTCAGTATTGTTTTGTTTCAGCACATTACATGTTAGAAGAAAAGGCAAATGTGATTAAATTTTGATTGCATATCAATGTTTAAATGCTTTGAAGGGAAGGTATTGTTTGAATCCTGAAGCTCTGAGTATGTGGCATAACTGGGTGTCAGGAGTAGGTTGTAGAGAGTGACAGCCATGACAACACATCACTCCAGAGATCTTGTGCCTGTGTATTTGTAGGAAGCTGAAAGAACTTCACTGCCTCTCAAGAACTTGTGCAGAGACTGATGGCTTCCTGATCTCACTAGGGCCAGGCCCTCCAGAGCACTCAGCACAGCTAAGGTTCTAGGGTTAGGGTTTTTTTGTTTTATACAGGAACCATTTTAAACGTATCAATATTTAATTGTCATTTTACAACCTCTTGGATTCAGGAACAATCTTCTAATTGGAGTAGTGATAAATTATATTTTGCATTAATGTATTACTTTTATAAATTGATGAAAAGTATAATGAAATTCAGTGTGTGCCAGAGCTGGAAGCTGGATTTGGTAATTTTAGAAGTCCCAGCATATTTTTTTCCACGCTTTTGTGAGCTAGAGTAAACATCCTTCAGAAAGTTTTAATTCACCAGAATGAATTCTGATTTGAAAGCCAGAAAATTACAGTAAAAAGGAGCTGCCTCATTTTCAGAAGTTCTCAGAACCACATCACTGCCTAATTAATCCTTAGCACTTTTGGTATCACTTCCTTCCATAGGATTTAATAATCCCTGCTTTCTATTCCTGAGGCTTATGCATCAGTTTTAAAATTGTCATTCATTTCTTTCTGTGTATAATTTTTCATTAAATGACTCAACATTATGTGCCAGATATTCCTGAGCTCTTGTTTGGAAGTACTTTGTGGTTTATGTATACTCTTTCACCAATATTGAGATATGAAGCATTATAGATGTCATTTTTTTGGCATCCAGACCAACGCACTGTCAAAAGGCCTGGCTTCCTGGAAATACTGCTAATCCAGTCCCTGAAAATCATACTTGCAATAATTTTAATTAAAAAATCATCAATTATTTTCAAAGTCATGGCCACACATCTTTTAACTTTGCATTAATCTTTTAAACTCTATCTTTTGTTAAAACTTTCTCTAAATTTACCGTTTCTGTTCACATGAATGTAAGTCTTGCTAGCATTTAATTTTTATTAATTAACTCAATTCTGTCAGGAAATAATACGAAAATGCTTCTGGAAAGTCTATTAATTAGCTATATAGTCAGCTGTTCCCAAAAGTGTGACAATCTATCATTCAAAATTTAAAATTAAAAATCTAAAAAGTCACTGTTTAATTCTCATTAAATTTCATAGGATTTTTCACTTATTTAGAGGTCAATGCAATTTAAAAAAAATGTACTTCTGTGTTGAAAGCACAAATTAAAAACAGTCATTTAGGCTTTTAACACAGAAGTATATTTATTAAAAGGTACACAAAAACCTGTAGTGACATAATAGAGTATAAAAATGATGGAAACTCACTAAATTCTGCTCAGAAAGCCTTATGCTTTTTGATTGGCAGATGAAATTCCTGTTTCGGGGAAGAATTAATGAAGGAGTAGAAAGGCTAATAATGGAAACAAGAATACAAAAGAAAAGAAACTTAATTGTGGCAAAACTCTACTAATTCTCAACTCTAGAAACTTCTTAAGCCTCATCATATTCTTTATCTTTACGTATTTCCTGTTGTGGACTCTGGGCTCCTGAACTAGGCACAAAGGCTCCGGAAACTGTACTTGGAAAAGTCAGCTGCTATAAAACAGCTCTGGAACACCAGATACAGTGAGAGACTGAGCTAAAAAGGGAATTTGCTCGTTGCTACTTGCCATGGGTAGTGTCTGCTGCTTAGTCACCAGGTGACCTCCAGAGATTGCCTTCCAATCTCAACCATTCTATCAGTCTTTGATTGAACACAAGGGCAATATTTTTGGAAAAAAACCCAATTATTTTGCTTTACAGTGTAGGTTAAAAAAGCCAGGAACATAGGTGTCATCCCTCAGTTTGGGATAAATTATAACCTTTAAGAGATTTAAGGAAGGCTGTACCAGCTAGGGGTGAACATAATGGCCATGCCACCTGTGTTAATGTTTTAGTTAAATCTTGTGCCTGCCCAGGCTGCCTGCTAAGGCAGTACAAGCAATGTGAGAGCTGCACATCCTTCCAGTGCAATTTGCCTTTCATTTGTCACACAAAGAGGAAAAGGCACTGCTGTTCTTCCCTAGATTTGCTTTTAAACTAAACTTTGTTGACTTCTGTGTGAGCTGATCTGTTTTGTCTTCCCACTAAAGAAGAGTTGTGTCATTTTGTGTTCTCAAAATACTAGAGTGTCTCCCTTGAGAGTTTCAGACAGTGCTGTACTTAAGTGTGAGGTAGATGTTGGTCAAGCTCAGTAGTGTACAGGGGAAGAACGTTACATGGCTTGAATAAACGAATTCAAAGAGCTGAAATTCTGATAAATTCAGGCACCTTTAAGGCTTCCAGAACTGAAGTCTTGAACAAAACTGTATGATGTAGGACTCCAATATTAATTCAATCCTTTTTGGAATTGTTCCAAAGTAATCCTTTTTATAGAGCAGACATTACTCCCTAATGGTATAGCTACTTCTTTTTTCCTTTTCAAATATATGTGTAATGGGCTCTGTAATAGCTGCTCAGTATGCATTAAGCTATAACTTGAAAAAACTTTGTCATTCACCAGATTCCACCAACCACCTGCAAGAAAATGTCATTAAAAATTTCTGACATTTGAAAAGTCATTGAAATTAGAAATATACAGGACATTTTCAGTCTTTCAACAGCTAGTTGTTTATTATTAATTACTGCATGGAAAAGCTTCAGGATTAAAAAAGAAAGGGGGAAAATAATGAAGAATAGATAATACAATCTAAAATGTGAAGTTTTTTCCCAGTGACAATTTAATGTCCTTGTTTCTGAAGTACTACTCCAGAAATGAGAATTTTTAAATCCATAAACACATAACAGATGACTATGGAACCATGTGAGGTGGTTTCTGCTACAGTGACTTTGGCTTCAATTTTCCATTCGTATCTCTAGCTTTGATAAAGTAGCTGAGTGGGCGGTAAAAAACAGATGCTGCTGTACAGTGTAATTGGAAGTCTCCAGGGAATAAGACCCTTCATTTTGGTTTTTGGGAAAAAATTAGGATTACTCATTTCTTTAAAAATTCATAGCAGGTCACTCATATTTATGTGAAACCTGACAAATAAACCTGCAACCTGATGTAGGAGACCTAATGTCAAAATTGTCCTCTGCTTGATAAAGGGCAGCCTCATAATCCAGGTGCTGCCAGCCTAATTTGTAAAAAATATTTTAGGCTTATGGCACTTGTGCAGGTATGCTTAAATGGAGGAATGATGTACACAAGGCAAATACATTTCTATAATAAAACAGATTTTTCACACTGTGCTAAGAGAATCACGTTAGTTTTGGAATTGTTAATACAGGGTTTTGGACTACCTCCAATCCACTGATATAATAAAAGAACTGAATTAAATTAATGAGAATTTTCATAAACATTAATGTTTTTAATCATTTTTAGGTGGTAAAATTATAGAAGATAAATTTTAATTGCTACATATGATAAGAACACTGCAATTTACTTTAGGAAAGCTTAACTTCAGGGCAAAATTAATGGCAAGAGGAGGTAATACATGTGGAGAGAATTGAGCCAGCTTATTTTCATTTCCCAGAAATGGACATTTAGAAGACTTTTACAAGCCACTCAATCTTTTATATTTGTCAGTCCTAAGAAGCTCTGTCCTGACTTGCAGTAACAATTACAGGCGCATTTTCTCTCTCTCTTTTTTTTTTTTTCTTTTTTTCAACAGGGTATTATAGGAAAATGCATCATCATGGCATAGGCATTTTACAAAATCTGGTCTTAAAAGTTATATCTGAATTTTCATACAACCTAGAAACTAGAAACTATGAAACGTGTACTTCTGAATTGTGCTTTCAATGAGTTTAAATTTCTAGCACAATTCTTTTTCCTGTTTTTTAGAAGAGATATTTGAAATAACATTTAACTATTAGGTATTTTCAAAGCTTTATGATTTTTGAAGTTAGCAACAGAAACAATTTCCCCAAAATCCTAGAATATTTCATAGCATGAAGTTACAGATTTATCCATCTCATAATCCAAGATAAAATGTGATATATTTATTTTCATTCTTGCTGTTATCAGAACTCAGGAAGATATTTTAAATGGTGAACATATAATTGCAAGATATTCTAAACCAATGTGTATATATAAGGATATTTATCCATACATAAAAATATTATCTTCAATGTTGATTTACTATACTATATAGAAAAAATAAGTAATTTGCCAGAAGATCTGAAAACAGCAGTTGTTGAAATTTTTTAAACCAAATTTTTATAGAGACTGGGTTTTTTTAAAACTCCAGAGCTAAGTAAGACCTTAAAAATTGTTGATTGCTGATAAAAGAAAACCAGTAAATTAACTTGAAAGATCACCATTTTTTAAACACTTATTTCTGACTAGAAAAACTTATATCGGTATAATAAATACTTAGTTCTCTTTACTGTGGATTTTGAAAGCAATGCCAGTAGTGTGACATAGATAGTTATATATAATCTTATATGTACATAGCTAAGAAATTTTATATAGAAAAAATTCTGATTTCTTATGGTTTAGATTGTTCCACTTGCCTAATGTGCCTAAGTATTTATTGTGCAAAACCAGATTGTTCAATTACTTGCTTTCACTTTTCTTGGTCAGAGTAGCACTGAATGGTTTCACTTTACTCTGACCAGCAGCTGGAAAATACTCTTCACCCTTCCCACAAGTTAAATACCTCACTTTACAATAATTTGCAAAATCTTTTTGATGGCCAACTCAGTTTTTGTTTTGTTTTATAGTTCCATTTGATTAAATGGACAATTGTTTGTACAGTGCATTCCTGCCAGTTCCAAGTTGAGCTGTTTGGTTTTTTGTTTTTTTTAATCCATGGCATTTCATTAATGGGTTTCCTGGCAATAAATGAAACATCTCTGATGATGATGTAACAGTGGCACTTGAGGAATTTCATGGTTCTCCACAGTTCATGACTCTACCTTGAGAAAAAGTCTGACACATTTACTTTCCTTTCCTTCTAGTGTTCCCCTGACCATTTCACAGAATCAACTAGGCTGGGAAAGACCTCTGTTCCTAGTGATCTGTCAGTGAGATTTCCAGTAGATTTAATTTTTTTAATTTCATCATTTTACTCACCATTCAATTTCATCTGAATTGTATAACAGGAGTCTGTAACTTTTAAAACTGTTTCAAATCTGGTAGACCTGATTGACTGGTTCTCCCTGAAGTGAAGCTTAATCACCAGTCAGATTGTTCATTAGATTTATTATCATGCCTACAGGACAAGATCTTACTGAAGAACATGGGCAGCTAGAGAAGATCATAGATTTCTGCATTGTCTATCATAGGAGGGTTACTTTTAAAATTCATTGTAAAGCAGACAATGAGACAACTAAGAATTGTTGAGAGGAAAAAAAAATAAAAAGTGCTCCTCTCCCAAGGGCTCTCAGGGAAGCAACTGCCTCTTAAACCTCACATTAACATGACATTCATGGGGACCTTCCAAATGTCAGTAAAAGGCCACTGTAAAGATTTAAATATTTACAGATCAAACTTTATGTCATTGTTCTTCTTTAAAGTAAATAAAAGAAGCAAATAAATGAAGAAAAATTCTAAATCACAAAATCAGCTAAGAGCTTCAGTGATGCCTCATTCTGAAAACTGGAAGACAGGCTGTAACCTCATGGTGGCATAAATGAGTAACCTTTAACATGAATGAGTTGTTAGTGACTGGATATCTAAAATGAGATTAGTCTTTGTTAAACATTCAGGTCTCAATTTAAGTTATGGACTATGTCATCATTAGAAAATGATGCAAGAAATAGGAATGAATCTGTAGAACCCAAACAGTTGATTCTGAGGAGCGGAGTTCTAATAAGCTATCCAAGTTTTTTAGTAGTTATTTATGATTAACTCTACTCTCAGTAGAAATATTCAGTTGTGATCCTGGAGTGCATCTTCTGGTTGCAGATGAAAGCAGTGCCCCCAGTCATGATCTGAGATTTGCCTTAGAAACACACTCCTGACCCAAAACACCAATATGCCCTTACTCTGAGTTAGTCATCTGGGGGTTTTTAACAATCAATGCAGGTAAATAGGCAATTCCAGAATGTGATTTATTGGCACTTACACACTGTCTCAGGGAAATTGTCTAGAAATGTCTAGTTGTTTATCAATATGAGAGGAATCTGCAATGACTACCTGAGGCATAGATGTCTACCAACTCAAATTTTAGCTTTGGGCTAGGATCCAACCTCACTAATGTATAAATTATATCAGACTGCTTAAAGTATCTTATGTAGTTGCTAAAAAACAAATCACCTGAACACTTAAAAAATTATTACTCTCAAATTAATCAGCGTAATTTTCTTTGATCTATCTCAGCTGGCAAATCTTTGAGATTTTTACCCAAAGCTAATTCCTAATGGATCTATTAAAAAACTTAGGTGTTTAAAGAAATCATTGAGTGGATCTGCAATATATTTATAATTTCTGATGTATAAACTAAGGAGTGTGGCTTTGTAATTTTTATTGGCCTATGTATTTGAGTATCTAAAATGAAATTTGTATACAAGAAAATATATATTTTAATAGAATTATTTCTACTTCATTTTCTTAATCCTCAATCTTCTCAGGCAAGGTTTACTTTGTTTTTCTCAAGAATTTCTGGTTTAAATTCATTATTGTTCTGGCTGTTAAATAACCAACACACTAATTGTGTTCTTTTAAATGAGAAATTACCTAGATGAAAGATAGTAAAGGTTGAATTTATTTCATGTAATACTTGTCATGTATAAGATAGCAGTTATACGATTACATATTTTCTGTAATGATAGGCAATGAAGAAAGAAGGACTTTGGCTAAGTCATTTCATTCTAGAATGGGTGGAATAAATTTACATATTGAGGAATCTGTCTTAATTCTTAATAAAATAGATGAGAAAAGACCTCTGGAGGTTTTCTGGTCCAGCTCCCTGCTCAAAGTGGGGCCAGATTTAGGCAGGTTTCACCAGGGTGTGTCCTGATGAGATTTGACTATCTCCAGTATGAAGAGATGGAGTCTCTCTGGACATTATTTTGATTACCCTCATTGTGAATGTCTTTTCCATACTACTCAGAGTTTCCTTTATTGCTGGATGTATCCCTTGGCAGTTGTTTCATCTCTTGTACCTCCAAGAGGTGTCTGTGTCTCTCCTCTCTGTACCCTCTCTTTTGCAGCTGTAGGCCTCCCTTTAGATCTCATTCTTTCAGGCTTACAAGCCAATTCTCTCAGTACTCATCTCGTGCTCCAGCCCCCTAATCCTCTTGGTGACCCCTGTGCTGAACTTGCTCCAGTATGACAATGTCCTTTATTGTGCTGGACACTTGTGCTTCTCACAAGTCCTGAATGGAAGAGAACAGTTATTTCACTGGCCCTGCTTGCCAACCTTGCTAATAGAGGCCAGGATGTTTTCCACTGGAAGGGTGTAATTTTGACTCATTTTCATGCCCCCCAGGACCACAGGTGTGTTTTGCACAGCTCCTTTCTAGCTGGTAGCACTCATCATGGGCTGAGTGTGGTTATTCCATCCCAGCTACAAGGACTTTCCATTTGCCTTTGCTGAACTTGATATCAGTCCATACCTTCAGTCCTTTGGAATTCCTCTGAATGGAATTCTTTCACCTCCCAGTGTACTGGGCCCTTCCCTCCACTTTGATATTCTCTACAAACCTGCTGTATGTTCACTTCTATTGTTCAGGTCATTAAAAAGGACCCTGGAAGAACTGACCCCAGCAAAGGCTGCTGCCTCACAGCCACCAGACCTGGACTGAGGAACCAGGTAATGTGCTGGATCAGTGACTGGTTGTGTGTGTCTTTTCCAAACTAAATGATGCTACAATTCTATGATCCCATGACTCCTGAGGATCAGTGCTGGGAATTCACTGCCCTCTGTGCTGTTCCCTGCCCAGTCAATTTTCCACCATAGCCCATGAATTGAAACTGTATTTCACCGGTTTGATTAAAGGCTACATTTGATGATTTTGACATTTGACCATGTCAAAAGCCTTGCTAAGATATTAAAATTAGTTGAATGAGTTACAATGAGAAAGATTTCAGTCAAAGGTCTGGAAATCTACAAGCCCAACAGTGTAACCAGAGAGAGCTACAGAATATAAGATCAAACATTTTAACTTTGAATGCAACTTGCCAGTCTGAAACTATCACATGGTCATTGTGCTTTTTGCCATTTGAGTGCTCTAGATAAAAGGGAATACAACTTCAAAGGCTGAGCAAAATATTCCTGATGATTCATCTTCATACTTGTTTCATCCTGCAGTTCCCAATATTTATTCTGAGTGTTAGATCCTTTTGTATCACAGCTGTTTTCCTTTCTCTGGATATGGTAAATGTGGAATATGCATTCCAGGTGAGTGCACAATAATTTCAGTCAGGAAATAATTTTGTTTTATATTTGGATCTAGTGAATTAGGGTTTGAATCTCACCATGCTGGGTATTCCTATATTTAATTTAAAAGATTTTAATGTCCCATGTATTTCAATAAATGTCCTCAGATTAACTAGGACTACAAGGCTGAATTTACACAAATAAATCAATGCTTTAATATCTAAAAAGCCTATTCTATACTTCACGTGAATACATTTTCCGTGGAACTTGTGCTCTTGTTTCTCTTATGCTGTGTTCAGACACTTCACAGTAATTATTTGTTATTACATCTTAGTGTGTGGCCTGACCATGTTGGGGCAAGAAGTGAATCTGTGTTGGGATGATGCAACAGTATTTCCCTTCCTGTTTCTGTACTCCTGTTCCTATTTGAAGAAAATGTATTCACAGAAGCCAGAATGATGTTACAGTCCTGCAGAGGACCCAACCTGCCTCAAAACTGTTTTGACATGTTTTGTTTTGTTTTGTTTTGTTTACCATATTGGTGCAGTAATAATAAGCAAGCCCCATGTGAGGGGATGCTTTATTATGATAAAGAGAGTCTCCTGCTCTTAATTTACATTTTTAACCCTAAAAGGGGAAGATCTGAACATCTTTCTCTATCTGGCAAGATATACCAACACTCTGTTCCACATAGCTGTCAATTCTATATGTATCCAATAACCTACAAGAATGATCAAATATATTTTTTTCCTAAAGGAGTATTTAAAACTTTTTTTCTCTCTTATAGGGGTTGATGTGGGGATTTTGGTTGTTTAATTGTTTGTTTGTTTTAATAAATAAATAAATAAAGGAATATTTATGAATGGGTATAATAAATATATTCTGACTAATAAATTTAAGCAAATATGAAATAGTCTTTCTGAATGTTGCAAAACTCAGATTATATGTATGTGGGAAAAGAAGTAACTCACAGTAAACCTCAGCAGGTACACTGATAATAGTCCAGATGAGAACAGCCCACCAAACAGCCAAGACAGTTTCTGCAGGATGTTCCCTTTGGCATTTTTGTGAAATGCTCCAGGAAATAAGGTGTCATATTCTCTAAACTAGTCCTATACTGCACACCCTGAGTGTAATATGTACTGGCCTAAAGACTTCTCCAAGCTACTCTTTTGCTACAAAGAATGCAAGTGAATACAAATCTTTTCTTTAGCTGCCCTAGACAGAAAAGGAAAAACAGAATAGGGGACATTTTCTTGCTCAGTATGAACAAGGCAAAATGTAAATTTTAAATAACAGATTGTGCTTAAATTATGTTTCCTCAGGGACTTCATCACCCTATTCCTCACATAAATCATGGCATATTAATCCCATAAAAAGGCAATAAAGTCTGAAGTCCAGATCTTTAATGAGGGCTTTTCATTTCCATCCACCAGGTTTTCTGTTCATCTCTTCGTTCCACTTTGTCCCTCTTGCAAAAAAATTTGTAAGCTGAAATGAATAAAACATTCAACATCCAACAGGAAATGAGACCTCGTAAGACATTTATTAATGTTTGTTGCAGCACAAAGAAAACCAGCAATTGTTTCTAAAAGAGAGCACATTATCCCTGAAATTATAAGATAAAATGAAGAATATTAAACTCAAGCTGTTGTACAAAGAGAAAGCCTCAGCCCAGTATTTTGAAACAGGTAGATGAAATCTGGTGTTCCCACTGCAGGGAAAGGTTACTGGGGATACACGACCTGCCCTAAATCAGGCAGGTTTTTTGGAGGAGCTCTTCAGGAACTCTCACTCTTTGGAAGAACCCGGATATACACAGAAGAGAATTCTTCTGGGTTCTTTGTTTGAAATGCATAGTTTGTCATTTTCATGTTCACTGTGCTTTTGAGTACTGTCAGTGGCAGCAGTGGACCTTCACTGCAAGGAGGCAGTTGATTCTGTGCTGCACTTGTGTCTCTTGGACATCACACAGCATTACCATTAACTGAAATGAGACACCTCCACCCCCTGGCCTCTGGAGTCTTTAGATTGGCTAATTCCTTGAATTGTTGTTTATAAATAATCTTATGTACTTGACTGCTTTTATTTATTCTTCCTATTATGTTTCCTTGCCTGCCATTATGACACAATTCCCTGCAGAATGGCTCTGTTTGACACCATTATGGGCTATTTGATAGCATTATGGACTATTAGCTCTGTTTCTATTTTCAAGCCTGTGAGTAGCACTATGCCAGGAGAATCCTTTACAAATCTACTTAGAAAATAATTTTGGTGCAGACTGCCTTTACCCATTGTCATGGCCAGAACAGCAGCTTCAGACAGAGGTGTTAGAGAAGTTCTTCCACTGATTTACAGGGTGGAGAAAGGACCTCCTTGCTTTCTGAATTCCTTTGAAAACAGCAGTCTGGGTGCAGCTGAATTCAATCTTAGCCACATTCTTAATCAAAGGTTTAGGTCTGAATACTCTGCGAGTGTAACTGAGCTTTTATATTGTTTAATCCCACAGGATCAAGGATGGCAACCCAAATATATTTATATCAATAAATAAATTATTGATTTAAATTGATGGTGGCAATGATTAGACTAGAAGATCTTAACCAGCACAATTTACTACACAGTACAGGTAGCTAAAACTAACTATAATGTGCTAAGTGTTGAAGCAGTATTGAAGCAGTGATGTTAAATATCCAAAAATAATTATTAAGTAGAGATTGATATCACTCATACCCATGCAACCCATAGCAATGACTGCAGGCAAATCTCTGTCACTCAGACTCAAGGACAGGCCTTGAGAGACATCCTCACTCAAGGGAGTAAATTCCACACACACTCCCAGACGGGTATGTTAGAAGACCCTGCCATGAAAAAGTGGGACTGGGCTTTTAATAGGATAAAGTGATTTATTTATCTGTCATATATCACTGGACCAGCTGTGCCAGCTCAGGGGCTTTAAATAAGTTATCAATGCTATCACAGGTTGGTTCCTTTATCAGGAACTTTCTCTGCCACATCCTGCTCAGTGCCAGCTTCTGTCAGGAAACTTTGTTTTTCTAAGGATATCTAACTTTGGGATTAATGAGCTAGGCTGAGCTCAGTGTTCTTCACCACCAACATCAGTGTTACCCCCCATTCTCCATCTATCACTGGTAACATTTGCAAACAGGATATTTTTGAAGCTACTTTACCTCTATGTGGCAGAGCAGCCTGCTACACCCATGTTATCTTACTTTGCTTATTTTATATTTATTTTATTCTGAAAAATTGCATATTCTAAAATGTTGTAATGCTGAAAATTCTACCTGGGATTAAGATATTGAGTAGTTTGAAAGGAGATGTTGCAACTTGCCTGTTTTTCTGTCTAGGTTTTTATTATATTCTGAATAACTAAATGCTAAATCTCTGGCTGGTCTACCTTCAGTGCTCAAGTAGCATGGATTTCTTGAAAATGGTATTTTAGGAGTATTTCAACTCATGCAACTTTTCCTGCAGTGGAAATCTAGATGCCTCTGCAACAGTTTAGATGTACATGACTCTGGTTGACACATTTTCCTCAGAAATGTCACTGACACCGTTTATTTTCTTCCCTATCAGTCACAGTTTAAGAATTATTGCAATTGAACTATCAGGAGTGTTAATTTCTTTGCCCCTTCCTTCAAAACTGGTTTGAACTATGCAGTGTGAGCTTTTGTCTGCCTTGTATCTCAGGACTGGAATAACACAAAAGCCCAGCAGAGGGACCCCTCATACCTTATAATGCATATTTTGTGTTTGCAAGACTCCTTTGTTCCTTTATGAGTGCTTTATTCTCACACAAATTTTTGGCTTTTTTAATCTACATGAAAATTAAACTTTAACTCACTAGATTTCAAAATACCATGTAACATGTAGAAAAGGTGCTTATGATTTCTCCTTGCCCTAGGAAAACTTTGTAAATAAAAGGAAACAAGGGTCTCTAGGGAAACCAGGGAAATATAATTTCTAGAATAAAAAAAACCAACCAACCAAACTTAATAAATTTAAAAAATATCCTTAATATGAATTCAACATTCATTGAAGAAGTACTTCTTCATTTATCCACTGGCTAGATCAGTTTTTTCTTGTAAGTTTTCATGTTTGAAACCTAGAACCTACATTTTAACCATCAATTTTAAAAGAAGGCCCTAAGAATTTATGCTGGTCACACCTCTCCCAGCTGGGATGTTTGGTTTTAGCACTGCAGATGAGTCAAGTTGTCTAGGTAACAATCTGCTGCCTTTACTGAGTTTAAGTATTTTCTTATATAATTCAAAATGTTTAAATCAGATCAATATGGAGCCTTTGGAGACACTGAAGATACTACCATAAACCTGAAGTATATAAGATTTTTCTGTTGATTTATGTGTAATTTCAGTAATATTCTACAAGCTGCTTTGTATACTGTATTTTGACTACATTGATGCTTGTATTCAGTGCAGAAAAAGGCTTTGCGAGGCCTACTGAGTGCACAGATATTTTGTGACTGTTTTTTGCAATTTCACCAGTAGAGTTAAATCCTAAATGTAGTTGATTTTTATCTACAGTTCTTCCATTCATTCTGTCAAATGCTCAGTCCTTGGGTCTGTCTGGATGCCAGTTTTACATTTGGTAGTGGTCCTGAAGTTCAGCAGCAGAGCATGTATCCCTGCACACACAGAGCAGAGAGCATGAGAGCCTGTTTGCACAGAATATGGGAAGAAATAGAGTTTAATGGAGATGTCAAGTACAGGACAATTATCCTGGCCTGCCACATGCTTACCTGTGACTTGCCTTCTTTGAGTCTGCCCTCATCAATTTTCTACGCCTGCTCTTCCCCAATCCACCTTGATCCCTGCCACTACCTTTCCCCTTTCCCCTAAGTATTCCACAGTAAGGCTTTCACATTCCTACAATTCCCTCAAAATACCCCATAATGTCTCATGCAGAGCCACAAGCCTCTTCAAATATTGTGTAAGATATTTGGCCTCTCCTATGAGACCCCAATCACAGTGTTTGCTTTCACATGAGTTGCAAAGTGCTGATGACCCTTTCATAGGCTGAACAGGTGGGTCCTGAATGGCACATTGGGCACTGGGAATTCTGACCTTTGTTGGTCACAGTTTCTATCCTGTTTTCAAGTGATAACCTTTTCTGTTCCTTCACTGAGTCTCCTGCATTAAATTAACTAAACACCTTTCTGAACCAGCTGTCCTTACAACTCAGGTAACCTTGCCCTGTTAGTGTCA
Organism: Sterrhoptilus dennistouni; assembly: GCA_013397095.1. Classification (NCBI taxonomy): domain Eukaryota; kingdom Metazoa; phylum Chordata; class Aves; order Passeriformes; family Zosteropidae; genus Sterrhoptilus; species Sterrhoptilus dennistouni. Next base: position 1,978,438 of record VWZU01005070.1, on the reverse strand, counting down.
ACCACACATGCACTGCAGAAGAAACTTCTTAACTAAATTCTTCCTCTGTGTCATCGTGCAGGCAAGGATGCTCAGAATCTCAAAGAAATCGTAAAAATTCTACAGTCCATCAGGTCCTATGAAGTGAAATGAAGAAATTATACATCCAGGAGTGGCTGGCTGATTTAGGCATTAGCATTAGCTGCTGCTTTTCTCTCGGTGAGATGGTTTCTCTGTACATCACTGTGGTTTTGCATGTTCTTTTGGATTCTGTGCCACAAAATGAAAAAAAAAACAACTTCTAGCCTTAGTCCAAGGCACAACAACAAAGGAAAATGAGTAAACTAGGATATATTGATGCAAGTATAGAATTATCTTAGGAAATACAGCAGGAAGAGGATTGAAGAGGCCATCTGTTCCATCCTGCTGCCCCAGCACAGGCCTGACTACATTTGAGCTATTCATTCATAGTAGCCTGGCTAACTGGTAATTAAAAAGCTCGAATTACAAAGCTTTTCTACATACTCCATGTCTAATTTGTTCCAATCTCAATTATTCTTTTTGTATAAAGGTTTCTCTTATGTTCTGAAGTAAATCTCCCTTAATTCAGTTTTAAATAAATTAGAATAACCCAGCAGTCTCTTAGTCTGGTGCTGAATTAGTGCTGCTATTTAGATTATTGATGTGAAAGTATCCACACTGATGCTGTGAAAGGAAGGCTTAGCTCTTGTAGCTTTTGACAAAAGACTTTTGTAGCAGAGTTGTGTCACAACTAAAAAAAAAGAAAAAAAAAGGAAGATAGAAGAGAGTGGATTCTACTCTTTTGTTGCAATTGGATCTCAATTCTAAGCCTGGCATCCAAAGAGAGTTTGTGTCATCATTGTACTTGTTTGTCTGTCTGCTAAATCCAAAATTTTGTAATGCAAAAAAAGAAACACACTTTTTGAGTAAAGCCAAGAATTTATTGTTGATACAATTTAAATCTCAACAGGATGATCAAAGGAATTGCTATATCTAATTAATGAGGGGAAAAAAGAAGGAAAGGGTCCATTTTTTTTCTCACAAAGAAAGCAGGGAGCAGGGTGTTGCATAAAGGTTCATTGCCCCCACAATGGGAGGAATAATGGTGATGATGGGGTTTCTTCCCCTTTGTCAGGCAAGTATCACACTGATAATTTCTTCTTCACTTTAAGCTGTCTTTATGTTTTCTCACACAGATTGATGCCTTGCTCTTGGTGAATATCTGCAACATCATACTGCATCCAAATTTTGTATGTAGACTGTTTTACAAATATTAGATGCTTTTTCTTTGGTCTTTTTGTGACCCTTAAAACCAGTTTTGTCCAGCTCCATGTGTCTATTTGTTTACTAACTACTGAAGAATAACCTGCATCCCTGACACCTCCAGGGCTACCCTGTGACCTTTCTTACCACTCCAATGCTCTTCTCCTCTGTATTGCATCCTGTACTCTAAGCTCTGTCATACCATCCCTGTGCTGCTCCTACCACTACAGCAGCATGCTGAAAAGGGAAATATTTCCCTCTACACAGAGGAATTACTTTTTACTCTGCCTGTAGAAAAGCTAAGGTTTACTATTAAAAGATAAGAAAAGGTAAAACCAATTAGGCATAGCAACCCTTCCACACAGAATAATTGGTGTTACATTCAAACAAGCTAGTAGAAAAGTCCAGGCAGGCCAAATTCAAAGCAAAGCAAACCAAACCTCAGTTCCAAGACCTTGAAAAGCCAGCTCAAGCCTGTAGTCTGTTAATAGCAGTGGCAGTGATATATTTTTGAGGCTGCCGAGTTATAGGGACCTTGCCTTACAACCTTTGGACTTTCAGCTTGAAGGTTAGAAATCCAGAAACATGACAAGAGAGTATCAGTGATATTCAGTGAGAAACTGGTCATATGGGAGGCACGAAAGTCTGTATCCTCCTTATCCTCCAGGTGACCCCAGCCCCAGGTGCCCTCCAGGCACTCTCTGTGTGCACTGCTCATAATTGCAGAGCCACCAGTGGGACACAAAAAGAGGCTGGTGCTTTGTGGAGGTGACAGTACAGTGGCAGTACAGCTCAGCAGAGTTGGAGTTAGGCCACTTGAACTCCTGAAACAAAAAGGGCTCACAGAAAATCAGAGGCTTATCAACAGAACACTGGGCTATGGTGGCTTTCTTTGCAAGCGTGTGTTGTGTGAGACTGACACTCAGATAACCTCCTGCCTGAGGACACCAACAGTAGTTTTAGAAATAAGATTTTGCAGAGAATGTCTTTCACAGGTCTTTGTTGCTTGCTTCTAGACCTGCTGCATCAGCCATCCCAAATACAATTTAAGGTACTGATTACAACAGTATCTGATTGCTTCATCATCATCAACATAGCTTTTTCTTTGCACATAATTCCTGTGATAGAGAACTACTATTGTTCTGATTGTAGGGATGAGTATCTTAATCATGGCTCCCCAAAGATACTGCAGGGGTGTAACTAGCAGCCATTATTAAGCAAATAGGTTTCCAGAGAGTTATGACCTATTCAAAGTCATGGAAACTGAGCACACTCTCTATCCCATTTTAAGACCTAAACCTTTTCTTTCCACCCCCAGATTTTCTTTTTTTTAATGTTCTTTTTATTTTCAGAGCAGCTGTACTTCTTGGGTGCTCTACTGTCCTTGACTTCATTGGCACTGCTAGGGGAGGGAAATTTCACAGCCCCATACAAAGGAAAATGAAAGTATCTGTTGAATTTAGTTTTGTATTGCAGACTTCAGGAGACTTGGTTTCATACATTCCTAAATTTTTTCACAATAGGAAAAAAGAAACCTCATGCAGTTAAGAAAGCAGTATGAATTACACTTGAAGCTGGATCCTCCACTGAGCCTTCCTCTGGAAGTAGAAAACTGCTAATGAGTTGCTTCGTGAGCAGCAGACTTAAGGAAACATGATCTTTTGCAGATTTTTGCACTTTCTTTTTCATAGTTTCTCCAAGACCATATCACTGTCTTGCAATGTTCTGTAGCACTGCCAGTTTCTGCCATATCTGTGTTGCCCACACAGCCACTCTGTGCAGCCCCTGCCTGGGCAGACATGCCGGCTTAGCTCTGCTTGCATGTGTGGATTGTTTGGAAACATATCTTGAACTCATGATCCCATGTGCTCGTATTTGATAGTCCTTCTCTCCACAAGGATATCCAATTTTTCTCTCAAGTCACTGATTTTTTTGCAAAGCTTACAAGTTCTTCATATCTCTTAGGGCCTCTTCTCCCTTACTAGCTGAAATTGGCTTGAAGTGATTTTCAGAGGACTGCCATATGGACAGATGGACTGCCACATGGTAAAGTCACATAAACCTTATTTTCTGAAGCCAGAAAGAAACAAGTGATGCTTAAAACACCCAACCAAACAAAACCCCCTCCTGAAAAGAACATCCATAAGGAAAGGGTAGTAGTTTTTCTACAGCTCTTCCTCTAGCACACATTGCACTCTGCTCTAGAGAGGAAAACAATGTTTATAAAGGTAACTGGAACTAGTCCTGCAAAAATTCTGTTCTGAATCCTCTTAAGCCTTCAGTAGTATTTTAAAACTCAGATAAATCATTAAGAAGCAAAATCTTTCCTAAAGCTGTAAACTCTCTTTTCCCCTTTTTCTCTCCATCTCTCACAGCACCATACCCTTGAGCTGATAAAACTCAGGTACTTGATCTGGGACTTGAAATTCCTTGCCTCCTATATCCATTTTTACCATTTTTCAGTGCAATGGTGTTTGTGTTTTATGAAGCTCTGAAACTTTGCTATTTCAGCAAGTACGGGAAAATACTGACTTCATAAAATTCCCAGACTAGTACACAAAGAAACAGGAAAGGCCAATAAGACAAAAATGTGATACCTAAAGGCAAGTCTACATTTCAAAGACATTTTCTCTCCCTTTTGTCTCACACACATACTTTCATCACAAACTTGGTATCTCTACACTATGAGTATGAAGGAGCACTGTGATCTAAAGGATCCCAGTATGATGCCAGAAAACTCCTGAGAGGCTAAATAATCATTATTGGAAAAGAGATCATAGTATATATGGCTGCTGAGAGGATTGTTGTATTCAAGAGTAAAAATGTATTTTGCCAAAGTAAATTTTGCAACTGAAAATCATAATTTTACACATTTGAAATTTTCTGCTAGAGAAGAAATTACTCATTTCCAGATTAATTTTGTTTTCTAAAGAGAAAACATTAATTGTTGCGGTGGTCCTCTTCACCCGGCCAACCCTGACACACCGAACAGCACCCTGTGTTGTGGGGTCTTTGCCACGCTCCACCTTCAGGGACAGTCGCAATGGGGTCGGAGACAAAGAGAAGGGACTCTCGGTAGGGTAGAACAGGGAACTTTATTCTCTGTCCGGAGCCCTCAGGACGAGAGACCCCGAACGGTCCGAAACATGAGCTTTTAAACCGGGCGAACTCAGGGGCGGGAACAATCAGCACAGCCAATAGTAACACGGTGGGGAGTGGCAAACTCATCTACATGACCAATTATTGAGAGCGGGGAGGGGAAAGGGTAAGGGTCCAGCCAATCATCAGGCTCAGGCCTCAGGGTGATTGACATGGGGGGTAGGGGTGATGGGCAGGACAGATGGCGGGAAAGGACAGCCAATGGAGAGTTGTCTCCAAGGGCTGACAAGGGGAAAGTAACAAATGACGGTCTAAAAATAACCGAGAGGGAGACAAACAACAAAATGGAACCCAGGGGGAAGAAACTTGGAAGCCATTTTAACAGGGGTACAAAGAACTGTGAAATACATTAAACTTGAATTACACCCACAATTAATGGTGGAAACATTAAGGGAAAAAATTAATTGACTTCGTTGATCTGATTCAGAATATTTTTGTTCTTGTTGAACTGACACAATGCATTTTATTATGAGTCAATTGAAAAAATAAGGATAATAAAATCCATGGTTCAGTTACGTTGCTCTGTCAGCAAATGGCCTGTGAGATGCTGTCAACTCTGCCTCTGGACTGGCTCCATTGGCAGAGCTTTCTGGAGAGCGAGGGCTGAAATGATGCACACAAATATCACTCTCAGCTGCACAATGCTTAATAAAGAATGTAAAAAAGCATGGGAAAAAGCTGGACAAGGAACTTTCAACTAAAATTCAGAAAAAAACAAAGTGCCAATGTGGAGCAAGTAGTTTTGTTGTGTAATTAACTCAAAATTCCAGGTTGACACCTTTTCTTTGTTTTAATTTTTTTTTTTTCTGAAATGCAGTAACACAGATTTGCTTGGGGAGTTATGCAATCTGGATAAATAATAATCAGTCCACTTCTTTGGTTCACATGGTTGTTTAATAATCTGACTATTTAACTGTGTTACGTAAAATTGCCTAAGGTATTAATTGTATATATATATCTGCAATATCTGCATCCTAAATGATCTCGACAAACATAGTATAAGATGAAATGTCACCTGTGTGGCTGGCATCACTAAAATAAAATAGAATAGGAAAAACAAAGAAGAAGCAAAGAAAAAAAAGACTAAAAAAAGAGATGAATAGCAATTAAATTTTCATATAATAACTGAGATATGGGAAAGAGGAAATGTTACGTTGCAATTTGGTAAGTGAAGAATTTAATCTGTGGAACTGATCCTGTGTATCTTCACCTGGAGCCTCAGTCTGACATATTAAGTAAAAATGAGTGCGTAATCACCACTGAAATTTAACATAGCTCAGTCCATATCACAGTATTTTACAGATTTCATGTGATATTGTGGACACTAGAGGGAAGCACATCACTGAGCTACAGCACCTTATGGTGCTGAAGAGAAAATAGTACAGCCCTGTAATCACAGACTCTTTCATTTAATGGCAACATTAAAATTTTTCAGGGAGAAAACACAATTAGTGGACTAAGGGAATGAATGTAGGTTATGAGAATTATTCTTCCTGTAATGGATATAAATGTACTTTAAAACTTTGGTTACTGTTATGGATCATGGACAACCAAGCAATTTATATATTAAACTAATCACAAGTAGTCCTTATATGTCACGGTTTCATCTTTTCTTCCTTTCTCCTGCACCTGATATTTCCCAATTTAATATGTTCATCCTTTAGTAGAAGTAAAAGGAAAAAAATCTTTAGGGTCTGATTCACTGCCTTCTGTAGCGTTTATTTTTGGCTTGACATGGTAAAGTCTTGTCTAAAGAAGCTTTTTTTACTTTGTGCCAGAGTTAATGACTATAACATATTGGATCTCATGCACAATTCATGAGAGCTGATTTAGCATTAATGCAGGTGCATAGAATGGCTGGAGCTGTTCACCTGCTCTCCCTGATGGAGGCAAATGCTGCCATGATTTCTAACAAGGAGAAAGTGGAGGAATGAATCACAAAGATAAAATGTATATAATGTATATATAAATGTGGCTTAAAATGCATTGCAAATGATTTGCACATAACTGGTGAAATACCCTTCTTTGGTGTCAGTGTAATCTTCTAGTCAATGCTAAGATATAAGGCTGGATTGTCATGCTGTTGGCAGCCCTCTGAAGCAAATTAGGACTTGATCCCTCTGCCAGCAGAATCATTGGCAGGCAATCATATGCACAATATGCTTCTCTAACTGCAATCAGAGAAATAGAGTGCATTTGACTTAACTAGGTAGAACTCTTCAGCTGATAATCACCTGCTGATTTATAACCACCTGATAACTTGTCACTTCTCTAATTGATGTTCTTATAATATATAGAAAGAAATTCTAGTAAAGTAAGAATTTTTTTTTTTTTCATCTCCATGTTTATTCATTGAAAATAGATTTTGGTCAGTTAGTTCCAGTAGCCTTCACAGCTGCTATCAAAATTGGTTTTCTCTTAAAGTGATCTTATTATAGAGTCATTGCATTTATAAGACTGAAATTATTTTCTTCCAAAATCGATATTGACATGCATTTACCATTCCTAAATGCTGCAGACCTGTATAAAGAAATCACTATGTCCTGTTTAGCTTCCCATTATAGCTCTTGAGCTCTTGCCCTGATGAGGAAGTACCTAAGCACTTGGAATTGATATGGCTTGTTTCAACTAGAATTATAACTTTTAGTTGTTAATATTAAGTAGATTTCCAATAAGTAAAGAGAGCTCAGGGGAGATCTTACCAATGTACATGAACACCCTAAGAGAGAGGGTCGAGAAGAAGGAGCCAGGCCCAGTGTCAGGACCAGAGGCACCAACAGAAACTCAGGAGGCTCCCTCTGAACATCAGGAAGCCTTCTCACTGTGAGTGTGACAGTGCTGGTTCACTGTGCCCAGAGAGATTGTGGAGTCTCCATCCTTGGAAACTATTTTTTGTTCTGAGCAAGTCCAGAGTTCTTTATCTAAGATTATGGCTTAACTTCCTTTTCTATCAATTTAGCTTCTAATTCCATCATATTGGTCTTCTAAAAAGGAACTTTGTAATTTCCTTTTGTATAATAAGAACTTGGTGAACTATGCACAAACAGCTATGTTACTGTTTGCTGTGGCCAGAATGACATCCTGAAGGTAAGTCCTGGGCAGCCTGGCCTGTTGTGAAAGACTAAGAGAGAATTTCTACAGCCAGGAGAGTAAAGGACTGCGAAATGTCAGGTTTTGGTTTATGCACCAAACGTTATAGGGAACTATTTCTCCCCTAGTGGATACTTACCTTTATCCAGTGTTGTATATCCCCACTTATTGTTTGTCATTTTCTGGATATCCTGTGTATAAACCAAGCTTCAAGTCTGAGGTTTTAAACTGAGATGGAAATGAATAACTATTGTCTATTTTTGCTTTGTATGACAATCAAAAAAGGGGAATTAAAAGAGCAGCATTTCAATCCTTAAAGATTGAAATTTCAAAGAAATTTCTAGGTAACAGATAACCTAGATAACAGAAATTTCAGAGCCTAGATAACAGTGGTATTACTAAAGTTACATTAGAGATCACCCAACTATGGATCCTGAGACTGGATTGCAAGGCAGCACCATGCTTGTTTGTATTATGCTGAGAAAAATTCTATGGATAGCCTAAAATAACAATTCAAAAGTAATTGTCTGTTTTAGAGTTGAATAGATCTCTAGGTTTCAGTAAATTTATCTGATTAGCTCTCTCTTGATTGTAATGAGATCTTAGCTTGCTTGTAAACATCTAAATTTAAATGTCTAAATCTGTGAGCTCTACCACTCAGGATGACTATATTGTAATAAAAAGACACTCAAGATAGCTTTAAACCATATGGCTTGGATAAGTCTAGTCTAATTTCACAGCAACATAGATTTTAGCTCAGAATAATATCCTGGCATGAAGGGTGACTACAGTATAGGCTATTTTGGAGACCTGCAGTAATTTACTTTGGGTAATAAAAATTTTAGCATTAACTTAAATGGAATATTATTTGGTAACTATGCTGTTTGACGAGCTGTGCTCTGCAACCATAATGCAAAAAGTATTTATTCCTTGTGCATTAGTGCTAGGGATATAGAGTGAATTCCCCTGGTAAAACCCTGGACACTTGGTGAAAAAATGACACACTATAATGACATTATAATAAACTTTATTTCATTTTTTCATTGTGTAATATTGCTTAATTTGCTAACATGGACATTGAACTTGGATGAGGTCATGCAGTGGCACATAGCTGATTACTGTGGCTGGCTTCTGTTAAATAATAATTTACAGTGCATTCAGATAGTCAAAGTTATACTCCCCTTAAATGTGCAGCATTAAGTTGCTGCCACAATATATATTCTGTCACCTTTCTGAATAGTTTTCTGATTCACTTTTCTTTATCATCTTCTCTAGTAATAAGTATGAAGGGGCTCCAGGGAGACTTTATTGCAGCCATTCTATTATTAAAGGGACTTATAAGAAAGATGGAGAGAGACATTTACCAGGATCTGTAATGACAAGACAAGAGGGAATGGTTAAAACTGTCAGATGGCAGGTTTAGATTAGGTATTAGGAAGAAATTCTTTACTATGAGAGTAGTGACGTGCTGGGACAGGTGACCCAGAGAAGTTGTGGATATCCCATCCCTGAAATTGTTCAAGTCCAGGTTAGATGTGGTTTGAGTAATCTGGTCTAGTGAAAAGTGTCCCTGCCCATAATCTAAGATTCTACAAATATGTATATATTTGAGTTCTAAGTCATTAACAATATAAATTGTTTTACTGATGAAAAACTGGAGGCAGTTTGGAAAATTGACTAAATATCTCTTTCATTTTTTTCTTCGTAACACAACTCCTTTCTCTTTTCTTCTGGGATTTTTCTTTGGAGATTAATTTGGCCTTTCACTGCACTTACATAGGTAAAAGTCTTCTTGTAAAGTGTCACAGAAATTAAAAATTAACCAATTTACAGACATGGTCCTCAGTCAATCCTTTTGTATTCTGTATTTGTAACAACCAATTTAAGATAACTCTTCTAAACATAATAATAATATTTTCTTCAGTTTTTTGCAAATGAATTAAAAATAAACACTTAAGATACAATATTTGATGAAGCTGCTTTTTTTTTTTTTTTTTTCTAGTACATCACTTAGATTGACTTGAAATTGTCCAGATTTTACTTTCAGTAGGTAATAGGATCACACTATACTCCCAGACTTCACTGGAGGGACCACATGTGGCCACGGTTAGCAGACAGCTGTCCAAAGTCCCTGGAGAATTCAAACACTGGGAAAACACAAGAGGTTGGAGGAGCTTTACTGAGGTCAAAAAAGGTTACATCTGTGGGCTTTCTTAGAACAACTAGGTGAGTTACCCTGACATAGATGGAAATTAGGTTTGACAAGCAGTACTCCCCCCTCATGAACTTGTGTGCTGGCTGTGACTGATGACTGTTGTTCTCCAGGTGTTTTGGATACTTCCCATAATAATAATTTCCTTGATTTTACCAGGCACTGGAGTGGGACTGACAGGCCTGCAGTTTCTGAGGTCCTTCTTCTTGCCCTCCTTGAGAATCAGGACAATGTTCTCCAGCTTCCAGTCATCTGAGACCTCTCTGGGTTCCCAAGACTGCTCAAAAATCATTGACAGAGGTTTTTGCAATGACATCAGCCTGCTCTTTGAGGATTCTCAGATGAATCCCATCAGGCCCCAGAGATTTGTAGGGATCCAGCTGGAGCAGAGTAAACTGGAAGCTGATCATTTTTGCACTCATGGCCCTTCAGCTCAGGGCACTCAGCTCAGATCCCCATGGTCCATCATCCATGTTGAAAACAAAGGCAAAGAATGAGCTAAACACTTGTGTCTTGTCTGTGTCCCTGTTTTGACATGACCATCCTCATCCTTTAAGTCTAAAATGGCTCTTTTCATTTGATTTTTTTTTTGTTAGCTGATTGATTTTCTTTTTTTAATGAATTTAGCAATTCACAATGCACTTTTTAAAGCGCAAATTTAGGCAAGGATTCTTTGTTATTCCTTTTGCTGTTTTCCTCAGGTAACTTTCCCCTGAAACTTATATTCACTGTCACATCCCAAGTACAGCTGGGAGGTGTACTTAGATATACAGTAAGACATTCAATTTGTATTTTATAATTCTATGAAAAATAATTTGGTGGTTTTTGTTTTTAAAGCCCATGGCCTATTAACATTAGCTGGTAAGGAAAGTTTTCTAATCTCAGATGATACCAACAGTTAAAAATTTCATTGTTAACTACCTGTATGGCGTTATACAGAGTCTCATTTGATTCTGAGGTTCTGTCCTGGTACATCCTGTATGACATTATTGTTTAAAGACCATAAAAAATAAATAAATAAATAAATAAATGAATATAAAATTGTATTTGTATATGAAAATATACATACAGATCACACAGAATGGGTGTCAGAGCACAAGTACAAAAAGGTGAAAATTGAAAGTCGTTGTGAATAAATACAGATGCCTGAGAGATATTGCCTAATAGATGTCACCAATAGAGTAATGACATCTGAAATAACATTCTTGGGGTTTTTTTATAGCATTTAGGCTTCCAGAGCCATGTAACAGGTTAGAGGAAAGCCAAGAGCAGATTCTAGGAATAGGAGTCACCTCGTCTTCCTTAAACACATGTAACAGTTATTTCTGAACCTGCCTTTATATTCATTGTAGAGAAACAGACATTTTTAGGATTCAATCCATCAAATGTATTTAAAATGTCTATTTTAGAGTTAGAGAAATTCTGTCTTAGACTTTGTAATCTATAGTGACTAGACTTTTACTGGTTATTTCTGGAGGCTGGGGTGACTCAGATAAAGAGCAGGCCTTTGCATTTAATCAGATGGATTCCACCCTAAATCTTTCGAATGAAGGAACTAAAGTTTTCTCTCTGAACCATGAAATCAGTCTGAATAAGAAGATAAAACAAATCTAAGTAACTGTTGTGCATTCCAGAATAAGTTTGAATAAACCTTTTCCTCTTCACTTAGTTAAGCCAAATACTCCTGCTTTGCAATGCTGGAGATACATGACAAGAATGACTGTATTCTACCATGCTGCTATCCCAGACAAGGCACAAAATTTCAGAGCAGACCTCCATATGGCTGTGTAATTGATAGCCTCATGTTATCTGATTTGCATATAAACTACCCCAATAAACCAGTGTCTAGTGAAGGAGGTCCAAAAATATCAGACATATGCACAGTTTCAGTTACTGACTTCTTATAAAAATCCCTTCAACCAGAAAAGAGTTCCAAGGATTCTAACTTGCAATTTGTATTCCTGTTATATTTAATAACTCTTTATATAATCCATCTAGGTCAGGTTAAATGAATGCCTTGTTGCTACTTAGATGATTATGGGTTGCAATTCATTTAACATGCCCAACGATTCATGTTTAATTTATTGACTTTAATGTGGTATGTGAGTGACCTGTGCATGTGTAGTACTTTAAATGCATGCACAGTGGCACACACAGCTCTCTGCAGTATTTTGCTTAAGTAATCAGCTAATCAATGTGTTAGAGTTTGAGATATTGTGTGACTCTTTATGTCACTGTTTAATTTAATGTTACTTGCAGTAATGAGCCTGTCTGGGTTCACTGGGTACCTCTCAGAAACTCCATGGCTTTTATGCCAGCAAGAATGGCTCAAGATGGGTCCAGTTCTATGATTTGTTACCTGGCCATCTGGCATGAGCCCCTGACTCCTCTTTGTATCTCATTCTATTTTGGGGTTTGAAAACTAATTAATGAGTGCCCTTTGTTTACAGCTGGAGCCATGAATGTTCCTTCAATACCTAACAAGTCAGATGGCATTTACAACTAATACCTTTTACAGAAATGATCTTTCTGTATGATGGGGGTACACCTCTACGATTTCCTGAGTGTTTTGTAGTAGATTTTTAACATGAGGGAAATGGAGAATGTTTCAGGGAATTTTGAGCTTTCTTAAAATCTGGAAGTTTTGGCAGACCTGTATTTTTATGCTACATATTAGCCTGTTCTGTGTTCTGTTCCTGCTAAAGACAGATGCTTTCAGTTCTCATTGGGATACCATATCCTTGCGAGATACCAAAAATGAAATTATTGAGGAAAGGTGCTATTGTCCTGATGAAATCCACAGTAGCAACAATGTTTTCTACTTTAAATACATTCCTTGTATTTCTAAACTTCAGTACTCAAGCTGGTGGTTGATATTTGTGATATCAAATGAGGGGAAATTCATACAGCAGTCTAATTACACAGTTCCAGGTTTTTCTTCTCTCTGTCTGAAGCATGACAAAATTCTGCTTTTTACATTTGCCCTGTCCTGTGACTTTTTTCTGTTGCATGCATTTTCCTGGGTTTTAAGTTGTCCCCATAGCACCCTAATGGTCAAAAAGGACATCACTGTAATGGGCTTTGTTTCTGACTTCTTTTGAGGTATCTCAGAAAAAAAAAGAGTCCAGAAACATCTTATTTGCCAGATTTTGTATGTCCGATGTACTAAATATTTGGATTCTAAATGGTGAAATATAGTTCAGTTTTCTTGTGAAGTAGTTCCCAGGTAAACATCACTGTGCACTGTAGTGTCACTGAGATGTGCTAGTTTTAATTTCTTGTAAATAAGTAGACTCCAAATCCCCAAGGAGCAATTGTAGTTCCATACTCAGATTTGCACAACTTAATTATACTAAATTATACTCTGTAGAGGGTCAAAAAAGTGTTAAAGTAGGTGCTGACTGTCAGCACATCTGAAACTTTCAAATATAGGCCAGAGATATCCCCAGCAGGGGAATCTAGCAGAGAGTTCCAATATCAGTTTCATTTTTAAAACAATATGCAAATTTAATGCAAATACCTTTATTGGCCCCATAAACATTTAGAGCTTATCCTAGAGCTATCCCATCCTAGACCTAAGCTATCAACTTTGTAAGAGAAAAAATTGCTGGCACAGCAAATTCTGCACTGAGTGGTAGTTTATTTCCAGAATCCTTGGAACAGCTGTCTAGCAGAGGTAAAATGTTATCATTCCACAACTGGAGCTGTGATTTATGTCAACTGATATGGCAACAGTTGACTCATATTTATTTCTATTGATATCTATTGTTTTAGAAACATTCCAAATGCTTTACGCAATCATCTAAAATTAAACTGAAACAGCATAAGCCCCTAACCAACCACTTACACATAATCCAAGTTTGAAATGATTCCCTGTAATGAATTTCAGACAAAAAGTGGGTTGCCTTGTATAAAAAAATTAAAGATTTAAGTTTTATATAAACTGAGATTTAAAAAAAGAAAAAAAAAGTGCTGTGGTCCTAAACATACAATGCATTTAAAAGATAAGAGGGTTGCAGGCAAATTTAGGATAGATCGACAATATTAAGAGTCTTTTTCAACCTAAATGATTCTATGATTCTGTGATTCTCTTTTTTTTCTGCCAGACTGAGAAATGTGATAGTTCTGTAGTGAATGTCACAATGCCCTGTAGCCCACATCCAGATGGTTCCCTGACAATCAGGCCAGGGCTACAGTCCAGCACCTTTCCAGTAACTAACATACAGAATTGCTACCTGACCATCTGGATAACACCACTTGCTGTTCTGTAGATTTCCTGTAGTGCCTAGGACAATTTCCTTAGTTAATTGATACTCCATTTCACTTTTATAAAGTGAAGACAATAGTCTTAATGGTATTGGGAAATAAATACATTACAGAATTTGTATGCCTCAGCTCCTATGGTAATAGAAGCAATATAATTTCCATAGAGGATCGATTTTTGCTTTATTTTGCAAGATGGTTTAAAACAAATCCATGACTGAACCTGATATTTAGAAATATCTTTGAAGCATATAGTACCCATTTTTGTGCCAGCTCTTGTAAGAATCCTGGGTTAGTTACATTCTGCCTGCATTGCAGTTAATGGAGAGTTTATTGTCCTAAATGCATCTTCTCTGCCAAAAAGGCTTCCAGTCTGAGTTTCCTAGCAGCAGCCTGCTGATTTCAGAAATGATGTATTTCTATTGGTGGAAGACATGCTCCTCTAATTGCCTTTTTTGATATTGTCAAGATATATATTACATGTAGTTGTTAAATTGCTCAGCAACTTTTGGTAATATATATCCTGTGAGATGTCACTTTCATTTCATGCTACACAGCTTTTCTTTCTTCCTTTAACTCCATACAATAGCTCAGTAGTTCCTTGCTTGCCTCGATGTGCTGAGGTTGTGTGATCAGAACAGTAGATGCAATCAAACTCACAATTAGACTGTGATTCACATTATGTAAAAGATTCATCATGCCAATTGATGTGAAATGACGTGCAGCCTCCAGGCAGTGATTGCACACAGTTTAATCTCTCCACACAGTAAAACCTGCACCTATCGCGGTTCAGCAAAGCTTATTTGTAATCATTTTTGGACTGATGCCTTTCCATGATTTCATTATGAAGAGTATAACAATGAGGCCTTTTTCTGCTACTTCTTTTAAATGCCAGGGCGTGCTGATTACTCAGTTAGCATCCTGCTTGCAGTTGACCTTTTGAGAAGAAATGCTATGAGAATAGTGGGTTTTACCATTTATGGATTAGGTGTTTTACTGAAGAGAAATCACAATTTTTTATTCCTTATCTTAACATTCTTCTTTTCCTTCTTTGACCACTGGGCCAATCACCTTGTGTTTTCTAGGAGCTCAATCCAAAAGAAGGCATTTTTCTAATTTCTAAAATAAACAAGGATCTTAAGTGACTCTTCTAAACACCAATTTTCAGGAAAGTTACTCCTTTACCATAGTTTACATCTTCATGTAGTTTACTGTAGATATGGAAAGCTAGACTCTTTGTATGGGTATCTGAAAAGGACAATAAGTGTCATGCCAGATCTCTGACCTGAGCAGCGAGTAACCATTGGTGTGTGTATCCCAAAAGCAAGGTGTGGAGGAAAGGTGTAATTCCTCATCATGGTTACTGACTGGAAACTGCAGGGACTGCATGGGCAGGGGGTTTCCAGCCTTGAATTCTAAGTAGAAGTGGATTTGTCTTTAATGCCTGTGGATGACAAGGAATACATAGATGCTAATATGCATGACTAAACTCTCTTTCAAAGAACTGAGTGTGACTGAGCGGCACTCATTTTTCATTTGTGAATAACTTATCTAGATGAAAAATCAATTGAGACATCCATATCAAAATAAAAAAAAATCAGAAATATGTAAATTGTTATGTCTTTGCTCAATAATTGAAAACACTCATTTCCAGAACTGCAAGGAATTAGTCTTTGGCTATTTTGGAATTCACTTTGTGTCCTATTTCATTCAGCAGGAAATGCAGATGATTAAGGATCAGGCAGAAGCTGTAGTCATTGACTTTTGATGGAATACTTTGAACCTATTTGTGTTCAGAGTTCTTTTAATTAACTGCTTTTTCTACAGGATGAAAGAGAACTGGAGCCAAAATCCACTGAAAACAGGAGATCAGACAGAGCTTAAACTAAAAATACTATATTCTGTAGTTGGAAATCCCATTTTGCTATTCATACACATTCTGTAGCACAAAAGCTGTGTTCCCCAAGCAGAGTTATGGCCTCGTGAAAGATATTCTGGAGTCTTCCAGAAGTTTAATAGGGACTTTGCTATTATTAATATTTCTAACACTGCTGAAAACTGTGTTCAGCTGTGGCAAAATAATGCAGTGGAATTTTTTATGAGAGAAAGTTGTAGAATTTTTTTCCAGATGCAAATCACGTTTGTATAGATCAAATATATTGCACCGAATTAAGACCTCTGTCGGATGAAGATATGAATTCCATTCCACATTCTTGTGATTTGATTCCAGTTTGTGCACTACAAAGCCTCTCAAGTCTTGGTTATCCAAAGATGTCTTCATATGTAGTCACTCTGAAATTCTCTGTTCATACAGTGCATGTACTATAAGCTAAGTTTATCAATGCAGAAAAGTAAATAATCTCTTCCAATTTAAGGAAAATTGTTGACTCATTTTTTAAAGCCCATACCTGAAATAGGTGATGTCTATATTTTTACATTTTGTTTTATAGTCACAGAATCCTAGAATGGCTTGGGTTGGAAGCAATCTTAAAGATCATCTACTTCCAACCCCCAGCCATGGGCAGGAAGGGTACTGCCTAGATTGGGCTGCCCATGGCTCCATCCCGCCTGGTTTTGAACACTTCCAGGGATGGAAGTGTTCTTAACAAAGCCAATAGACTGGGTGTTGCCTGAATTTTGACTCCCACTGACAAAGGGGGAGGAGAGGGGAGTTTTTGACCATGCAGAAAATCAGCTCTTCTGCCCTGGAGAAAGTTTTCTGATTCAATTCAGAAAAACAAGTGCTCAATGAGTGTTGATGTCTATGAAACTGTTCTGATAGCAAGCACTGATGTGTTTTATTTATTGGAATAAGGAGTACAAAGAAGATGAGCAGAAGGATAAAAGATTTTGGAGAGCTTCACTAGTGTCTAGAGAGTCTCCATATGCAATCCACAGTGCAGAATCCCTGCTTTGGCCTTGATGCTGCGCAGTGCCGCGTAAAATATCCCTATTATGTCTCCTGCTGTTAGCCAAAAGTAGCACAGCTTCAAAAGCTCAATGCTGTTCCCAGGCTTATATTTCCTCTTCCAATTCTGGTCTGCAGTAACGGAGGGAATAGGATAACTACTGACAAAGGCAGACTTAGGAGGGACTTCTCAATTTATGTAATATATGTGGATATTTTACTGGTAGCATTTAAACAGCCAAAGCCTATCCCAAAAGCCACGTCCAAGAAAACATTCAGCTGTCTGTTCGATTTTGATAAATGTAATTTTCCCTCTAAATAAGCTTTATGTTCATTATAATAGAAACATATGTCAATGGTAACAGTGTTAAGGGCCATGTGCCAAGCCTCCTCCTCTGCTCCTAATGGAACTCGGGAACTCTGGATATATTCAGGTGTTTCCAGCTAAGACTGCAGATGTTGATTTTGCTCTTCTCACCAGGCAATAAGCATGTTCAATTATACTACCACTAGCTAGAATCTTTATGCTCCTGTAATTTATTTCTTAAAACAAGCCTACAGGTGGAAATTGAGATTAGAGAGTAATTTCTCAGATGTGAACGTGTAACATCAATTATTACATTCCCATCTCTAATTTTCCCTTTCTCCCATAATTTTCCCTTTCTCCTCTCTGTTGATTCATAGTGTTGCACAATCACTTTGCAAGGGTCTGTCTCTAGATACATACCATCACCCAGAGATGAACTTTTCTTAACATTCCTTCAGGGGGAATTTAGAGATACACATTTAGAAATTTAACCTTACCCTCAGAAATGCTGTGATTCCCTATGGGCCTGTGTAGCAGAATAATGTCTTCAGACATGTGGTGTAACACCACGGGATGCTCCACCAAGCTTTGCCTCTAACCCCAGCAGTTCTGATGCTGGTGAAGCCACTGAAGCACTTCAAAGAGCATCACCTGGTTGTAGGAGCATCCGTGGACGGCAGGGAGAAGGAACTCTGCAGACATGAGATATTCTAGAAACATGCGGTTTGTTGACTCAGTTTTTGCAGCCCATACCTTTTATTGCAAGGGTCATGGGTAAAAAGGGCCTGCCTTCATCCACCAGCCTCGGCTGAAGGGATGCCCCAAAGAGAGAGGAAGAGAGAGAGAGGGTATGAGGTAAGGGAGGTAAAGGAGCTGAGAGCTAAGAAGAGTTCAGGAGTCAGAGGGGTAAGAGTGGTAAGAGAGGTAAGAGAGAGGTAAGAGCAAGAGCGGTAAGAGTAAGAGAGTGAGGACCTTGTTACAATACATTATATCTCCTTTTGTGTTGAATATTCTAATTGACATTGACCAACCGGCGCAAGATACAAAACCTACAAACTTTGCATGCAGCTATGAGAACTACTATATTACCATATCATCCTATATTCTGAACTCTAAAGACTACTTTTCCTATCTACTTTTTCCCTGATGCCTTGGCAGGATGGAGAGGGGCTACATCCTTGGGTCCTTTTGTTTTCTGTCCTTCAACCTAACTCCAGCTATCACCATCTTCCTGCCTGCCATGCCTACATCTCAAAGCTGGCCTTTATTTCTATTTCACTCAAAGGTTTTACATCTCTAGTATTTCTTACCAAGCAATCAAATCCTCAAGCCTTTCCTGTCCCATCCTTCCCAACACCTGGTGTCATGGCAATCCCTGGGGAGTCATTTGTAGTTGACTCCAAATAGGGCCTTAGAAACCAAATGGGTCTTAGATAGTGAGACTTGTCGAACTTGGAGCATGATCTCCAGCAGCAGGAGTTTCAGGATTTATGCCATGGCACTGTGTGCACCAGCAGGCCCCACTCCTCACAGTTCAGCTGGCAAGATACTCCTTTAAACTCTTCTCATGTGCTTGGGTCTGGCTGTGGTGACACATTATATCCTGATTCTAGTCCCTCAAATGGTTTATTCTGTACCCCTCACCTCCTTCCTTGTATAGTTGGTTTAGTCCTTACTGTATCCCTTTATACAGTTGTCACTCTCCCCTTGGATCCATCCTTTGTTCCCGATTGTTCCAAGTCACTCCTCCACCCACCTGTCAATCCCACCCTGTGCCAGTCCCTCCCATTCTGGAAAGCCCCTAATCTTGGACACCCCAGTGGCTGGTTCAAATTGTTCCCCACCCCTTGTGTTCCCCCTTGGTCACTGTACTGCAAACCCCACCTTATGATCTAAGTGTACCTAATTGATTGAGGATTTGTACCCTCCCCTGAGACCTCCCTGGTTTATAAGTCACTGTAAGCTTGTGTTCGGGGTCTCCACCTCTGCCCTTCCTTCAAGTTTGATTTGCTTTGTGTTTCTGTTAATAAATTTGATCCTCAGAGTGGCAAGCAGAGCCCATCTCATTCTTTTCTACCCCAATGGTCTGGTGGGTGCCAAGGACACTCAGGAACCCGGGGAAGTGTCTCAGACCCTTTGCTCGTGGCCCTGGACTAGGAATGTGTTGTGACATCAGGTTGTCCTGAAATGAGCTGTGTGAGGAAGATCTGTGAGCAGCCTCACCTGGGATCTTCACCCATCTTCACGTGCCCTTGGATCGGGACCGGCATTTAAGCTCAGGCTTAGTCCTTACCTGGGTTATACCTGTGCCTAATTGCTGATCTTGTTCTTACTTTGCTGACTTGTCTTGCCTTGGCTGTAGACCTTCCCCATCCCTTAGGACTTGTCTGGAGATCACTGGGCTGGTTGATGATGTTGATTATCCTCAGACCTGCTGCTCTTCTTTGGGTCTTGTGCATGTTTTATAGTTTTAGATAATCAAGATCTTTCACTCTTTCCCATGCAGAACTCTTTCCTTGTTTTGCCTTGACCCATTTAAATGACTTGGAGGTTTAGGTGGACACTATAAAATACATAAATAATAAACATATCAGTGGCTCATTCCCCTCTCATCCCTTGTCGATAGTAGGCCTTTCCACCTTGAAAATCCTGAAATTTGCCACAATGGCATGAAAGAAATACCATGTTAGCAGCTGCTGCCCACAATTTCCCTTTTCAGTTCTTCTTTTGAACAGAGCAAAATAGTGTTTTCATGAATTTAATTGGGTCAGAAGAAGCTGATTCATCACAATATCCTTGAGATTAACAGTCAATTTTGCTGATTCTCTTCCTTACCACCTTTTAAAAGAGACTACATGTTTCTGATTTCAAATAACATTATTAATGGAAAAAGAGAAAAAAAATACTACATTATGACAGCAGGTAAAGCACAAATTTTAAAAATATAGCATTAGAAGAAGGAAAAATGAAAGACATTAAGGAAAATTAATTTAAAAAATGAAGGAAATTCTAATTGCAATTCTAATTGCTTGCTTGAGGCAACTTCAGTAGTGCTGGAAACCCATGACAGAGCCTTGTTAGGATAAAATAACTTCATAGGAATGCATTTCCTAACAGCTGCACCCAGCTGAGATACAGTAATCCCTATATAAGTGCTATGTGTGAAAGGTCTATATTCTGTATCTTAAGGTTAAAATAATTAGATTTTTCAGATTTTTTTTGCCAGTGTTAAAATATTTCTCCAAAATTAGTCTACTCCTTCCAGCAGTGAGATGAAATTCTGTAAACAGAATATAGATGTTTTAAAATAATATATTGATTCTATACATGGAAAGAAAAAACAACAGAAATAAACAAAAAGTTATTTTAAAATCTTCAAGAAAGACAAAAACCTAAGCTTATATAGGACAACATTTTTTTCTTGTAAATTTGCTTTCTGCTGGAATGAGAGAAATTGTTCTACCCTCTTATTATGGTTTTAATAACATGAAATGAAGTGAGAGAGAATTACCTTTGTTACGTCAAAGAGTTAATATTATGCATTGCCCATACATTTTTTTCTAAAATAAAGTAGGTCATACACATATTTCCCTTGTGCTAGTGCAACTCCTGAGTGTGATGAGTGATAGTTAGAGGGAGGCATTTGCAGAGAAGGGTTCCCTTTGATTTGTGGGGAGGACATCACAAATCTACCTGTGCGTTACACTTTTCTGAGCAGTGTCTGAGCAATTAAATACACTGCACCATTTGAAAACAGAATGTAACAGTCTTAGTGCTGGAGTTACAAGCTGGGTGTTCTGCAGACTGTCAAGGCTTAGAAAACCCAAGCAAACAAATGGAATCCAAATATTTATGTCAATGAACAACACAAAGTCTCAAACATTAGTTGTCTATCTCTCTGACTTTCCTCATTTTCTTATTATCCTATACTGATCTATGTTTCATTTGCTCCTCCTCTACTTCAAAGTTAGCCATCTTACAGCCTTTATATTTAATTTTATAGACTTCTAATGTTGGTTTTAAATTGGGTCATATGCTTTACCTGACCAAATTTTGAAATTAAACCCAGGGCAATGTTCATTGATGTCCATAATCAGCCTCTCATTTTAGGCTTATATTTGGATATAATTATGTGTTTTTATCCAATGGCAATTTCTGCTGTATGTACACAAACTGCCTGTCTGAGCTGTGCACAAATAACTAATCAACTATGCAGAAAACTCAGAATGCAGTGTAGACACCTCCTCTGGGTCCAGTCTGTGAAAGGAGTGAGAGGGATTTCCTTTCTTAAAAATAAAAAGTATTTTCCCTCAAAATACTATTATATCTCTTGCTATGTGTGTAGCTGGAGTTAACCTTTAAGGCATAGAGGTATTTTGAAACTTGCTCTAAGGGCTGTGGTAAAAGACCTCTAAAGAATTTAGTTTCTGTCTTTCAACTCAGCTGTCTGTGCCCACAAACCTGCTGCAGGTTGTGTCTCTGTAAGGGCTGGAGAGGGAGGAGGATGTCTGCTCCACCAGGACCTTCCCCCTCTGGCATTGTCCATGGAGCCTTGGTCAAGGTGGGTCTGAACAAAGGCATCTGACTTTGTAGCAGCTGGAGCTGCTGCAGCTCAGACTCATTCTTTTTCTTCTGACATCTGCAATTAGGGCAGTGTCCTCCAGGAGAGCTTTGGAACAGTCACAGGCAGAGCTCTCTTAAACTGTTGCAACAAGAGTCACTAGAGTTCATCTTCCATGGTATTAAATATTAATTATATACATATACACACAGAGATATTTACACAGAGTTAATTCATCCCTTGTGTAATGCTGTGTGTTTAAAAGATCAAGAAACAGTGCTGGTTTTCTGTTTCTGGTAAATCAACATCTTCATCCTTGAATGGATATTTTTTGTGTTTTAATAGAATCATGCATTGTTTATTATTGCACTTTTTAAAAATTTCATTTATATATCCATTTACATGAAAGAATTGAAACTTTGATGTCATTCCCAATTATATGTACAATATATATACACATACACTTTTATATAAAACTTCTGTGAATAGTTCAGGCACATAGCTCAAAAAATATGTCCTTCCACAGCTAAATATTGTGTATAACAATGCTTGTTACTCTGTGCCTGCCTGACATGGGTATGGGTGCTTTTAATGGAAAAAAATCTGAATTTTGATGATATGAGCAGCATCTAGATAGAACATTGTTGGTGCCTTTATCTGTTTTATTCTTTCTTCAAAGCAATTCTTTTCAGAACAATTGAGTTCATTTAATTATGTTAGTAAAATAGTTTCATGCTATTATCCATACGGCATAATTTTCAAAGGAATAGTCTGTCTTCAATGTCATGAAAAATAAGTAAATGCTTTATCAATAGGGATAAGATATTTTCCTATAAAATATATAATTTCTTTCTTTTCTTTCTCAGGGGAAAGAGATTTTCTTTTTTTTCTGGTTCAATAAGAATTGTACCAAATAATTAAACATATTATAGTAGCAGATTTGTTATTTAATTGCTATCATCTACATAGCACAGACATTACTGTACTGCTTTCTCACCACTTTTGTCTATTTGAAGAGCTGAGATAGAACAATTTATATATTTTTAAGAGAGTTTTATCATTATATGATATTACACAACATCAAAAGCACTTTTTGATTGAATGCTTGCTTTTCATTAATGAGTAATTTAATTTTTTTCCATTTTTAAAAATCTGAATATTTAATATCTTTTTTTTAAAATTCTTGGAGTAAATGAGGGGCTGATAAAACTGCTCCAAGACTACTACTGAATCTTGACAGCGCTATTCTGGTTCCGTTCCACCCTTCAAGTCCTCAAGACTGGCTCTGCCAGTCCTGGGTCTCCCTTTCTGACCATTTCTGATTGTTTGGATGGGTCTCCCGCAACAAATCAGTATACAGATAAAGTATTCATATGCTTTTGGTTATTATAGTGCCAATTCTTATTTCAGGTTTCAATGCTGTGTTATGATGTGTCCACAAATAAAGGCTTTATAGGATTTCTGAACTCTGAGGCTGCCCTGTACAGTGGTGTGTGGTTATAGTTAGTTATTTTCCCTAAATAAGCTTCTTTAGAAAGCAGCTGATTGCACAGGAAGGTTTTTTTACAGCAGTGTCACACAAAGAGGAAGTTCTTTCTCCAGTATGTCCTTCCTGACATTCCCATTTAATGAACTGTTTATTGACCCTGGATAAGTAAAACTCTTGTGGGTTTTCCTCATTTGGAATGGTTGAGTCTGTGTGATGCTCTGTTTTTCTGTGTGCCCTTAACAATCCACATCTCTCCAACTGCGTAATTCCATGACACACACATTTCCTTGGTAAATTCTAGTGCCCAAAATTTCGTTGGAAAACTGTGATTCCATAGTATTGATCCACAAAGAGATAAGAATTAGAAGTGCACAGGTGGGGATCTACTACTGAAACAGAATTAAATATATTTTACAAACCCTCTTCATAAAACAGGCAATCAAAGAGTGAATCTGAAGGCAAAATCTGGGTAGTTTGAGAAATAAGTATTGAAGAAGGAAAGACAAAAAAAAAAAAAAAAAAGCAAAGGATTACAGTTTAATTTAATCTCCCCAAAAGGATGGTCATAGTCCCCATAAAGGGGTTTTAGTCTAGATAGTTGATTTTTTTGTAAGTTCAAGGAACCCGTTACCATGACTGCTAGTGCTTTCAAATGTTTGTTTTCCATCAAGATATTTATTTTTCCAGAACAGTTCGTTGAATGAACTACTTGGTGTTCAAATATCAGATTGTAGAAAGTTTTGCTTTACTCACAAGCCTGATTGGTTCACAGGTCTCAAATTCTGATACCACTTTCCATTTGTTCATGATAAAAACACATTGTCAGGACAGCTAAAATAAAGATTCTAAGCTGTGTAGTTGTTCAAAGACAGTAAATTCTTTTGCAAAATACTAATTTTAGAAATTTTTCTTAGCCTGACCCATCTCTCATTTCTCTTCATTTTCCATGTTGACAGAGCTTTGTCACCTAGTAGCATAGAATAAATTAAATTGTTGGTTAATTTTCAACCAATAAATTGAAGCTTATAGGAGGTGTGAAGAGAACCACCTCTCAAGCCTACCTCATTGTTATTAAGGACAGGATAACATAATCTCATATTAAAAGAATTTCAAACTAGTAACGCTGATCCTAGTAATGCTAGACATCTCTTGAACAAAACATTTTATTGCGTTTTCTGTTTGACTTCATACTCAACAAGGTTGCACTAGATAGTTTAAAACACAAAGTAGGTACTCCTGGTGAAATTTCTGTGACAAATTTGATCATAATCTCACATCTTTCAAGGGGCAATTTAGCCCCAAGGTCTATGCAGTACAAGGTGTTGTAGTTTCCCCCTCTGGCAGAAAGTGACAATGTTCTTAAAAGTTGCAATATTTTAGCAGTTTACTGGTCTTATTATGGTTCCTGGTGGTGCCACCTTAGTGTATCTTTGGGTGTACATCCACTAGGTGCTACCTAAAAATAAACACTTTTCACCCAATGGCTGAACAATCAGGAAACAAAATGTGAATAGAGGAGATTTCCTTAGGCTTTCATTGCAATAAGTGAAAGCAGATAGTGGGGTTGCAGCACTTTGACACTTGTCACAAGAAGACATTTTTATCTAGTTCTTGGTTTTTTACAAACTATTGTGATCTGATAAATTCCACAAAGAAGGGATTTTTTTTCTCCTTTTTTTTCCCCCCTCTTCACTAGACAGATACATCAACAAACAGTAGGAGGGCTGACTCATCTCCACTGATGATAGCATGCAGGATAATTTTGCCATGTGACTCACTTTCTTCTTTGACTCTAAAAGACATTTGAAAAAAGAGTGGCATTGATTTAAATAGATTTCCCATAAACAGGATTTACTAAAAAATATAAAATCCTTGCTTTTATCTCATCTTTAAAACTACAGGAAAGAAAAAGCCTGCTATGATGTTCTAGCATTTTATAATGTTATTGAAGAATGAAAATATTCTCTTAGTGAGTAAATGGAACATATTTGGGAAAATGTATTTACATGAAAGAATTTTTACCCTTGTGCACATCACTGCTTTCTTAGTCTGTCACAGAAAAATAATGCTTTTTGTTACCTCCTGCACTTTTATAGCTAGACCCTCATCTAACCTTGACCAGGGTCATGGCGTAGAATGAATTGATAAAACATACTTCATTTAGGATTAAATAACAAGACTGACAGAGCCTAGAGGGGCTTGCAATCCTAACAGAGAGTTTATCAGCACTCTTAGGGAAGGAAAACAATATGACTTGGTTTAGCTTCTATGTAGTAGATTATAAACCTGTGAAAGCCTGATTCTTGTCTTCTACCACTGATTTTGAGCAACACTGACATTCCAAGAATTTTTGTGATCCAATTTTTTTACCTATTATTTCAATGAGATTTCACTGTGTTGTGGTTTGAAAGCAAAATGAATGAGAGGCTCCAAGTCAGAGATATAATTTAATAAGAAGAAAGGTAAAAAGGTAAAAATAAAATAAAATAAATGCAATAACACAAAGGATCACTGACAGAGTCAGAATACAACCTGAGCAGGATGGTGGAAGCAGTCCAGGTGAAGTGCTCTTCCTGAAGCAGTGATCCTGTAGAAAGGTCTGGTAGCTCTGGTCCTCTGGGAATCCAGTGGATAAGTGCCCATTGCACTGTCCCACATACCAGCTAATATCCAGGTGAGAATGCTTGGCTCCTCCCCCTGGGCAGAGTATCTCACAATAGCATGAGAAGTGTGAAATGGGTCCTTGATGGCCCATTAAACAGAGATAACCCCTGGAGGGAGTTACCTGTGACTAATGGGCCCAGGCGTTAATGGGCCATTAGCAGAAGACACCCCAAAGGCCATTAGCAGAAGAGGCAGGGGGCTTGGGAAAACACTAGCCCACCTGGTTTCAACAGTTCATGAAAATGGTGATAGAATAAATACTTTGTGTACATCCTACACTGCAACCCAGGACACACTGTTATCCATAAGTAATAATTTCCTCTCTCTTCCCTTTTTCACTGACTGTGACAGTGCCTTAGTTTATTTTCCAAGACTTCTTTTGGTTTCCATATATAGTTTTGGTAACACAGAGATAATTGTGTGCTGCAGTTTAGCCTAAATTTTCAAATGTGGATAAGAAAAAGAAGGGATCTGTGTTGGAGGGTGCCTTCACTTCCAAATTCTATGTTTTAAAAATATGTCTTTTTAAAAGAATTTTTCATTGCATGCCCTAGCTGTAGCCAATGACATTTTGTGTTTCATTATGTGACAGAGGTGACTTTTGCATGCATTCAGTCTAAAAGTCTTGACTGAGAATTTTCTCAGATCTCAGGAGATAAAAAGTCTCTTGTTAGTTAGTTTTAAGGTTAACTAAAGCTGATCCTTTTCTTCAGATAGAGAATTAATCATATTTTTTCTTCTAAGCTGTAAAAGTTGAAGTGTTATGCGACTGTTTCTCCAAGACAGTTTTAATTGGCATTTATGGTAGGATTTGAAGGTGTCAATTATAGCAGCATACCAACACCAAGAGCCAGGGGAATACACTATATTGGTATATATTAATTTTGATTTTTACACTCTGCACACTAAATTAAGTTTTTAAGGGCTATCTTATAAAATGTGGCACTTATTTTAGAAGCATCACACCTGTTAATCAATTTCATAAAACTCAGCTCTCTTCTGCAAATGCCTATGAACAGTTTTCTTTTAACAAGCAGTCTTAAAACTACTTGTGCCCTTATCAATTATTTAGATTACAATTTCAATACATGGCAATGAAACTGTTCTCTAGCAATCTGTGAAATTAAGAGTGTCTTTTTCCCAGTGGACTTTTCAGGAGACTGATGCAAATCCTGTTGAGCTCTTTAGGAATATTTCCTTTATTCTTATTCAGGGTAGAATTGCAACATGAAAGAATGTACTATTAGAGAATGAATTATCTGCATAACTTGTTTGTCATAACCTGCAAGATAAATTTCAATGATTTTCATGATTTTATGATAAAAAATTCTAGCCTTGCCACAGATATCTTTTGAGACCTTGAACAAATAGTTCATACTGCCTACTTTATGTCCCTGTCTGTAAAATGGAGGAAATGTTTCCTTTGTCCCAAATTTATAACATCTTGTTTATCAATGCTTCACATTCTTCAAATCCATGATGTGTTTGTAGAGGTCCTAGAGCAAAGGATTTTCTTTTGGTAACTGTGGCTTTGACACTTCCATAATTGAAATATATAAGAAAAGGATCAGGCCTGTTCTGTAACCTAAATGGCATTTCAATAGAGTAACTCCTTTTCATACATGCCTATCATATAACTGAAAATGATGAACCTTTCCAAATACTTATAGCTTTTAGTAGGTTAACTCTGCTAAGGTCTTTGCAAGTCCTTCCACAGACAATATATCTCCTTCATTTAATTTTCCAGACATGTATATTCTATGGTGATGAACTCATAACCAAGATTAAATGACTTGAGCTTGACTGAATAAAGTCACAATTCTACCCTCTCTAGGAACTCCAGAGCTCCCAAGATTTCTGTATGCTCAATTTTCATTAATTCTAATATATAAGCAATTCCTGTTAATGCAGTTTTGCTGACCATTTCCAAAAGAACCTGATCACTCGCCTATGTCCTTATTTTCTGACAAAGTATTTTTCACAGAACTGTTCTTGATAACATAAAGTAAACCTTTAGTGCCTTTTTCTGCTGACCTACAAATGGATTAGGTGAGCATGTAGAATGTATATCATGATTGATCTTTCCTCTCATAGATCTTGCAGTGTAATTTTTACAATATAAACATGGAGGGGAATGTATGCTGATGGGTAATTCTCTGTTAGGGTGAATTTAACAATGCGTTTTGTCTGTTCTCACAGCTTACTTCTTTGCTAGAGCCTGACAACTGCCCTCTCCTCTACTCAGGCACAGGCTTCCCCTTCTTCCTTTGTACCATTCCTAGTTCTTGTCAGGTTCCTGGAGGAACTGAGTCTGCTCACTAAGCCAGCAGAAAACCAACACATGGAAACTCAAAAATAAAAATTTTGAGGTATCTGTTTAGTGAGAAAGCAAGCAAATTATTGCACTAATGAATGAGCTATTAGATTGCATCAATTATACAGTGAATATCTTTAGAAAATCCTGACTTAGATTTTCTGCATTATTTTTCATGTAGGAATAGGAGGGACATCCAGAACCACAGTATGGAGTTATGATTGCAACACTAAAAGTGTTGTCTTCAGTTTATTTGAAGTCTCACCCTAAAGACTTACAATTGACAGTATAAAATTCATTCTTTCAATTAAAGTGATTGTTCCCTATCAAGCTGGAATGCATAAATGTAAGTAAAATACTTGACTTTCTCTCAGTATCTTGTGGGTAAAGAGATTTACATTTATCAATGTAATAAATTTAACAGTTAATTTGGATCAGACATGAGCTCAAATAAAAGGAAATTATTCACTCTAACATCTTCACTCTAACAATATGTTTAGCAATGTGTTTAAAGTTTCTGTTGCACATAAGAGTGTAGTGATATTTAGTTATCTGTGTGTGATGTTTTCCAAGAGAAAATAAAATTAGGTGCCAGCTTGAATGTTTTATAGAAATAGGGCCTATCCACCACAGTCAAATAAATGTGATGCACTGACTGTTCATCTTAAAAAAAGCTTTCCTAGACACTGAAATGGAGTTTCGGTGAGAGTTCAAAAATAGTCACCCTTCTAATCTTGCTGTGTAAAATACCTTTGCAGTGACCTGCTAATTAGTAACGAAAGCTGAAGTGGTTTATGAGTCAGTGAGAAGAAAAAAAGAAATGAGGCCAAGATTTTCTGATATTTTTAATCTTAAAAGGCGTACTAATTGTTAAAGCTAATTCTCTGATGATTTCAGTTTGCATTTTACTAAAAATAGTTTGACATTTTGCAATTTTGACCAGTGTTTCCGAGGCATGTTAGTGATGTCATCTGAAAAAACAAATGGGATGGACACTGATAGGTAATGTTTTTAACATTCTGTTAGTTATATACAATAACTTAAATTATTATTATTATATATTATCCAATATAATGTATAATAATTATGTAATTAATATATATTATAGTAATTATATTATTATAATATATTTTTATTATATATACAATAATATTATTTTAGTTTATATAGCAATAGTACAATAGTACAATAGTACAGTAGTACAATATAGTACAATAGTAATATTTTTAACATTCTGTTAAAAATACCACTTTTTTTCTAATTCTTATAAGACAGAAATAAAGATGGGTGTATTATAAAATGAAAAGAGGAAAATTCTCTTTGGGGAGGTTTCTCCCTGATTAACTGGTAGAACTCATACTGAATTTTGTTTGTTTTATTGAGGAATTCAAATCTAAATAAGATGTTAATCTATTAAGATATGTGTGTGTGTATAAAATTCCTAATCTTTTATAGAATAAATTTATTTATCTATTTTATTTATAACAAGCTGCAAAAGATTGCCAAATAAATATTTTTTATCTTTATAGTTAGGCAAATAAATGTAATGGAGAAGTTGTAATGCTTCCTATATCCATCAGAGGGTACTGTAAACATGCCTAAAACTTACTTTTTTTGTCTTCACCTGCAAAGAAGTGGATGTTTCTTTCTGTGTGGAATTTCCGGATGATTTTCAGTGTTTATATATTCTGTGTACCGTTACATATATTTTTACTTGCTGAAAACATGAGAGGTTTATAGATTCTCATTGAAAACATTTAAAAACAAGTTTAACTGACGTTTTATTTTTCTTGTAAACATTCACTGGATATTCCCTTTCAGAGAGGAGTCGTGTTCTAAAACTTCAGTATATAAAATGTCAACGTGGAAGAAGGTAAAAAACATTCCTTATGTGAGAAACATCTTACACATCTTGAGAGTCAAAATATACTTTCTTAGTGGGCACAGAAAGCAATCCTGTCAGCAGAGACAGGGCTTGAGAACCCAGAGAGGTGTGCTCGATGTGTCCTGTGCAGAGAGGTTTTACAGCACAGCAGTAGTGAGAATCTGGCTGCTCTGGAGGCTGACACTCTCTGGGACATGAGCCACTAGCCACTGGCTGCTGCCCCTGTGCCAGCAGCACACTCATGCATGGAGCAGGGGCTCTGGTGGCTTCCCAGGGTTTGGGGGTCAATCTCTTGGGTTGCTCATCTTTGTTCTTATTTTCGTATTTGTTCTTATTTTCATATTGTTCTCCCAATTCCTGCCACTCCTTTAGGCCAGGTACTTCTCCACGTGGGCTGTGGCTGTTTGTACACCAAAGGCTTTTATTAGTGTGCAACAAAGATGTATTTAGAATTTCTTTCTTCCATGACAAACTTGGTTCTGTTGTCATCCAGGCACATTGGAGCAGTGGTGCCACAAACAGCCACAAGTAACAAGTCAGGGGAAGTGAGCAGCTCGTGTGAAGTGTGTTGGCAGGGTGTGTTCCAGCCCAGCCAGGAGCACGACAGGGGGTTGGGGCAGCCCCAGGCATTGGGCATCTCCTTTGGGAAGAGCCAGGCCAGCCCCAGCTGGGCCATCATCCTGCAGGTGGGCTGAGCTTGGCAGGGTCAGTGCCCAGGAAGCGCAGAGCTGTGGGGAGATGGAGACCAGACACAGGGACTGATCCCTGAGGGGCTGGAATGGCTCATGGGCCATGATAGGATGGGGGAGGCCCTTGAGGAAGTGCATTTGGGATCTATTAGATCTATTTGGGATCGTCAGTGCAGCCACAAGCTCATCTCCGGCCTTCATGCTCTTCTCCTTGAGCAGCACTGTCCACCCTGGCTGGGTTCTGTTGGCAGCTTGCAGACAGGCAGATGTTCAGTAGTAAATTAAATACAATTTTAAAGCCCAAGATTGGAACAAATAGCTACATGAGTATTTGCATGATAGGCGTTCAGGGTCTTTTTTTAAAGTTGTCAATAAGAAAATGTTTACTTTTCATCAGAAGAACCTGAGTGTAGTAGTTCATCCACGTCTTTATAATTTTGTGACAAAACAGGTACTATTTGTTGTTCCACAGGTCTTATTTGTTGTTTCATGATGAACACAAAATGAGCATAAACTCTGGGTTTATGTGGCCTGACAAGTTGAACAGAAACAGTCTTCTGACCATGCCTGGCTGAAATAAAATCTCCACCCAGATGTGATTCTGCATCCAAAAACCTCCCAGGATTAAAAGCCGTTGTCTGCATGTCAAACCTTCAGATTGCAAGATAAATATTCTGATAACACTGTGCTCTCCTAGTAGAAGCACAGAATCATAGGTTCATAAAATATACTGAGATGGAAGGGACCCATCAGAATCACTGAGTCCAACTTCTGGCCCTGTGCAGGACACCCCAATAACCACACCACTGCAGTGGGACCATTTATAGGGTAAGATTTGGCTCATGGAAAGTGAAATTGGCACACAGAAATCAAACTGTATTTGCATGGTTCATGAAAAACCAAACACTTCTTGGATAGGTTATGGAAAATAAATTTTATCAGACAAGAAATATATCAGCAGAAAGTAGTGCTTGACTCTTATTCTTGTTTAAAATCATACATTCAGTTCTTGTTTGCATGAAGTTCACATACACTGCATGCAGCTTAGGTACAACCACCCCAAAAAGGTTCTGATACCTGCTTTAAGCAAAGCTAAACCATGCATTACATCTCTGCAGGTGATAAAGGGAAAGTTTACTTTAGAACCAATTTTCCACATATACAGCCACTATGAATTTGGGAGAGGGGCTCTGAAGTAAGACTAGCCCTATATCCCCTGTATCCCTCCCAGCTCCTGCATACCTGAGCACTGAAATAATGGGGAGCAGACTTCCACACACCAATTTTGCACCTCTTTCTCAATGAAGTATCCTTCCCTCATTTTCTGAAATTCAACACACAAATTTCTTCTAAGTCAGCTGTCTTCTTGTATTATTTGTTATCACCCATTTGGGGTTTCTAATTTTTGTTATTTTTAATTTTCCTTGGCTATTAAAATTTTCATTTTGAATATTCAAAAACAAAGTTGTGGTATCGTTCACTTGCGTCAACTTTTTTAAGGACTTTCTTTCTGACTCGTAGCTCAAACTTCTCCAAAACATCCAGAGCTCATTTTAATTCATGTCAGACTTTAGTATTCTTAAGAGAAACAGTCACATCTGGAGTGCATCTTTATTGACAAAATGAGTATTTGCCATCATCTTTGGATAGAATGAATTTCCTGTTTCCCTCTAGGAAGCCAATCTTGTGACTGGCTTTCCCTTTGCTATGTTGATACTCAGGTGGATCTATCCCATCCAAAAAGCAACAAAAGTGTTTGTTTTCATCCAGTGGCTACAAGTCACACCAGAGTGGTTTTGCAAAGATCATGAGATTACAGAATGGGTGAGGTTGGCAGGGCCCTTAGGAGTTTGTCCAGTGCAGTGCCCCAGCTCAAGGCAAGGTCAGCCAGTGCAGATTGCTCAGAGCCTTGTCTGGATAGGCTGGGAGAGGCTCCAGGGTTGAAGACTCCAGAACCTCTCTGAGAATCCAACTTCAGAGCTCGACCAGTCTTGGGGTAAAAATGTTTTTCCTTGTGTTTAAATGTAATTGCCTGCCTCTCAGGAAATAAATTTAGAGGTAGAAATCTTAAGGAGTAGCTGAACAAAACTAGACTGGTTTACTAACTGGAAAAACAGCCCTACCCCTTTCTGTTGCTACTTTATTCTTATATGCTTCTTTCATAATTTTGTGAAGAAACATGAAAGACAATGTTTTAATTGATATGCAGTATCAATTTGCATTAAAACAAGAAATTAGTCATTCAGTGGTAGCTGGAATTGCATAGATTGCTTACTAAGAAGAATTTTAAATTATCTGTATTTTTGTAATAGTTTATTTTTTAATTCCTTAGGTTGATTTTTTTTAAGATTATACACATGTAGGACTAAGAAATGCCTTAATTTCAAACTGATCTCTATAGTACTTTAACCCTTTTTAATATTTTCCCTCACTATTATTTGGCCATAATAATTCAAACAATGTGGGAAAGAAATTACTGCTGACTCATTGACTGCTTTCATATATTTTATGAAACTGTTAAAATATTAATTCAAATCTCAAAAGCTAACATCTTTCTATAGCAAAATATGTTAAATTCTAAAATATGATACTATCACAGGTTAAAAACCCTAAAAGGCAGGCAAAATATCTAAAAATATTTCACTTTCAATATGCCATCATCACATGTATCAAACTACATATATACAAATGAAATTATATGTGTGTATACATGCAATTTTGTAAATGTAAATATAGGCAATGTTATGCATTTTTTTTTTAAATGTAGGTAGAACCATTTACTATATCGAAGCTATTTTTGGGAATGATCAAAGGTAAGTAAAATCAGAATCTGGTTCATTTGATAAAATAAACCAAAACAAGGTCTGACTGTATTTTCTTAGTTTAGATTTTTAAATAGTAGAGAGAAAGAAAAAAAGTGGTATAAAATCTGCCAAAATCTTGATATGTGAGCAGTAGAGGCATTGACACTGAATGTCTTTTTAACCTTTATATCTAAGTGTACTGAACTTAGTAGAGTATGGAATTCTCTGTGCTGTACATTCTGTATATGTAAATAACAAAACTTCCATTGTGCTCACTGGTACAGGATTAGTCCCTTTTTTTTTTTATTTAACTGGGGCAGAGGCTTTTTCCTTACTATTATTGTACCATCATATAAATATAGCAGTGTTATTGAAAGCCTGAAACTTCACGCCACTGCTTTGCTCATCTTCTTAATTCAGTACCACATGGCAGATTTCTGTGGAGCCTTATCTCTCAAGCCAAAAAGAAAAGCATGATCACAATAGTCAGCTTGGCTTTTCTTCTCATCTCTGTATGCACTTCAGTGCAGGAGAAGTTCAGACACCACAGAGCTTCAAATGGTTTCTTTCAAAGGCATTAAGAAAGGGAAACAAATATTGAGCTCTTACAAAGACATTTTCAACCAGTGCATGTTTATTAGGCTTGCTTTATTCTACCCAGCTTATTCAAAGACATCTGATTAAACTGTCCCAAATAAAAAAGAGAAAGCTTGCTTCAGTCTGTGCAGTACAGATAAATAATTTTGTGGGAGATTTCTATCATCTCTCAGACTCTATATTGCAGACTTGTTGAGACATTTCAAACAGAGTTTGCACATTGCCAAATATATTCCTGTTCAGAATATGCTAAAGTGTTGTATCTGGCTAATTGGAGATAGAAAAGATTGTTTCTAAACACTGCATGACATTCTTTGCAATTCTTATAGATATGCAGAAATATTCCTTGCTTCACATGTATTTTTGTTGAAAGTACTAGGAAAAGTAACAAGAATAAGAGTGAGCCAATATAGCAGCAGAGATTATGCTACAGCACGGCACACAATGACCTTCTTGTGACCCTTGTTTGAATATCCCACTTTAATCTTCACATTCCCTAATGTTTCAGCTGTGTGATAACTTACTTTTATTTACAGGTAGCCAATATTTTTGGAAGGGTCTATTGAAAGGCAAAAAGAAATATTGAATAACGTTGTATTCATTAAGGTGGAGACAGAAAAGGACTCAGGTCCTTATCTGTAAGTTTTCTTGAGATCAAGACAACACTGTATCTCCTTTAGCTTCATGGGTTTGTTTTTTTTTTTTTTGTTTTTGATTTGGTTTGTTTCGTTTTGTTTGTTTGTTTGTTTGTTTGTTTGTTTGTTTGTTTGTTTGTTTGTTTGTTTGTTTGTTTGTTTGTTTGTTTGTTTGTTTGTTTGTTTGTTTGTTTGTTTGTTTGTTTGTTTGTTTGTTTGTTTTTAATAAATAAATCTCTTTCATACAAGAAAAGTTGATTCTTATTGAGTTAGGGAATTTAACTGGTCTTTTTTTCTCCATGGGGCAGTATGAAAACCACTAGGCCAAATCACTTTTTGCTTCCTCATCTGCTTACCTTCTTTTAAACTGCTGGCTATTGAACACTATGATATTCCAACCAACAGCGCTGTTACTGTTAATCTCTGCTCGTCCTTTTGCTCTATTCATCAAATTTATATTTATTCAAGCTCATCTATGAGATAGATAATTTAGCTTTAGTTTTATGCCAGCCAGTGTTGCCACCTTAGTCACACATCTGGCTCTTCTGCTTGGAGGTCAAGACTTGGAGGAAGCTGCAAGAGGAGACAGCAACACTACATCTAGGAGAATAAAAGAAAACTTACTGTAATCTCCTTTGAAATATAAAAATACATTTGGTAATATTTTTCCACTATTAAAATGACATATGTGATGGAATCTTTGCTACAGAGTTTGGGAAACATGCATTTACCTTAATGACAGGGATACTTTGTGTATACACAAATATCAATCAGCACCCCACCTGAATTTGCAAGAGTTTTGTCCAGCAAAATTCACTTATTAATAAGTACATTGAAAAAAGTAAATTATTTGACTTCTTTCCGTGAGTCCCCTTTTATGTATTTTCCCATTATAAGCATTGTCCTTTCTTCCTGCTGTTTACACCAATGATTACTGACAAAAGTAATGGCTACTTACCTGTTTTATGCTCATTAATCACATCATTTGGCAAGCCCTCCTTTGAGTGTCTCTGCATGAATATCAATAACAGTGAGCCTCTCACAAGGAATTTGTGACCAGCAGCACAGCCTGTGCAAAATTAACCTCCTCATTTATGATATTTCCATTTCATTCTTTTCGTTAATAGATGAAAACACTTTCCAAAAATGTTACCACCCACTGCTGTCTGCAGTGGAGGAGAGGAAAAGTGAATCCCAGTGAAGAGAAGATTATTTTGAAGACAATGTCTTCACTGAAAAATAATTACTTTAAAATGTAGTGAGCAGATCCCAAATTCACAGCCTACTTTAGCTTTTCCCAGTGAGAATTTCCTCTGGCTGCCACTCCTCCCCTCTGCCACCAGTCACTATCTCAGGAGCGAGCCCAGAACCATTTGTGGCTGGTTCCAGCTTGCCCAGGTAGTTGTTATCAGGCTGTGTTACTCCTTGTATACATGTAAATGCCTCTTTAGCTGGAGGTGCTCACATTTTTCTAACCCCTTCGTTCTGTCTCTAGGAGACAGACAATAAAATTAATTAAAGTAGGTTTTATTGCACATTTGGGTAAGTGATGGGCCTTTGCAGCCCTGGATCAGCAGTCTCTGATTTCATATTTGCATGAGGCTAATAAAGAAAACAAGACAGTTGATATAATACCCTCTGCAGACAACATTTCTGTAACTGATGGCACAACCTTCATGGCCACAGTGCTGCAATGCATTAACTTACCACTGCAAGAAGACTTGCCTCTTTTGTGATGGTTTTGGGAGACTTAACATGAAACTGCTTTGTACATCTCTGTATAAGTAATGGCCAATAAAAAAAGGGATAAGTCCACTTGGATTTTTTTAAAATCAGAATTCTTCTCTGGGTTTTTATTTGCTAAAAGGTGAAAGAATCTTCTTTCTGGTTTTCTGCATTCATTAATAATTGGTTTATACTGTCTTTTACTTTCAAAACTGAAAACTCTGGCAGCTCCAGAGTGCAAGGTGAACATTTCCTGCAGTAGAAAGAAAGGAATGTGCCACTGATCTTTTCTTGCAGAAGCAATCTGGTGGGTTTTGAAGTCTGGTTTAGAAATGTGCCTTAGAGCACCCTAAAAATCACTCATTTTGGAGGAATAGTATTTGAAAAATACAATTATTAATTAACATGTTTAAGCAGTGGAACATTTGTACATCATTTGGGGATCTTAACCACATTCAGTAAAGCTGTACCATTTACAATAACTAGTTCTTTGCAAAAAGGATAAGGTATTTGTGGAGGGGAGGACTCTTTAAATGAATAGTTAAAACTGTGTGGAAGGGGATTGTGTAATTTTAATTCTCTTAGAAAAATGAAAACTGTTTCATTAACAAGAGCGAGAATCTCTGTAAGAGTCTATTACTACAGATTTTTTTCTGATTATTAAATTATGATAACACGTGTGGCTTCATGGGAAGCAAGAATCCAGTGATAGAATGTCCCAGCATTTGAGGTATGAAGTTCAAAGCTGCTGAGTGCCATAAATGGTTGAAATAATCTATAAAGATAGCCTGTTTGTATTAGTAAAAATTTTCAGTACTGTTGCTTATTTTCATGCCCAGATTTTAGCTTTTCATTACAAGAAGTCAAAGATGAAACTGATTTCCTTCTTCCTTTTAGTCAACTGGTAATTGAAGAGACTTTCACACTTTCACACTGCACCTTTATTGCAGGAGGCTCATGCAGAAACAGGGTGGTTCTCAAGAATGGTAGTGCCTTCCCTCTGACTCCATACTCCCTACTCACATCTCTTCCCTCATATTCTATATGATAAAGGTGCAGGCTTGCAGGTGTGGGCACAAAATGTCCACCTAGAGGCACTCCTTTCTATTTGCTTCACTCAGGCTTTCTACCTTCGCTAGCAGCCACATTGATACAGACATAAATGTATCCATGCAAGGAGGAAACTGCTTTTGTCTTTTAATGGGCCTATTTCCTGGTGAGATGAGTGAATTCCCAGGCAAGCTATTTACACATGAGAAATGTGCCTTGGACTGCCCCTAAATGTGCTCCTTTAACCTTACTATTCTTGTAGATACATAGTCACTTATGAGGCAAGATATAGATGGCATCATAAACAGCTTATAAGTCTCCTATGCCAAATAAAGCTCCCACTTGTACACCACAATTTGTAATTCGTGTTGTAAAACTGTTCAGTTCCTTTTGCTGAATATTCGAGCAGCAGTTTGTAACAAGCTTCTACATGAATGCCCAGAAAAAACCTTGTGTGAGATGCTCATTTACCCTCATGTGAGACATAGTTGTCTCTCTCCAATCCAAGAGCCTGTTCCTGGCTGTGGTTTGAAACACTTGCAGTGCTGCAGAGAGAGAAATTGGGTTTCAGCATCCCCTGGATGCAGTGGCCAGTGAGAGGGGTCCAGCTGAACAGGGGACAGGCAGAATATCAGAGTGCACGCTTGTGTAAAGATGGATTAGGCTGCATACTACAAAATCTTCTTATTGAAGCAGTAGTCAAATAATTTTGGCATCTGGGGTTCTTTTTAGCTCCCAGCAAAGTCAGTTGGAGCTCTGCAGCAGACTCCAGTGAGAAAAGGAAAAGGCATTAAATAACATGCTGCACAGCTTTTGTGTGAGTTGAAAGGGATCCAGGCAGACCTTTGCCAGAGCGATTGTGGATGTGGTGCTTTTCCAGAAGAGTTTGGAGGGGCTCAAGCTTGGCCAAAGGAGTACAAATCAGTTCAAACCTAAAATTGTGCTAAATTTTCCAAAACCTAAATGACAGACAACAAAAAAGCATGAAAAACATTGAAGCTATAATCCAAGTTAACATCTGAGCAGAGTACAAAAGAAAGATGCAGCTGGTTAAATGAACTTTTTTTCTAAAGAAACTTCAGTTGTAATTTTTTTCATATTGAATTTTAAAAATAGTCTCCACTTTACCCTCTTAGTGAACTGGAAAAGAACAAATGACAATAGCATAGCAATTTGGGGGCCAATTTTCCTTAAATACATGTTCTATTCGATATTGAACCCTTTTGATATTCAGAAGTTTCAGGACTCAGTTCTCTGAAAGAAGCTGCATAAATTGTGGAATTCTGACAATACCGTTTGGCCTAATAGCTACTTGATCATGATTCCTTGGTGGATCCCACTGTTCTGGCTGATTGGAAAGCCCTCATTGCATACAATAATGCTAAAATGCCAGTCAAACTGCCTTGCATAGGGTTTCTTGTGCTTTGTCATTAAGTCCTATTGTCAGGGTCTTTGTAATCTGGCTGGAAAATCATTCTTAACTGAGAGAACATGCACAAACCTGGAAGCACATCCACTTGGCTATTTTTGCATATTTTTTCAAAGTGCTTATTCTCTTTTCCTGCTTTTTCATTATTTTTTTAGTCTTTTTTCTTTTAACAAGAAGAAAATCGAAAATTCTTCTCCCCAAAATCTAAAAGTTAAGATAAGCTGGGCATTTTCAGGGAAGTTAATTTTTTTTTCTGACACTTTTTCTAGACTAACACTCACCACCAAAAGGTGTTTTTATTCTTTCCTACCAAAGAAATGTCTTAAGAACACCTAGAGGCTTCTGTCATATTCAAGACCTTAGTCTGGCAGACCTTTCAGGATGAGTTTATAGCTGATATGCCTTTGGCATTTCTTTGATGTTGGTTGCAAACTACATAGACCTGCTTGTTCTGCATTGACTCACTCTTCCTAATACCATATTGCAGCTGTTATTCCATTAAAATAATTTGGCATTGTTAGTCTAGGAATCTAAGAGAAAGGTGACTGTAGTAGATTCTTCTAGAAATAATTGAAATTTAGCAGAGACATTCAAGTTCATTTTCCTGTAGTTGTTCTTAAATATTTAAAGCTTTTTTCCTTTCGTCTGTAAGTACCGAGGATTTTATATAATGTTTACGTCTGGCACATTATCTATTTCCATTTAGTGTTGGGCCTTTTCTTTGCAGAGTAGAGGAAAACATTTTCTCATAAATTATTTTCTGTATATGAGCAAATACAGGCAGAGCTCAATAAATAAATCTACATGAACCACTCCTCTTTCTGTTTATGTGTTTCAAGTTACTTTTCCTCTCTTCCTTTCTTTATCTCCCTGACCCATCCTCATAGTTGTGCTCCACTAGCTAATATCAGATTATTAAAACTCAGTATTAAAGAACAGTTTCTATTCTTTCACATTGATCTTGTGATTGAATTATATATTAAGGCTTCATTTAGATAGAATATAAAGATATTTTAATAAAAAATATTGGAATCCAGCAATTCAGCAATTTGATTAAAACAATATTTATTCTGAAGCATTATTTGTTCTAGAAGTAGTCTTGTGATTCATTATCTGTCATATAAAGATGAATTAGTTATTAACTCATTACCTTACAAAGTATTAATCAAGTTAGTTTTAGATGCGCTGAAATTCTTCTAAAATAAAAAATAAAACTTCTTTTGTTTGCATATGAAAGGGTTTTTAATTTATCTCAACATTGAGTGAAATACAGTACAAATACAGTGTTGCCCAGAGAAGGGGTCAGAGAGCCTCTCTGTTTTATTCAAAGTCTATTTGTGTTGGCAACTCCAGGACAGGTTCTTTTTTCTAGAGAACAAGATACACCTCTGCCTTGGGCCGGTGTCCTGCTTTCAGCTGGGATAGAGTTAATCTTTCCAGTGGATGGCACAGTGTTGTGTTTTGGATTGAGCATGAGGATAATGTTGATAACACAGCAATGGTTTAGTTGCTGCTAAGAAGGGCTTACTCTAAATCAAGAACTTTTCAGTTTCCAATGCTCTGCCAGTGAGGAGATGCACAAAAATACTGGAGAAAGCACAGCCACAACAGCTGGCCTGACCTGGCCAAAGGACTATTCAAAGCACCAAGCTCAGTATATGAACTGAGGGGAGTTGGCTGTAAGCCCCAAGCACTGCTCAGGACAGGTTGGGCATCACTCAGCAGGTGGGGAGGAATTGTGTTGTGCAGTACTTGTTTAGTTTTTTTTTAATTGGGGTTTATTTTTTAAATTGCAATTATTATTATTATTATCATAACCACTATTAGTATTATTATACCTTAGTATAATTAGTATTATTATATCCTATTTGATTTCAATTGTTAAACTGTTCTTATCTCAACCCATAAGGGTTTTTTTCCTTGTCTGATTCTCCTCCCCATCCCACGGAGCAGCATGTGAGCCTGCAGCTCTGTGCTACTTAGCTGCTGGCTGGAATTAGAATTAAACCAGGCATGCACATGGAAGGATCTAAATATCAGGAACTTTTGGATGCTAGGCCTCAGGATCCAGAATGGGTGATGAGGGTGTGGACTCCTGCTCCCTGACACAACCTCTCCTTCCCCAAAGGTTTGGGAGTGCCTTGTCTCTGTTATGGTGTAAATGCAACAGCACAGGAAAACTGAACGTGGTGTCCTTCAGTGGCAACTGCCATCACTTCCCCTGCACATTTCTTACCTGCCACTCAGCTTTTCCTTCCCTCATCTTGGTGCAGTGATACAGTTTAACACGTGGTCAGAGTGTTCTGAGCCAGATGTAAATATATTAATCTCTGAGTGTCCAGCCCTTGCAGAATGGCTTAAAATAATTTTAGCGAAACTGCTCTTCAGCAGTGTTTTGTAAAAGGTTTAATAAGTGAAAAATAACAAATGTTACAGAAAACAAAACAAAAGGAAAAAACCTCTGACACCCTGCTGGAAACACTACAAAAAGCCTTTCCTTC
Source organism: Sterrhoptilus dennistouni (assembly GCA_013397095.1). Taxonomy (NCBI): domain Eukaryota; kingdom Metazoa; phylum Chordata; class Aves; order Passeriformes; family Zosteropidae; genus Sterrhoptilus; species Sterrhoptilus dennistouni. The sequence continues at coordinate 1,936,893 of VWZU01005070.1, read as the reverse complement.
CTTTGCGGTCCTCCCTAAATACTTAATATTTTAGCAGGGACAATTTGGCTTGCTGCCAACAGGGAGAGGTAAAGGATTTCAAGAACAGTGTCAAAGTCCAGCAGGTGCTTCTCTCTTGGTACTGAGCCATTTACAATGAGAAGGGCACGGAACTTTTTGGTTAAACTTCCTAGAATGTCTATAGGTAAACCAAAACTCTTTCCTTATGCAGAGATGCCCTCTCAGGGATGGGGGATGCTTTATTACAGTGCAGCTCTGCACAGCAGCAGAAAACTCCTCCCGGGCGCCTTTGCAGCCCCACGAGCCTGCTGCTCCCTACAGCCAGGGGAGCTGCTCCTGCAGCCAGGATGGATGGGGATGGATCTGTGTGCCCGCGGGGCAGCGAGGGCAGGTCAGTTGCCTCCAGAGGTCACCACCTGCAAACCTGGCTTGTTACAGGCTGGAGATATTCCTGGGGGAAGGCAGAGCAGCGTGTGCAGTGCCTGCTGGCAATTTGCCTGGCTTCAGCCAGAGGTATTGATTGTTAGATGCATTAATATTAGGAATCAGGCTGTCTCCATTCTTTTCCAAAGGGCCAATACTGAGCTGTGAAATCATTTAGCTGACTTAACTAAGATTATTTGACAAGGAGGACAGTTGTATTAATATAAACAAGCATGTTTGTTTAATTCCCTTCCTCTTTCAAGCAACCTGTTTTTTATGATCAAATGGACCGATCCTAGAACTTTTTTATTGCTAACCTTCCCTCTCACAGAGGAAAAAGGTCAGATGAAATAGTAAAAATATCTTAAATTAGCTCAGTATTAGCAAGACAGAAGCTTTCTCAGATTGTTTCAGTTTGTTTCAGTGGTTTGTTTTTTCCTTCCAGGTACTCTCTACAGCGTTTTTGGTTTTTTAGAGCTGCCTGCCTCTCCTCCTCCACACTTTCCTCAGATATTTGTCTCTTCAAACTAGCACATCCTTTCAGGATTTGCTTTACAAGAAATTTCTTTCTTATACTTTGCCTTCCCCAATTGTTTCCCAGACTGTTTGGCTTATATTTGAAAATAAATAAATAATTAAGTAAAATAATCTTCTCCTGTCACAGAAATATGCAATTGAAGGGAGTCAAAGATATGTGTTATATTATCAGACTCATAAAATGGCACTTGATAAAGTGTCACATAAAAGACTTACCAGAAAGTAAGGATTTATGAATTACATGGAAAGAGAAGTGATATAAAAATGCAGTAGAGAAGAGAGACTGGGGAGATATGATTTGTCATTGTGACTGACAGTCCAAAAATAGTGTTCCTGATGCTGGTAGTGAGTAGTGATATCCTCTGAGGCTCCCTTTTAAGCCTGGTTGTCTGCTATATTCAGTGCAGTTTATTGATGGAAACGTGAGGTGGAGCAGCCTTATAATAGACCTTGGGAATATTCCAAAGTGAGAGAGCAGTCTGCTGAATGATAAAATCTTTGTGACACTGTTGAAACAACCAAGCCACCAAGTTGTTGACTTCATGTTCATCTTCTTCAGTAGCTGATGCATAGGTAATTACACCAGTACTTCGTGGCAACAATATCTAGAGTTCAAGGTAGTCAATTACTGAAGTGCAGCTAATGAAGCCCAGTCAAAGAATTCTCAGGGCCCAATTATAAATCAAGGTAAAAGCAATGACCAAAAATGAGAGCGAAAACCCACCACAGGTTAAAGAGAACTGGAGAACTAATTTTTGGGGAAAAAAAATAATTTAATTTATTCTTTTTTTCTAAAGTATTTTTCACTTACATCCTTAGGTCTTTATTTATGCACAAATTAAATTGTTATCTCCTTGGGAATGAAATAGACAATATTCTGCCTTTTACTCTACTTCAGGCTTCTATGCATTCTGTGTTGCAATATGTCTATCTTATATACTTACTAAATAAAGAGATTTGAATTGGAGTCTTGTTTTCAATATTACCACATATTATAATATTAAAATGCCCTAAATTGTGAACACAAGAATTTGAAGAAATAACGGCATTAAATTAGGAAAGGAAAATTTGCTTTCTGTAAGGTCAAGGAAGGTCTTCAGTGTATTCCAAACTAAAGGTCAAAAATCTTGTGATGAAACCAAAATTGTGTTTTACAGTGGCAAAGGAAGAGGCCTTGGATGCATCTGTAACACAGAGAAATTATGTTTTCATTTAAAAATCTTTGTTCTTTCCAGTAGAATTCATGTAAAATCTCATATAAAAATCCCAAGGGAGTAAAAACTGCTTTTTCTAAACCTGTACCATGTGTGTGTTAAAATCAATCTAATGTCCATGGCCTTGGATATTAATGTGGTTGACAGACAAGCTCTCTGCAGTTTAGTTAGTGCCTCTCAACAAGTGCCTGGGTAGTTTAAAATCCAGTCCACAATCATTGGAGAGTTAAACACTCCTGAAAAGGTTCCCAAATTCTTCAAAACTATTTAGAAAATCTTCTTAATGAGAAATGTGTCATGGTTTAGGAATGGTATCCCCCAATTTAGTGTTCCCACTGAAACACTCCAAACCAGGCACTCACTGCTCCTTCCCCTGTGGGAGGCTGGAGAGGAGAACTGGAGGCAGAAAGGGCACAGGTTGAGATAAGAACAATTTACTGGGAACAGCCATGAGATAAGAAAGGAACAGTAACAGCACCAATATTGATAACAGAGTGTACAAGAGAGGCAAATGATTCACACCCACCACGTGGGACACAACACTACCCCTGACTGCTCCCTTCCCACTGCCTGCCTGGAAGACACCCCTTACCCCAACCCTGTTTATGGCATGAGGTGATGTGGAATAACCTCTGGGTCTGGATACTGCAAAAATTGATCCTGCCCCGGACAGAACCAGGACACCTTGAAAAACACCCTGAGGAATGTAAAGAAAATAAGTAATAACCCACTTCTTGTCCAGATTTTTCTATTTAGTTCCCTCTCACTTTTTGGAAAAGAATATTCTGTAATGTGTCCATTCTACTCTGAGGTAAAAGTAGCAACAGTTTCACATGAATAGTGATACTGTACAATTTGGATATCCATCCTGGAAATAGTTATCAAACATTCTTAGGAGGACAAATGCTTCACTAAGCTTTGAGGTTAAGTCGTTCATAGAGAGGCCCACAAGTCCCCATTCAGCTCTGTTATTGTCCTCTACATCTATTTTCATGGAAAAAAAATCCCTCACGTGAATACAAGGGTTTGTTGAATAACATACATCTCTTAGAAATTTTAGTTTTCTGCACTCTGTTCTTTGATATTCTCCTCAAGTTTCCAGGGAAAATGTCCCCCACAGAGAAACCCAGATTCATGCAGCTTACAGGGATCTCCTAAGAGTCACTAGATAAAATGCAGGAAGGCTACACTTGCATGAAAGGTGAGAGTACCTACTATTGATTCTCATTATTAAAAGAAGAATAATGAGAACAAAAAAATAGATTTTTTGTTTATTTTAAAATTATTTTCTAATTATTTTTATTATAATTTTTCCAAATGTAAATTTCCTATGTTTTTTAAGAGTAGCCCAAAGTTAACTGTGTTGAAATATTGCTATTGCTTTTTAAAGGGCCTATGATTCAACTAGAAAGAATAGAATAAACAAAAAAAAAAAGTTAGTTAGTTTTTTTATTCTTTGCCTCTACATAATATACACACATGAATGCGTTGACTGTTGTTTTTGCAACAATACAAAAAAATTTAACCCTCCAGAACTTCCTCTGAACCATAGAATATTTATACTCAAAAATCCAGACTGGCCATTTGAATATTTGGGCAAATATGGAAGTTCTGCAATTCAGTAAGTTCATCAGGCAGGAAGAAAGTCACAGGCGGAAAAAAAAAAAGAGCTGCGATGTTGACAAAGAAATATTGTGAACATTTAATGGCAGTTCCAGTAGCTGCACAGTGTATTGTAGTTAAATAGTTTTGTCAGCTGCTTTTCTTGTAACCATTGGCCATGCCATAGTTCTGTATAAACCTCTGCAGGAGACTGAACCAGCTTTAATGAAATTTGAGTAGCTGACATATTAGGCAATGCATTATACTGGAAGAAATGCTCCTTGATATTTTTCCAAAGGACTCTCAACTGTAATCACTTTCTCCGTACATGAACGATGTCACTAAAGACTTTTAAGAAAATAATTATTTTGACATTGACTGTAAAACAAATACTTTAAGAACATCTGAGGCTCTGCAGAAATTATTTCCTTTATCCTGTATTGATAAAAGCAACAGCATGTGGCAGAAGTTGAATCCATCAGGCCTGCTAGTTGGAGGGCCAGTGAGCCAGATCTCATGCAATGGGAGAAAATTGCTCGTTTTGCTGCTCTGAAAACTTTGAACTCTATCAAGGGAAAAGTACTTTAGAAGACAACAAGTTACAAAGCAATTTATTCAGAGATTTTTTTATTTTTTCTTTAGGAATCTCTTTAAACCCAGAGAGTTTAGTTCATAAATATGATTTCAAATGGTTTAAACACCTAAATGTCAGATGCAGAAGTTATTTCAGCCCAAAGGAAAATCATCACAATCTGTGCTTTAGTACCCTAAAATTTAGTAATCTCAACACCTAAAAATTCAGCCCTAGGAAGTTGACTCAGAACGTCTGAGATACATACCTATCCTTTCAGAGGCAGAGGAAAGGGGTAAGTACAATCAAAACCAAGCTGGAAAACTTAGATGGTGAGCAAAGGTTTCTTAAAGTTATCCATGGGAAATGTGTGTCAAGCTTCAGCCTCCTTTAAAGCAGAGATACTTGGTTCAAGACTGCATATTTGGTACATCTTGTCATTCCTATCACTCCTGATCCATGCCAGGAAGCCTGCCAAGATTGAGCTCATCCTGTTTTACAAAAAGAAGGAAAAAGTTTGCTGGAGAAGTTTTTGCTGCCTGTCTTTGGTTTAATAGCTTTTGTACTTGCCTGGGCTATTTTAGACCTCAGCTCAATTTCCTTTTCATACTGAGATGGATCAGATTTCTGTTTACCAATTTATAAAAGAATACCCTCACTACTAGATCATAAAGTAGGTGTGGAGAAGGAAGGAAAAGGTGCAAAGGGAGCAATACACTCAAACTCTCTTATTAAGATCGATCACCAAGGGCCAAAGGCAAACAAAAAAGGAAGGACAAGTCTCTGCAGTTCAGTGTTCATGCTGAGGATCAGGAACTCTTGTTACACTCAGGAAAAGAAAAGTTTTAATTATTTGAAAAACATGTTATTTTATTCAGAAGTTATTGTTGCTCTCCTTTAATAAAAATTAAAAAATACCTTGATTGTCTCCCTATCTACATCTAACATCTTTATTTTTTTAATCTGTTTTGCTTCCTAACTACTTAAGAACTATCCTACTTTATCTGAAACAAGAATTCATCTTAATTTTTCTTTATCCTGTATTCCTCTGTATCCTTGACTAAAGAACAGGAGGATAATATTCACTTTTCTGCATCAGGAAGGTTGCTGTTCTTTCCCAGCTCCATATTCTCAGATCTGTTTATGACCATTATAAAGTCTGCGTTACAAGCAGAAGTTTTTTATTGTGTTTGAGTTAGCACTTTTGTCTTAAATTGGATGGCTTTAGTGGACGTGCACCAAGGTTCAGCATTTGAAAAACTGGTTCAGCATTTCAGTTTGGAATTGGGAATGTGGAGTGACAGCAGTTTTGCAGAGGGCTTGTCTCACCATGTCAGGCCTTGCATTGCAGATGCAAGTGTTTCAGATGTTTCGTTTACATTAAAACCACTAAATTTTGGCTGTGATTATATCTTATTCACTGTCACTTTCCAGCTTTACACTGTGTCAGTGCTGGTATGAAAAAAAAAAGTAAATGTCATCGTTTCATGTAAGGTCATGAATAGAAACCACATTTTCACATTTATAAAATTAGATATTGATAGTGGTTATATATATCAATAGTGAAATACCACCACTGCTATCATCAACCAAAAATCTTGAACAGAGAATCTTCTAATAACACTTTGCAGTCATCTTTGCACTACTTCAGTGCAACTGGAGCCAATCAACTCCTGTCTGTGGAAGGCAGATCTTGCTAAAAATAAGCTTTTGGAAAGATCCAAGTTTGGTTGATAGAATATTGTCAGGCTTCCACATGGCTTTGGATATTGTGCTGTGCAAAGAAACCTGAACAGTACTAAATCAACATAGGCTATTTGTAAACCACATGGATTTATCGGTCACACAAAAGAGAGTTATCATGATGGTGTGGTTTTGAAATTAGTAGTTTAATTGGTTTTTGACCGACTTCTTTTTTTTTGTCATTAAGCATATATTTGTTAAACTCTGATATGTAAAAAACCATAATGTTATCATCAGAAACTGAGTGAACTGGCACAAAAATAGGTTAAATGGAAAATGACAGAGATATTGTTTATCCACTTGTTAAAGAGCTCAAACAAACCATGTGAATTTTATTATATGCAAATATAATGTTGTATTAAATGGACTTCATAATCTCTGTATGGATTACTCCTTCCTGAAAATCTGTGACTCTAAAAAAGGACTTAGGGACTGTGGAACTTAGCAAATCTAATGCAATTCCTGGTCTGAAACAGTGGTAGAGGTGTGATCCTTAGAAAAGGTACCCAGAGAAGAAGTAGAGAACTGCCTGTGTGTTTTTCTGATGTTGCAGAGAAGAGCCTTGGGAACGGCCAGAGGAACAGAAAACCCCTTATGGCAAGATCCTGAAGCTGTCCTCTTTGTTCAGTAAACGACAGAGAATTTCAAGACTAACAAAAGCCCAGTTTGTAAGTACTTTGCACTAATGAAGAAAGAAACTATAAATTCTGCAACAGATTAATTAGCTTTTGGTGTGAAAGCAGCTCATCATGGATGGTGGGAAAGCCTCAGTGAGAACTTCAAAATAAAATCTGAATATTTGTCTAAACTGTTTTCTCTGATTCAAACAGAATCACAGAACTGAAAGGAGGAATTAAATAATAAAAGTGCAATAACCTCTGTCAAGCTCAGACTATAATCACTGTAGTACATCTTAGCTGTAAAATTTCTGTGATGCTGTTTGCATAGTATGATCACAATTAATATTAATTAATCCACAATATGTGCTAGGCCAATTTATATTTTATTTTACCTCTCTTTTATAGATGATGAACAGAGAAAAACATAATTTTCAGGGACATACAATCCAGTTTAGACCTGTCTAATGCCATAAGTATTCCAGCACCATATTTTTTTTTTGTGTAAAGGAGACATGACTGTAAAAGTTTGTGTCTTCCTACTGCCAATGCATAATAGAGCCTGTAGCTGTAAGAGTGTTACTATATTACATGACTGTCTACCTCCTACGTAAACACCAAGATTTCTAAGCATTTTTCAGTTAAATGGGTGACTGAGAATAAAAGGATTCAGAGGTAGCAGCAAATGTCTAGATCCTCTTTGCAAGCATGCATGTGGAGACGAGTTTTTACCATGTGTTTGTCATTTCAGATGAACAAGTATTCATTAAAAATCCAAAATAATGTAATTTTCATAGCCAAAAAATACATAATTTCAGCCTAAGTAAGCCAGTGTAAAAGTCATAGCCCATATTTATTATATAGCTCCTATGGAAATTCACTGTTTTTCTGATAGGGCCACCTATAGGAAATGTATCAGTTCACTGATACTCATCTTCATGAACATTTTCTGCCTTTTCTTTCCTAAATGATGAAAGAATAATTTAAAGCAGTTAGCACATGACAATAGATATTTTTCATAGGCTTCTCTCTGACTAAGATAACATATGCTTTTGTTTTAGCATTCCCTCTAGGTTTATAAGAAACATCAAAAAGACCATGCATTAGGTTAGATCCTTTCTGTGGTTAAACATTCCTTTCTTCAGGGGATGAGTCAAGGAGGGCGAAAGGTGATGATTCAACAGCTTTTTTACACTCACATTCCAGTTTCAGGGCATCCTGAGGCTGTTTCAGTTCCTTTCAGAACTCAGAACTTTATATCTGACAAGAAGGTCCTTCAAACTGCAGTCAGAGGTATCCAGAGACCTTAGAAGGTTTTCTCTCATTCAACTAGACTATTGAAATCTGGGACTGGATCAAAGAACATGCAGTTTGCAAAAAGGGAGAAAATTCTGCACAGGAACAAGGATATTATGGAACTGAGCTTATGCAAGTGTTTTACTTAACAAAGATACACTGCTTTGAACTGCCATGCCCAACACCTTTAGGCTGACAGTCATCTGCTCCTAATTTAGCATTTTTTCTCTTTCTGGAGCCCAGTTCTTCCACGGCTGCTGCGGTTGTTTTACTTGAACAGGAAAGCCGAAAAAGTACTTCCACAACTTTAGTCCCACAACTTTAGAAAGTTACAGTCACGATTTCACTGCCTACTGCCCATTTCAGGCTTCCAGCCATTAGAGGGCAGACCATAACAAATTGTTGACGAATGTATTTAATCTCACCAGCGTTATTTTTCCAATTAGAAGTCTTAAGAGACTCATTTTCAGCTCTGTTCTGAAGTGAGTAAGTCACAGCAGCAATGCAAAGACTGGTGAGGCAATTATTTTAGCATTTTTTGTTAGTCTTATCTAATTCTGATGGTAGAGATTACATCTTTTTTTTCCTTCTTTTGAGTTCTACTGTAAGTCTTGATGGAGCCCCATTTGTTAAAAAGTATAAAATTTTCACTTGCATTGTGCAACTGCTATAACAACTGCACTCTGTTGAATCAGGGACCTCTTTGGAAGGATGCACATTTTTGTTCACGATATAATTAATTTTATTCACTGTACTGGTTTGGGTCTGTGTTCTGGATTTGTGGGCGAAACAGTGCTGATAACACAGGGGTGTTTAACAGGGCTTACAAAAGTCAAGTCCTCTCTGCTTCCCACTCCACACCACCCCCAGGAGGTTGGGGGTGCACAAGGATTTGAGAGGGGACACGGCCAGGAGAGCTGACCCCACCTGCCCAGAGGATATCCCACCCCCTATTGCATCCTGCTCATCAATAACAGGGGAGAAGGAGGAAGAGCAGGATGTTTGGAATGATGGTATTTGTCACCATTACGTGTGGTGGAGCCCTGTTTTCCTGGCTGAAGTGGTGAATGAATGCCTTGGTTTGCTTTGCTTCTGTGCACAGCTTTTGCTTTATCTGTTAAACCATCTTCACCCGCAAGTTTTCTCACTTTTATCCTTCTGGTTCTCTTCCCCATCCCACACCCCCAAGTAAAGGTCTGGGCAGTGTTGGCCAGAGTTAAATTATGACAAAGGGTTAATGTGCATTCAGATCATCTGTCATTTCATCATCTCGTTTTATTAGGGGAAATGGCTGGGTGAGACACTGAAGGGGTTATGGACATGATTCATTAGTGACTCTAAGGAACAGAAATTAAAGAGGCAGGAGGAGGATAGATGAATTGCAAGTGAACAGCAGCACAATTTTCTTACTGGTGTAAATAACACACAGCACAAATGTGCACAATGGCCTCCTTATACACACACTTGCTCTACTAAAATCCAACAGCCTTCTCTCGCCCCTCCAAATTCCTTGGTCTAAAAGCCCTGGTTTTACACCCTGGAATTATGCTAGAACATTTTAAAGAATAACATGAAACCTTATAATAAATAGAGATGTGGCTTATGACTACATATTTTCAATAACTGAATTATTCTAAATTTTAAGCTTTACCCAGATGAAAATAAAATAAAACTAGTGAAAATTATTCTTATTTATATGTTAGGACCATGTAAGGAGAGAAGTAAAAAAGGGACAATTTGATTTTCAAAAATGTATTAATCTCTGAGATCTTGAGGTCTTTGGAGTTAAAGTCCACAGAGGAGTACTTTGAGTCCTCTCAGCTGAGGTAATCCTACAATAATTGTCCATATGGCTGGTTTGAAGGTTTGTTGATATCAACAAACTTTTGAAAAAGCTGGACAGTAGGGAATGGATACAGTAGAGAAATTACAGTACACAGAGCCACCCAGAGTTTCAAGTAAAATAACCAAATAAAAAGTATTTGAGAATGATTTTTATAGTTGGTCTACCAAAGGTCAGTAGAATTATAATGACTAAGGAAGGGACTTAAAGAAATTAGCCTTTCATCATTTTCCTGCTCACTGGAAACAGTAGCTGCAGACATGAGTAATTAATCTTCAACTGGACTTCTGTAAGTCACTATGAAGACAACTATGTCTCCACCACTGCAGAATGCCAAGTCTGTCTCTACCAGATCCTCTCACAGCAATTTTTGGGACTAGTGAAATTAAGGTAATGTGTAACATCTGAGACAGCAGGTCTTGGCTTGCTAAACACCTGGGCATCACCAGTAGCCCTGGCATCTTCTAGTTAACTTGAAGCTAGGAATCATGTCAGCTGGACTGAAATGACCTAAAGGAAGCTTGTACCATTATCAAGGTTTACTCTTTCCATTAAAGACTGAAATTAGAAAATTTTCTTCTGTCTGAGACCTCTGGCTTTCTAAAAGGTGCTGGTAACAAAATTATTTATATTTATTTTCACATAATAGAAACAGATGTTCTACCACCTAACAATCCTTTCATTGTAGTTACTGTGTTTTCTTAGCAAATTATTAATTGACAAGAAATGTTTCAATGTTTAGCCTCCTAATATTTCCACAAAGCTTTTCTCCTCCGCATGCATGGTTTTAGATCATCTTCCTGAAGACCATAGAATAATTAGACAGGTGATACCAAGACTTCCAGAGTCTGGGGGTAATTTCTGCCCCTCTTTGATCTGTAGATCCTGCTTGTGTAAGTCTTACTAAATCCAAAGCCAAAAGTCATACACAGAAGTTTGCAAATTGTGTGGCTCTGCTCACTTCCTGTCTGGAAAGCCTAAAGTATGCACCATTTTAGCAGTATTTTTTCCTGAATGATTGTGATCCTTCCTTCCTCCCTCCCTCCCTTTTTCTATAGTTCAATGTGGGGATAATCCTACTTTCATTTTACCCTTCAGCATCTTTAGAAACTTCCTTTCTTGTTAGTAAGCAAAGTGCAAAGACACCACAGAGAGTTCCCTCACTTATGCTGAATCTTATTTATTCCCTTTGAAATCCATTTCTTAATTCTCTTCTGCTGTAGGCAAGTCCTTTATTTCCAGCATAATTCTTTGCATGAGAACAGATCAGCTGTTTTCTCTAAAGTGAAAAGCTTTTTGCAGCAATTGGTTTTTTGCAGAAAAATGCTCCTCCTTTGCCCAAGCACCATCTCTGTTACTGCAACAACTTTTTGTTTCCAGTTAACCCCACAAAGGAGACCAGCCGACAGTGGTTTTGCTGGGGAATGGAGAAATTGCTGTTTGCTTTTCAAAGCTGTCGATGGTTAACTTCAAAACATGCACTTTTATCCTGTAGTATTTAATCTTCTGGCAAGACACATTTTTCCCCTGAATATTATTAATTGATTTGTCAGTAGTTCTAAGACTTTTTATTCCATCCTGAAATCTAAGACTTAATTGTCCCTCAGAAAATACCCTGTGTGTAACACTGTAAGGGTCACAATGCCTCTGCTCTCCCCCATTAGCTCAGGGAGAGCACCAAAGAGGACAAAAGCACTCCTCCTACAGAAATTTGCAGGCCGTGCAGGGAAACCATAAGAAAAAACTTGAAACAAATTAAGGGCAAACCTGCATGGAAAGCATGATAATAACTCATCACCACGTTTGCCTTTGTTATCCTTATCCAGGGAACAATACTGACTGAGCCAGTGTGCCAAAAAAGCCAAATAGTCAAGTCCTGTCTGGAACTTCTCCCAATGTAATGGGGAGAGATTTGGAAGAGTAAGAGTGAGAAAACTTGTGAGTAGGGATAGAGACAGTTTGGCAGGTAAAGCAGAAGCCACGTACAGAAGCAAAACAAAGCAAAGAATTCCTTTGCCACTTCCTACAGACAGACAGGGGTTCAGCCATCCCCAGGACAGCAGGGATGTCACACATAATGGGGACAGGGGAAAACAAACCACACCCCTCTGAATGTTCCCTCCTTTTTTTCTTCCTCCCTCAGCTGTTATTGCTGAGCTCAGAAGACACCCTTGGGTCACTTGGGGTCAGCTGTCCCAGTGTGTCCCCTCCCAGACTCTTGTGCCCCTCAGTGCCCTCACTGGTGGGTTGGGCTGGGAGGCAGAAAAGGCCTTGACTCTGTCAGTCCTGCTCAGCAATAACAAAAACATCCCTGTGTTATCAGCACTCTTCCTCACAAATCCTGAGTATAGCCCCAAACCAGTTACTTGGAAGAAAATTAACTCTATCCCAGCCAAAAGCAGCAAAGCAGAGTGAGCTAAAAGATCTAGATTTTGTCAGATAACTGCTGCAATACCTCTGACAGGGAAACCTTTCCCTCTGAATGAACCATTTTGCAGTCAAAAATCATTGTTGCATATACCTGCTCACTTTCTGAGCTTGTCTTTAAGAGTTAACATTGCCCTCCTCTCCAGTTTTGTGGGTTCTTTTGCCTGTTTATGCCAGTTTATGCCAGCCATTCATTGGGAAACTTCTATCTAATTTTTCAAGGAATTCTTTGTTAAATACATTTGTGTACAACACTCTTTTTTCTTTAATCCCTGCAACAATTTTTTTCTCCATGCTTTAGTTATTGCTGTTTATGTAAAACAATAAAATTCTTAGCTTTCAATTTCTTCAGCTTGCAGGAATAAAAACAAGCGTCAAGGGGTGTATTCTGTTTCCTATTTAAAATTCCATTTTTATCTAGATTTTGTTTGACGAGAAATTATATTTTTAGTATTTTTTAACTTGTTCTTTTCTAATATAGGGAACATATTAAACTTTCCTTTAGTTTCACTTTGGCTCAGGATCAATATTTCAACTACATTCATAACTTTGATATATAGCATTTGGCTGGCAGAGAGTATAAGAAGCAATATATTATTTTCCTCTAAAGAAGAATGGGAATCTGATCTGGAGATTACGCACTAAGCGGTGGTGAGGATTTATTTCAATTCCCCTAAGAACCTGTTAGTATATAATTTGTTGTGTAGGATTTATTACCCTCCCACGAGATTTCACTCAATGTGTAGGAACACTTCCCTGGTGTACCCAAGGTGTGGATGGGTTTTCTTATTAATATGAGACAGAGTTAAGCCCACTACTCCCTCGGACATTTTCAGTCTTGGCTTTACTTGTCTCCATTAGCTTTTCCAAAGTAAGATCAATATGCTGTATCCCCCGCTTTGATTACACTACCATATACAGATTTATCTTTATTAAAAATGCAGCCAAAGTCATCAGTAGTACCTCTCACGGTCACAAATCTTTAAATGTGGATTCTTTAAAGGATAAAGTCCCAATAGCAAATTCTTAAGACATGTTTTATTTTCAAAAACTTTCTTTTTCCCATATGCCTAGCCACTATACAGTTCATTCCTAGCATTCTGTGGAGACCTTAAAATCTTTCTATCTGTATGGTATAATTACTGTAGTTTCATAAAGTAATTATCTAAAAAGCACTCTGAATTTCTAACCCAGCATATATCCACGTCCTTGGTTTTCTCCCAAATTTCCCCTAAACCAGGACAATGTAACACTAAGCCTTAGGGTAACTTTAGCTGTGCATATGCTCAAGACATTCATAACCACATCCATTATCTATTGAAATCTACATATAAACTCCCTATGAATTTGGTGAATATCAAATCAAGGAGATTATTTTCTTTTTTTTAAGGATGCTGAAGGAGTTTCTTGTACATGGTCCTATCATTGGCTTAAACCCTTCTTTAGACATCTTATTCCCTCTTCTGCAAACAGAGTACATGAAACACCAAGCTCTTTTTATTTTAAAGGAGAATTTGAGATTTAAGAGAAATTATAGGAGATAAAGTTAGGAAAAACACAGTTCATGAGTGTTGTAGGTATTCAGCATCTGTCAGGGATATGTAAATCATAGTTGAATGGTTACAAGGGAAGGTTTCTTCCAACTCTACTTTTTAATCATTATGATTATTATTGAAATTATTTAAAATCCAACATTTATCATCAAGCTCAGTGTTTCAGTTCTGTTAAAATAGAGGAGTTACATCAGAGTTACAAAACTTGAATATGTCCCACTTTATGTAATATATATATGTGTGTGTGTGTATATATATATATATATATATATATATATAAAATGAAGAACTTTGGGCATGGGATCATAGAAACACAGATTACAAGGAACTTGCAGATATCACCTAGCGCAGCATGCCTTTTCAAGTAGGACTGTGCGAACACCAGACTGGTCAGTCACACGTTTGTTTTAGCAAGCTGGGAGAGCTTCCAAGGACACAAATTTCACAACTCATTAGAAAACCTGTTCCAGTAATACTGTGCCCTGATAGTGATGCCTTTCTCCTAATTTTCAAACTAATCATCTGAAATCACAGTTTGTGGCCATTTTCTGAATTGTTGTAGGATTGAAATTCATATTTAAATATATATATAGGAAATTATTAAAAACTCCTAAAAAGCCAAAGTGAAGACTATGCATGCAGAAAGCATGACCAAAGATGTCCAGGGATAAATGACCACCACTAAGAATACTTCCTTCTCCAGCTACCTTTCTGTTGTCCATGCACATGATCTAATGATGTGCCTTGAAGTCACTCCTCATCTGATTTTTTTGCAAGCAAAACCTTATTTTTCCTGCTTCAGTGTGTTTCCTAAAAGTATTTTTATGGTGAGCAATGGCTTTATATGAGTGACAGAGTCAACTGAATCAGCAAACATAAGAAATCTCAAGTGTCAAAATAATTAACCTATGTATGCAACCTCAGTTAGTCCATTCTTCAGCAAAAAAGTGAGAACCAGATGAGTTGTTTTTTGACTAGTAATGAATAAATCCCATGGCAGGGAATAGTTTTGGAAAGGGAATTCGGTCATCACAAAAAATTTAAGCAGAGATGCAAACGAGGTCAAAAATTAGCACAACATGGTTGGAGCTTATCTTGGTGTCTTGAGCAGAGCGGAAAGCTGACATAAAAAGGTCTCTGGAGAAAAACACTCCTATTAATTGCCAAGAATCTTCATGCAAGGATACCCATATTGCTCAAATGTGTCAGGGCAAAACGAAAGGCTGCGTAATTTTTCCACAAAAATATTTACCTCAGTGTAATTGCAATGGCAACTGTTAATGAAATAAAGCTATTCATCCCTGCCATCATAGCCCAGATTAAATGGCCCTAAAATCACTGAAACAGCATTTCTGTGATTAGGTTGATGGGTATTTACAGTCCTTAATGAAACATTATATAGTCATTTGTGCAAAGCATGAGCATATTGTGTACTGAAATTGTCACAAAGCCAAGTTAAAATTATCTAGGATACAGACAGGATCTCAGCAGCATGCCATGCTATGGAAAAAAAAAAAAAACCCAAAAAAACCCCAACAAACCTTAAAAACAACTAAAACCCAAGACTCCCCCAAAAAATTTTAATTTTTGTCATTTTTTCTTCTATAAACTTGTATAAAGGTTTAAAGCTTACTTAATAGCAACTTTAGAGAATGTTATTATTATGTTGCCTTTTATGTAAAGTATTACACAAAAAAAAAAAAAGGAAGAATCACCCTGATTTTCTATATTCATAGGCAGCAGAACTGACTAATCATGTTGGTTTATCCCTGGGGCCCCTGGCTTTCCTTTTTTTCCTGGAGAGTGTACTTTTCATTTTCTAGTTGCTGTAAGATTATTACAAGTTTTATAACTTCTTTGAGACGTGACTAAGGCCACTTTTTCTCTACCATATGGAATGTTCCTCCTTTTTTTTGCTGAATGCATAGTTGTAACTTTTTCTATACTGTGACTGAACTGTGGCCTGTGGATGTCAAAACTCTCAGATTTGGGGAAGATGGAGAGTTGTCAGTTGCATTTTTCTTTTCATTTTAATTAAAGAGTAGGATGTTGAGATTGTTCATCTGTTTTCCCCATAACCTTGATTTTCTGATTTAACTTCAGTTGCAGTGCAGTAACTCTGCTTTCTTTAGTTCTGCCCTGACCCTGCCATTGGTTGTTTGAATTCAAAATTAGGACTCAGGTTCAGGTAAAGATCCCTAAACATGCATCAAACTTTGAACTACATGTCTAGTTAAAGGAGAGACTGCTGTCAGTGGAACCTGAATAATATTCCAGCTCACCCTGTAGTAAGTAGCTGACTAACTTATTCAGGGGAATCCCTCCCCAGGTGTCTACATCTCCCACTGGCCAAAGTCTGGTGTATGTTTTCATGTGTCCAAACTAAGGAGCTTGGACATTGCCACTCAACTCTTGATTTTATCTCTTGAGCTCAAGCTATGGGGACTTGTATATTCAGTGCAGGAAGGTCTTATTTCTGTGTTTGGTAACAGCCAACATGAGATCATTCTGCCTACAGCTGAACAGAGAAGAGCCAGCTGGCAGCCAATATCTTTCCTTTTGATTTCTGCACAAATTGCCTAGCATAGCCAGGCCACTTCTATTTAGGCTTTCAGATCCTAACTCAGATCCTAACATTCTGAGGTCTTTTCTATGTGTGGGTGTTGGATGTTTTTGTCATTGCCTTACCTTCCTGGAATAAAATGCTCCCCCTGAAAGCTTTTTATGTATTACAGATGATTAACATTTGTCTAAAAAGATTCTGGTCATGCCTCCATTTAGTTAGTTTTTAGACATCATAGTCTGTTAGGTGAGAATAGAAATTACCAGGAAAAAAACTTCTGAAATCTTTTGGACAGTTCCAACCAAACCCAACATGTGTGTATAATGTATAATGAAATGCTATAATCCTTGATTCAAAGAAGGATTGAATCTGTCAGCAAATTTTTAAATCCATATGAACTAATTGAAAATATATAACTGTAAAATTCTGAAATAAGTCCTTAGCTACTGTAAATCTTTTTTTGATATTGAGTTCAGCAGTCTACTCTTATGGCTGTTGAGGTCTAGCTGGGAGGTAAGACCAAAGCAGTGATCTGAGGTTGTTTATTGTCAGAGCACTTTACAGTCCAAAGAACTTGCTTATGAGTTGCAGAGTTTGCAATAAGCTAATTCCCAGATTGACTGCAGGTTAACAAAAGCAATACTGATTCAAGAAAAGCACAATAGTCAGCACCTTGTCCCTGAAGTTATTTTACAAGTACTGAAAAAACCGCACAAAAACAACCTGAGTGTGATGAGCTGTCTATCTGAGATTTCACAAAAAATCCTAGATAAAAGATTTGCCAGACCCTTAGGTTTGTTAGCATACGAGTGAAAATTAAACCCACTGCTCCTCTGGACTGAGTGCTTCAGTGCAGTACTTTAAGACTTGAACTGCTTGTTTAATGGTCTGTGAGACTGTGTTAATTTTTTTTTAAAAAAGCAACAACTCTAATTCTAGATAAATCTCTGCCTATACTGAAAATTAGGAGATTGTCGGTACAATAATTTGTCTTCTGGAATATGCAAACACACTGGTATTTCAATAGAAGATATTCCCAGGAATAAAGGGGCTTCATCTTATTAGGAAATAAAACCTTGGCATCATTGCATGTCTTGTGGGTTTAATAAAAGGCAAACAGAATTTCTGGGAACTAAAGTGTAACATCCATGCAAGCCAGGACAACATACCTCCTGGTGATTTTGAAGAAAAGCTCCAGGAGAGGGAAAAGTAAAAATCAAGGAAAAAGTTCACAAGGAGCCATCAAGACTACCCAGCAAAGCCAGACTGGGGTTTTTAAACCCAGTGTTGCAGAACGTACACCATAAAGTTAGATAAGAAAAAGAAATACCTGGTGAAGCTGCTCCAAGCAGCTCTTTTCCCATTGGCCATTGTGCCAGAGAAGACTCAGAATGTGTCTCAGTAGCTGTCAATGTTTGTCCTGCCCATGGATAAATTTCTGTTCTAGTATAAGGCAATATGGAGCACATGCCCAGAATAAATCCATTAACGGTTTACTATAGTTTTCAGTTTTATACTCTCCCAACATATTTCATGATTGCTGAAGTTTTTTCCTCTTCCTTGAAACAGCCTCAGCTTCCTTCATGAACCCAACCTGGTTCCAAAAACATATATTCATCACTTTGCCCTTTGTGACTTTCCTCAGCATGGCTTCTATACAGCTTGATTGACACCATGGCCCTTTTCCCATGATCCCAGTCTGCCTTTTCCTGCCATAATGTCTCACCTGTGGGCATTTTTACTTGGGCAGGTGTTCTGCACAAATAATGAAAGATAAAGGTGCCAAGTAGGCCAAACATTGGCTTATCCTGTTCTGATGGGACAAGCATATAGGTGTAAAGGCTGCTTTTGGTCCTACCAGTAAAAAGCCATGTAGGATTTGATCTTTCCATCCCTTGATCATTTAGCAGAGCAGAGATGAGCTCTTTGGAGTAAATTCCAGGAAACTTGCAACATGTGTGGCTAAATGTATTTTTTTTAGCATTGCACATCATGTACACTCTGTTCTCTGATTAAATTCTTGTCATTCTCTAGTCTCTTTTCCCCAATTCTTCAAAAATGATTAAGAAAAACAGTGCTTGAAAATTTAATGTTTAAAATCTTTCATTCAAAATATAGGTAATTTCTCTAATTAAAGCCTGAACTAGTTCCCCTGTTCTCTGGAGAATACAAAAAAACACAGAGATGCTACAGGAGAAGCTGAGTCAGTGATTCTTATCAAGTAGCAAGAAAATACTGTGTTCTTATTAAAACTTGTTTTAAGATTTGATTTTTTGGGGGGAGGGGGATTAATGATGCAGGAGATGAGAATTCCAGGTAGGCCTTAACCTCTATAAAACTGAGAATCAGACCCCAGGTGTGATTTACGCAGACTGAAGATCTAAACCTGAAGTATTCAGTGGTCTAGAGCGTTGCTGTCCAAGAGCAGAATCCCTGTGGCTCAGAGCACATTCTGCAATCCTGTGGAGTCATCAGATCTGCCAAGCAGCATTGAAGACCTTTGTTACATGATGATGGATGAAGGGGTGTCTGCAGGGCCTGGCCTGGTGACAGCACATGGAAGAGCAGTGATTCACTCAGCTCAGGTCACCAGGGGCATAATTTTAATAGGGCCACTCTTGCAATCAAAGTCCAGGCTCATTTAAAAACCCGTGCTTTGAGACATCCATGTTCACATCTACAGCAATGATATCTCTCCCAGAGCTTCATGGAAATGTCTTTTCTGTCCTGCCTGGTAACTGTTTGCCACCAGTGCAGAAGTGACACATCAGTGACACACCTGTCATGCTGGTTTTAATCAGGGATATCTTCTGGCTGGTGGTAAGGTCACAGCAGGACCAGCATCAGATGTCTTTCTGCAGGCACTGGAGGAAGCTGAAGAAGGTTAGCATCAATACAGAGGGATGGGAACAATTCTTCCTGGAAAGGTATTTTAAATCAAATTAAACCTTTATTGTGACATTTTATGAGACATTAAACAAAAAAGAAGAAGAAGAAAGTAAATGCACTTTAAAAATTTACTCTGGTGCTATGATACATGCAAATTAACCAAATCCTCTCTACATCTGACATATTTGCATATTGTGCATCAATAGGCTTTGGACTAGCATTGAGGTAAACAGAATAGATTGACAAGCTTTCCGTTATGTTAAAATATTAGATCATGGCTCTGTGTTTACCTGTTAAATTCAGAAATGTGACACAATGACAAATATCTCATGTCATTTAGAACCTATTTATTGGGGAGTTGTTGGATGTTCTCTCTCTCCCTTTAGTTTTTCATTCAGTAAAACACCAAGTTTTGAAGCAGATAAGGACCTCAAATACTCTATGAATGTTAGTAACATAAACCTTAGTAAAATAAAACCCAACACTTATATGTAATTATATAACATCACAGATGACAGAATAGTTCTGTAAAGAAGTTATTTGCTCAAAGGCACTTATCAATTTCATAATACAGTGCACAAGTGTTCATTCTTTATTCAAACTGAAAGACCACTGCCAATTTATTGTGTAATCATGTTCTGCCAATGTCCTATATAATGACATGGTTTTGTTTTGCGTTATGGACTTCTCCATTACTTGCCTTTCCCATTATCCACATGTTGCCTGCCAATGGCAGAGACAGAGCCAACACTAAGGCTGAAGACCATATTTCTCTCCCAGTTCACAGATTTTTGTTTCTTGATGGTATTTTTTTTCCTGAATTTTATTTTTTTTTAATTTAACATACAGTATTGTTTACAACAGAGTTAAGCAGCCAGGGTTTCAGACTGAGAAAAAATGGAAGTGAGAAGAAAGAGTGTTAAATTCCTTTTTCTACCCTGGGAGAGTAGAGCAATTTAAAGGGCTCTCATACCATCATAATGTTAATTTCCCCCCCAGTGCTTTCTGGCATCTGGCTCTATTCCCCCATGCAAAGGAGCTTTACAGAGTAATTTGTCTCATTAGAATCTTTGTTCCTGAAATGTGAAAGGAAAATAAATGTGCATAGTATCTGGCTCAATATATTGATGCATATAAATATAATAATAGATAGATGTGAATTTATTTCATAGAGGCAAATATATCTAAATAGTATTCATTCCCAAATTTAAACAGAAAGTAAGAAATTTGATCTGCAGTTATCTTCAGGACCTCAATTCAGCCTTCTTGTGTATAACGGTTACAATTCAGTCCTGCAGGAAACTGGAAAAATGGTAACAGGATTTCTTGAAAAACGTGATGCTTTTTGGATTGAAGGATGAAGGACATCTTATAGATTGGATATTACTGCCTTTTTCACTTGCTCAAATAAATTTCACTGGTGAAAACGCTTCTTAAATGAAGAGTGGAACTGTTGAAGCTGCTTTAGGTAGAAATCGCATTCAAAAAACCCCAACAAAAAAGCCAAGCTTTTCTATTTTTTTTTTTTTTTTTTTTTTTTTTTTTTTTTTTTTGTTTTTTTTTTGTTTTTTTTTTTTTGTTTTCCTTTGGTACAGCAATAGCAGACAAGTGCTGAAAAATACAAAATACTATACCAGGAAAATGTGTAATCCTGCATGCTCTTCAACTATATTGGATCCACATGATCTACAGTGGTCTGGCAGTATGTGAAGTGCTGCAGGTACTGCCCAATGTGACTGCAGGATCTGCAGCAGATGCCAGTGACAGCCACCAGTTTTCTGTGTGCTTCTATATGAAACATTAATGGCTTGCTGACAAGGACTGTCTTGTTCATGGTGAGTTTTTTCTACACAGTCTATCACATTGTAAAATTCCTCCTTGATATTAAACCCTCTGCACTTAAATTATAGTTATTCTATGAATAACAGCATTCTGATACAGCACTTAGCAAAGTGTGTCTGTGTGTGCACATTTTTTGAAAGACAACCTCCTTTATATCTCCTTGTACCCTTCAGGTGCCATCTAAAAAAAATAAAGCTAAAAAAGCAGGAAGGGAAAAAGGCAGTATCCCCTTCCTATTTTTCAAACTGAGAATTTTTTTATTATTTCTGACAAATTTGATTAGAGAAAAAAATAGTTCTAAATTATGTTACCTGTTATTTTTTGTAATTCTCGAAATTGCCTTACATCAAAAAGAGTATTAAAGATCCCTAGATGTGTTTGATATAATCAGAGCAGAGTTATGTAAAGGTCTCAGTGGACTGCTAGCCTATCTAGATAGAATTATATTTTGCAATCCCTGAAGAACAAAAGTCCATCAAGTACTTAAAAAGCTAGAGATGAAGGACTACACTTCAGCTAGGGCAAGTGTAAGCTAAAAATGGCTAAACGTAGGCATTTGGGAAATGTGTCAATCCTGACTGCTCAAAAATAGAAATAATTATGTAAATCTTGGCTCCAAACCAGAGAATGGGTGAGTTAGAAAGGTTGTTAAGTATGGTCACATACTTCAGTAAATTAATTCAATCTCCTGTCAGAGATTAGAGATCCCTTATGAAGGTGCTAAAAAGATAAATTGCTGAGTGGCAATTTGGGTCAGACCAACTTAGCTCGTTCAGTGCTGGGGAAGTGTGGGATAGAACTCTCTGCTCCAAATGTCTAAGCACCCAGGCAGGCAATTACAGCCTCTGAAGAGCATCAAGAGCAGTGAGGCGTGGTTACTTCCCAGGCCTGCTCACGGTGAACAAAATGCTCACCCTTAAAACAGCTCATGTTGCACATGAAAAGAGACTGAGTAAATTGGAGAAGGAAGATGGAAGGACTGTGATAGAGGTATCCATGTTTTTCTGTCATAGTTTAAATTTATTTCACGGTTTATGAACAAAGGCTTTCTTGAGGGACTTCCAGTTGTTCCTACCACCAAAAATTAGAACATTAAATACGAGATCAATAGGATAGAAAAAACACAATCACTTTCTGCATTGCATGATTTGATAAATATTGCTTCTTAGGAGCAAATACTGTTTTCACCACTGGGATTCAACTCCCACTTGCCCAAAGAAAGGCTGAGTGGAGAAAACATCTGTAGCATTTTATAAACATGACTTATAAACTGCATTCCACCTCTCAGGTGTCTGAAATAAAGCCTTATGTTCCTCAAAAGGGAACTTTCAAAATGAAACCTACTCCAGCTTCTGAGTAGGTAGTAGAGCACTGTGTCCAGTTTTGCATTAAAGGACATTTTCATCTATTCTGATGGTGGCCAAACACTGGAAGAGGTTGCCCAAAGAAACTGTAAATCTCCTTCATGCAAATATTCAAGACTTGATTGGGACACAGAAACCTGGTTGGATTGAATCTTCTCTGAGGATTTGATTCTGGATTGAATCTTCTCTGTGATTAGATTACATGACATCAAGAGGCCTTTTCTAATCAAAATTATCTCTGTGCTTCCATGGCATGCTAGAAATGCATTATTTTTAGAGCTAAAATTGTGATGTATACCCTGTGGATCACTTGTGTGATCAACAGAAATTGGCCATGCTGGCTACCAGGAGGAGCTACAGAGATGTACCGGGAAGTGACTGTCTCTACAGCTGACAGTTTTAACACTTCAAAAAGTGGGCTTAAGTATCCATCACAGTTATATAAAGCAGATGAAAACAACCCCCCCCCCTCCAAAAAAACCAAACCAAACCAAACCAAACCAAACCAACCAACCAACCAACCAACCAAACAAACCCACAAAAAACAAAACAAAACAAAACAAAACAAACAAACAAACAAACAAACAAACAAAAAAACCCTCCATGAAATAAATTAGGAGTTAGGATTTTGAATCTGAAAGAGTAGGATACAGGAATTTATACCTTACCTACCTGGGCTGTGGCTACTGATAATCTGGAAGGGCATTGGTCTGAACACTGGTATATGATTGCCTATGCTGTACACTTTAATCACAGAAGCAAGCTCCAGTGTTCTGGCAAAACCTCCATATTTAACAATATTTGCCAAGCAGCTGCAAAGAGGTACTCCTCCCATGCAACAGGATGCATTTTGGAAGTGGAACACTTAATCATGGGCTTGTCTTTCTATCACTTCCAGACAAATAGCATTAATTTTCACAGGTCTAATAAGTCGTCATTATCTAGCTGGTGAGGACATATCACTCAGAGCTGCCTCAGCAAGAAGAGATGGAGTAGCAAACTTTCTCTGTATGCCATTAAGTGGAGTTGCTAGCAAATGCCTGCTGTTCTGTGCAAGAATAACAAAATAAAATAACACCTTGTTGAAGTATTATAAAAATGTTTCATAGAACCACCTGCTAAAATGGCAACCAGATTAAGTTTAATAGATGTGGATATAAAATGGATGTAATTTTTTAAAATTTCAAAGGTTTAATTGAAGCATAAGATTTAAAGATGACTATACAAAGATCCATAATAAAACATAATAAAATGATGCAAGAACTGTAATAAATTAAGCCGTAAAAAAATTAATTTTTGTAGTCATTCTCTGTAGCGTAAAAGTGATGTTTTGCACTGACAAGTAGGAAAATGATTTAAAATAAAAAATAAAAATTATAAGATTTTATTTAGATTTACAAGCAGAAGCAATTCATGGCCATTGGTCTATTACTGTACAAATATAAAAAGTCTTTTGGAGTCTGGAGACAAAATACAGCATCATCACATCACTCAAATGTATCCCTTCCCCAAACCTGGAAATACTCTCACATATTCTTTCTTTTTTCCCTTTTATTTTTAATACCCTCTTTGCTCTTATTTTGCTTGCCTCTCACAGGTTACATCTATCAGGCTTTTTAAGTACCAGCCCTAGACAAACTAAATTGGCCCTCCTGTTGATATAGATTAAAGGTAGAGCAGTATGAATTGCTTTGCCTTAATCCTACTATATGCAGAACCAGCTCAGAGCAGAGCAGTTTATGGTTTCATACTGATCAGAAAACATAACCTGAAAATTGTTCCTGCATTGCTAAGCATCCTTAGGACTCCTTTTTGAGAACCATGAGAAAATAAGAGTTGTATTCATTAAAACATTTTTTTGTAAAAAATCATTAGCATTATGAAGTATCCACTGATTTATTAATATTCTATACTGGAAAGAAAAGCAGATGGAGAGTATTTGAAGAATCTGAAGCTCTGATTATTTTTTTTCCCTGACATAAAAGAGAGTGCTCAGGAATAGTGAAGTAGCTATTTGGGGATCAGGCAAAATGGCTGCATAATATTGCCCATTCAAACTTTGGGGGGTTTTCCATAATTTTGTTCATCTTCCTTTTTCAGTTTATTGGCTTCTGCTCTGCTGGCATTGTTTTGCAGGCAGATATTTAGAAGTAATGCTTTGTGAGGAGGTGTTGCAAGAAAATGTGGCCCACAGATTAGGTCAAGGAATTTGGAGAGCTGGAGGTGTATGGGAAGATAGCATAGATAAGAAATAAAGGATGCTATGGTGATTGAAGGTAGGGTGAGTGGGTGGAGGAAATCAAAGTAACAGCAAAGAATCAGAGATGAAAATGGTAAGGGCTTGAAAAATAAAAAAACCCAAAATAATAGCCAATGGAAAAGGGGAAATAATCTCAGTGAAGTGAGATGAATGATTTCATGGGAGCTTGTTCTGCATAATGCACAATGGGAATTTCCTTTGGGGAGATCTAGGCAGCCTCTGTTCCTGCATGGTGAGAGGACATGCATCCCTTATACACAGTCTCTGTTTTTTGGTTTTTTTTTCATGGCATTTGTCTCAGGTTTGAGCCAGATGCCCAGAGAGTAAAAAAGCCAGAGCTAGGACAAAGCCATTCATGTCTGTGCTCTGTACAAGAATGATATGGCATGGGATAGGGCTTGTCTGAGGGAAAACCTTAGTGGCCCAATTTGCCTTCTTTCATTTTTCTGTCGTTAATTATAATTCCTAAGAATTGAGCTGTTTGTAAATATGATTTATTCAAGCTGATTGCAGTCCTGTTATCTTTAGAGTAATGAGAGAACCTGAACAGAATGGATGTTGTGAATTTTATGCCATGGAGGAGCCCCTTAAGTTTCAGCAAAGAATGGGTGAATGCCAACACCAAGTCTCACAGAGAGAGTGTACTTACATGTAGCTTGAGGACTGACACCTACTCTAGTGATTCAACAAGCTTACTTCCTAGCAAAATGTTTCATATTTTAAATTTTTTCTGTCTTTTTTTTTGTTCTTCTTCCTTTTTCCACTAAATACAAAAAAGTCCTAGAAAAGTTTTTGGTTGGATGGTTGGTTGGTTTTTAATCCAAGATAATGTCTAATAGATGTCCAGAAGCAGCTGCATTAGAGAGTTCAGCAGTTTCAAAAGCTAGCTCATAGTTGTACTGGAAGACTTGCCTTAAATCCTTTTACAACTCTATTCAATTTCTTAATTCCAAATGCTTAGGAAGGTGTTTCATAAGTTAATTGGGTAAATAATAGCACATTAAGAAAAGTTAATTTTTATTTCATTGCAATGTCTTTGTTTACTCTTTCTAACTAAAATTGGAGTAGTTTCTGTCTAGCCTTATACAGAGATCTCTTCATGTCACTTATCATTTTCTTTTTCAAGTCTGGGTAATTTTAATGGTCATGGGCTATTTTCATGATAGGATGACTTCAGCTGAGTGTGGAATTTCAAGTGAGAGTTCATCATTCTTTTCTCTACTAGGAAAATAATAGATTTCTTACTATTTTGTATCCTGTTCCCATTATCTTTATTTCTCCTCTCTAAGTTTTTAAGTTCATCTGTAATTCTAAGTTCAGCTGAAATTCAGCAATAATGTCTTCAAATTATTTTATCCAGTGAGCATTGCTGTACATTTCTCAACAGAGATTTTATCTGCCATTATGTTACCCAGTCACCTGCCTACGCAGGATTCCTCTAAACATCTCAGTCTTTTCCAGCTATTAGTGAAATTGAATATTTTATATTGGGTATCTATTTTCTGATCTTCCTCAGCTCTTTAATTAATAACTAGCCAATAAATAATAACAAATAACAAGTTTTTAATGTTTCAGCTCTTACTTTCCAGTCAGACTGGGATTTTTGCCACTCTTTTTAATCATTTAAGAATTTAATCATATAAGAAGTTTTAGAATTAGTGGAATAAAGTATGTAAATAAAATATTTGTGTATGTATATGTTTGCATGGGTTCACATGTAGAAGAGTGTCTTTGCTCAAAGTGACTCAAAACCCAGCTGGTCATAAACAACCAGCCCAAGCTGGTCCTGAGTGGAGCAGGAGGCCAGCCCAGGTGACCTCCAGAAGTCCCTGGTGACATGAACTATTTTACCGAATAGAATCATAGACTCCTTTAGTTTGGAAAAGATTTAAGATCATCGAGTCCAAATGCAAACTACTCTGTGAATTTCATTGTTTGCCCAAATTGCTTTCCAACACAAATTTCATGCTTATTTTGGCTAGAAGGAGAAAGTTTGGTAAAAAGGGGAGTTTGAAATCAAAACATTTAAATTAACCACAAAGTTATTATTAGATTTTCAGTAAATGTTATTTTATCACAGACTTTAACTTTATCTTAACATTTTGGCTTGTCTTGAACTTCTCATGGAATCTCAAGACCTACATGAAGTCTACATTATTTTCTACACAATTCTCCTTTTTCACTCCAAATTAAAACCAAAGTAGCTCTTGATAGTTTGTGACTTTCACAGAAATTCTTTTCCCTCTTTGCCTGCAGCTTCTTTCCCAGATCCCTTAAATCTGACAGGGACAACCAGTCTTAGTCCTACAGGGGAATTTTGCAAGTGTCTGCTGCTGGCTGAATTATTTAAAGAAATGGAAACAATGTTGAAAAGTTAAAAATAATTCTAGATTCAGCTCACTTTCTAACGCTTTATTCTAATATTTTACTCTCATATGTGTGTTCATTCATCAGAGTGACTTTAACTATTATTTTAAACATACTACAAGGTAATTTTTCTAAAATTTTCTCAGAAAAAACAATTTTGTGGGTCAATCCTGCAAAGCAGCCCCACACAGCCATCCCTCCCACAGTGATGGGGGCCAATTTTCACCTTTGTGTAGAATAACTCTGGATGGGAAACTGGTCCCTGGGCTAATGTGAACAGATGTTTTTGGCTCTGTGGTGTGCAGAACTAGGATGACCCTGATAAGGACTCTGTGCCTGGCTAGAATGATGTTGGAAAATTGTCCTGGTGGTGTACGACCATGTCATCAGCCAAAGGCAGAGAAAGCTGAGGTGCTCTCCAACAACCAGGACCTGGAGTGAAGAAGGAGTGACAGACAATATCTGCTGTGCAGACAGAAGGGACAGGAAATAGTCATGTATTCCTAACAAAAAGACCTCAGTGCATATGTCATCCAAAATCCATGTCATTTTCTTGCTGCACTGAGGGATTCTGCTGCTGAGATGATGCTGGATGCTTCTGGATGCTGTTGATACTTGAACATAAAATGTGGAATGAATGTGGCATACCAGTATGGATTGATGAAACCTGTCCAAAGCACTGTCTTGTACCTTTTGTCCTATAATTTAGGATTATTTAGCATTATTTTGCATTTAGCATTATTTTTATTGATTAAAATTATTTCACTTGAAGTGTGGAATCAAATCTTTTGTGAGTAAAGGTTTCAGAATAATACCCCACAGCAATAGACTTGTATCTAGTGAAACAAATATAAGGCTTCCTTCTACTGTCATCTAAGCAGGAAAGGAAAGTAATTTTTAATCATCTTATGTAGAAAGAAGAATAAGAAATGAAACATTGGAATCCAGTTCACAATGCCCTATTGAAATCAATGGACCAAAGTTCAAGAGTCACTTATGTGGACTTAGTGGCTTCAAACTTCATTCAAATCACTGATTACTGTGAGCAGATGTAGTCAGGGAACCATTAATCAAAAAAACCACCTATTTTATAATGATATAATGCTACAGAAGCAGTCAGTGGGGTATCTGTTCTGAGGGCAATCTGTGGCAGAGGATAATGTTTTGTGCTGGTGTCTTCAGCAATTCCAAGGAAAACAAGCTACATCCCCAGCACACAGTCAGGTCAGGAGAGCAGCCAGAACTAGGCACTGGCAGTGGGAACTGGTTATGAACCATCTTTGGTTATTAAGATTACAGCTGTACTAATTATTTTGGTACAAGGGAAAAGATGGGCCTGTTGTGATATTATCCAAACACCAGAAAAAACACCAAAATATGCTTTGCACATGCAGCAAAAAAGACCAAAAGCAGTAAATGTCTTTTCCTTCACTAGCACAACTTAACAGGGATTCACATGCAGAAGAACAGGTCCTTGACAGACCAAAACCAGCCCCAAGATACTTTCCGTGTTGTAACCTTTTATTTCCACCTCATCTGACTGCTCTGCTATGTGTCAAACTGAATGCTATTGCCTGGACATAGAACACTGTAAGCAATTATTTGGTAATAAAACCCTCCCTACCTAATTTTATGAATAATGGCAAGAGAGAGCAGTGACAAAAACGGCACAATTTCATGCACTGTATCTACAGCTGCCTGTAAATTCTTGCTGTGGGTATCCTCTATGGAGCTATGCACAATCCCTTCCCTCCTTGTGTTTTAGGGAGTTAACCTTGTGTTCCTTAAGAGAGAAATTAAAAGAGAAGGAAAATCCCACCCCTAATTAAATAGTGAGAGAATTTTATAAATAGACATAGTTACAATTATGTTCACTGAGACATTCACTGAGCCTCTGCTCTCACAGTAATTGTCTCACCTTAAACTGCACTGCAGTTACCACTAATGTACATGTTCCAGAAGCTCCACAGAGTGGGAGAGAGATTAGCCTAATTGGTGATAAGAGAAATTGTAGAAGGCACTGTAGTTTGCATGTAAGTCTCAGAAGTATTAATGAACTGGTTGGTTAAAATTAGGTGGAATGTAGATCTTCATACAGGCTAAACTACTTTTGGGAATTCAGTGGTTCATAATAGAAGCCAAAAGTCCCTCTTTTAAACATTATTACCATAATAATTCTCCTACGTATAAGAAACCAAAATGGAGTTCTTCAACAGTGTTCTATACTGCACAAAGGGTGTGTTTTCCATACACAATTTGTTAATATCAGGAATTTGGGTTTCTTTGAATTGATGATAGTGACAGCACGTGAAAACACAGCTAATAAATACATTGGGTCCTATTCCAATCCTATTAATAAAATGATTTGAAAATCATAAACTGGGACTTTGTGACCTATTGTTTTACACCCAGAGATAAACTGTGCCTGGATGTGCTTCTTGTTCAGCTTTTACAGGTTTTTGCACCTTTGTATATCTGACACCACTGCTGGGCACCCAGACTGGAGTGAGGTGGGGTGGAATGGATGGTGGATTGAACCAATGGGATTCAAGCCCCAGTTCAGCAGAAACCAAAAAAATGATTATGAACTGTAAAGTCTAGGAATAAAACTTTTGAAAACAGTTTACAGGACAAGGGATAAAATTGAAAAAGGTAAGACTTAGATAAAAGGAAGATTTTTTTTCCAAAGAGACTGTTGAAACACTGGCACAGATTGCCCAGAGAGGTGGTAAATGCCCTACCTCTGAAAACACAGAGCCCTGAGACACCTGATCTAGTTGTCTGCAGGAGGTGTTAGACTAGGTGATCTCTAAGGAGCTTTTCCAACCCAAACTGTTCAGTGATTCCATGAAATTCTCCTTTAGAAGATATTTGAGATTGCAGGAGTACTCAGTAGCTCTGTTAATTCTACTTCACAAAGGTGACTTAATACTAAAAGTTGTTGTTAGTTTAAGTAATTATACTTTTTATATGAGAGCATAAAACATCCTCAATGCCTAACTTGGTATATCCATGAAATTCCCAAGCCTCTATTTTTATTTCCCCCAGTAATAGTCCCTAGGTTTCACCTGGAAAGAAAGCAAAAAGTCACAGATCTTGATGTTGCTCAACTTTCCATATCTGAAGATGTATAATTAAACTAAATATCTTTGTATTTTAGCAAAAGATCCTGACCTGGTAGAAACACTTAGAGTATATTTCCCAGATTAGTAATCTAGAAAACAGAAAATAAAATTGTGGCTATCTGTGATCTCCATTCTGGTGGGGTGTGATATGAAAGCCCAGGACTTGACTTCTTTTTGGAGTTGTTGGAGAAAGAGTTCAAATCATGGTCTCTCAGGATATCATTTTATTACAAAATAAAAATGCTCAGGAGGCAATCATTGCTTCCAAGAGACAAGACCAAATAGCATGGAGTGACTGTACTGCTAAGAGGATAATTGTCCCTAGAGCAGACTGGACTTACGAGTGCTGTGTGTCCCTTGGCTTTGCTCACTCCCTGCCTTGTATATTGGTCCTCAGATGCTAATACAGGTTTTGCACATTTTCAGTTCAAAGCATCAGAAACAACGGGAAGCTGTTATGCAACATTCCAGAATGGTGTTTCCATAACACGGGTGCTGAAGGGGTTGTACACCCTGGGACACAGCAGGATGATGCTGCAGGTGTTTGAGGATGTCATGCTGTTAAAACAGCTCTGGGGAACTGTGTAAAACAGAGAAAGCCAATCTGGTTATGTCATTTAGAAAGACTTTTGCTTGAAGACAGATCCTGGATGAATGTGAAGGTGTGCATTTCAGCTCTGGGAGTTCTAACTCAGATGAATGATTAATTATTTAGGAAATAATCCCCTGGACAAGAACAATTGCTGAAATTCTTCAGAAGGCAATTTTGTGTCTGCTTAGCCCTTTGTCCTTGGTTGTTCTATTCAAAAGTTACAATCTCTGTCCAGACACTAATAAGGAAGTCAACTGCCAAAGTTCAAGGGAATGAAAGTGAATAACAAAACAGCAATTAGATATTTCCTCTCTGGAAGGGAAATAAAAAGAATTAAATGTTTTTTAGAGACCTAATTTTTAAATTTATTTTGGATAGTCTTAATTTTTAAGTAATTTTACAAAACATGTGTACTTGTCAAGATTCTTTTGTCACCTTTGTCAGAAAGGTGGTCTGACAGCACTCATTGCCTTGAGGAAAGAGTTCAGGGTCTGCCTCTCAAGCTACCTTAGGTTGCCAGAATGTTCCTGACTGAGAACTAGACAAATTCTGCAATTTTTAACTTCTTACTGTGTTGTACAGCTGCTGAATAAGGCTGGCTATTCATAAAGGAAATTGCAGACCCTGGACAAACTCCCAGTGCAATCCCTTTCATTTAAACAAAATTGAAAAATATCACTAATGAGGTACCAAATTAAGGCAGCAAGTGCTCATATACATTCCAGGCAGCTGATTATCTCTCATCAAGGTGCCTAAGTAATACAGTCCTCATAATGAACTAATGGATTTGCAGGTCCAGTTAACACAAAAGTTCAACCTCAGACAAGTTAAAGTTAATCAAGTACAAAAAGGATTAAATTAGTACATTTAAATTCAACTGACAGAGGCATTAGAGCTGTGCTGCATTCCCTTATTTTCTGCTTTGGTGTTAAGTGTTGGGAAGAGAATGGCAGTTGAAGTATCCCACTCTTTGGGGACTTCATGCTTCAGTTCTTTACCACCCATGCATATGGAGTCGCTAATGACAGAGCAGCTACCCATCAGGGAATGCAATTCCACGTAGACATTTTCACCAAAATGGATTATTTCAGCCTCGTTGGTCACAGATTCTGTAGTTTTCCAGTGATTCATCTTACTATTAATAATGTCAGAGAATTTTAGGCCCTTGAATTAAATAATGATAAATAGGAGCCACTGAGCGAGCTCAGCAGAGGCAGTGCTGTTTATTTCAGTGTGAAGCTCTGTCAGGCCTGATAAATCGGATCCCTGAAATAGTTTATAAAGTACTGAATTGATGTGGCGGTTGGTGAGGGAGAGAATTAATGTTACGAAATAGGCCTGCAACCTAGATTTGATGAAAGCTGAGGAAAGCCTTTTATATAAATTCTGTGTCTGTGTAGGAAATGGTTGCAGTGAGAGGTGAAAGAGCTGGGAAATAATGTGCTGCTGTAATCTCAGTAGGTACAGGTCAGGGAAGAAGGCACTCTGTGGATGCCGGCAGCGCTGGAGCTCTGCAGTGCTACACCAGAGCTGTGCCAAGAGGAGGGGTGGTCACAGGCTGCTCATTTGTAATACCAAACACTGAGGACACACGCACAAAAGAAAAATGAAAGGTTTTTCAAAGATGCAGAAGAGGCTTTCGAGTTCCACGTGGCTGTCTGTGCCAGGCTGCTGAGAAGGAAGGGATTCTTGATGTTGCCCTCAGTAGTGCAGTTGCTATTTCTAATCTCTGGCTGAATTAATGGTTTCCTCTTCAGATCACTTCATAAAAATCCACTGGAAAATGCATGTTAAAATCATCTTCCATGTGGTTCATAATTCTAGGTGGGTGCTTTCCAGTTGCAGCAGATAGGATTGCTAGGAATGGTAGCCAGTAGCAGATGATCTGTGTGTGCTGGGACATTCGGCTTTCAGGAAAAACCTGTTACCACAGAAATGGGAACTTTTCAAAGATGCTTACTGATGGAATTGTGCCCATAATTGCTGTTAAAGATAGTGACACCTGGTGAAACCAGATGTTGCAAGTGTTCAGTAATGTAGGTGCAATATTTCTGGACCATCACACCAAGTTGAGAGGGAAAGATGACAACAGTGTTTATCCAGCTGTTCCAGTTGTGGTAACACATCAGTGATGAACACCTTACTTACATGTTTTAGTTATTGCTAGGGATTTATGTTTTCATACTGTTATTTAAATCTTTAAATAGAAAATTCCTTTCTGAGATCTTGATGGATGGTGAATCATAGAATCATAGAACATGCTGAATTGAAAGGGAAGCATCAGAATCACTGAGTCCAACTTCTGGCCTTGTGCAGGACACCCCAAGAGTCACACCATGTTCCTGACAGCATTGTTCAAATGCTTCTTGAACTCTGTCAGGCTGGTGCTGTGGCCACTGCCCTGGGGAGCTGTTCCACTGCCCAACCACCCTCTGAGTAAAGAACCTTTTCCTGATATCCAACCTAACCCCGACTCATCTTTGTGCCATTTCCTCAAATCCTGTCACTGGTCATGAGAGTGAAGATATTGGTACCTGCCCCTTCTTTTCCCCTCACAGGAAGCTGTCACTGCAGTGAGGTTTCCTCTCAGCCTCCTCTTCTCCAGGCCAAACAGACCAAGTGATCTCAGCCGCCTCTCACACAGCTTCTCTTCAAGGCTCTTCACCATCTTTGTGGCCTCCTTTGGACACTCCTTGATAGTTTAAATGTCTTTTTCTATAATGAGGCGCCCAAAACTTCCCCCAGCACTGGAAGTGAGGCAGCCCCAGCCCAGAGCAGAGCAGGACAATCCCCTCCATTGCTTGGCTGTCCTTGATGCCCCCAGGACAGGGTTGTCCCTCCTGGCTGCCAGGGCACTGCTGATTCATATCTAATTTTCCATTGACCAGGACCCCAGGCCCCTTTCTGCAGGGCTGCTCTCCAGCCTCCATTCCCCAGTCTGAAAACACAGCCAGGTTTGCCTCATCCCAGGTGCAGAGGAACTCTGTGGGTGGAGTTCTGGATGCTTTTCACTCCGTATTCAATCAGTCTGCTGAGATACTTTTTGATTTCATATTTGCTTGTGAGGACACCCTAAAGGGACAAAAGAAGAAAGGGCTTTTTTTGACATCACTCCTTTTCCTGACATTATGTCACAATAATAAGGGCCAAAGCAATGATTATTCATGTAGGTCATAGACTTCAAACCATATGCTAGCCACAGGATGAGGCTGTTGGACTGGAGATGAGGTTTTTTAACAATTTAGTTTTAACAATTCTGTATCTGCTTCTTCCTACAAGGCAGTAAAGGGAGAAAAATATGGTAGATGTTTATCACCCTCAAAGGCATGTTCTAGGTCTCATTGTTAGTCCTTTCTTTTTTTTTTTTTTTCCCATTAAATAGGTCATTGTTATTGCAGGTATTCACCATCCACATTTTACAGAGCTACAGCATGGCCAAGACCTGAAAACAAGAGCCATAGCTACTCTTATACAGCTCAGTCAGTAGAAAATCTGATCAGTCGAACAGGGGAATCAGTGGGTTAAGATCTAAAGGGTAATACTTTCATGCAGTTGAAATGTATAATATCAGAACCATATAAATGGTTAGATAATATTCAGCATTTAGACTGAGTTTTGAGAAGAGCTTTGGTGTTCCCTTTTTTTCCCATCAGGTTTATCTCATCTCTACTAACAACCATAAAATTACTCTGTAAATTGCATAAGTGCATGCAGTATCAAAACAATGAGAACACCATCATGATAGAAAAATAAATATACCTTTCCCTTAAATGTATTATTTATCACTGATGTGCCTGGAAATGACTGGTACCTGTTTTCTGTCTCTCTAGCCATTGGTCCTTCCTTGATCTCTGAAAAGCACAGATCTGATTGCAAGTGCCTTATGCAAGGAGGAAAAATACAATGGGCTCAATTAAACAGCATTCTGATTACCTTAATATGGACAACTTAGTCTCTTAATCTTCAGTATCACATGATTGAAAACTATAAAGTAAAAAGGCAAGACTTTCAGAAAGTTCCCCTTAGTACTGATGCAAAAAACACCATAATACAATTTTTCTCTGACTTAATCGTTTTTGTTCCCTTCTAATTCTGTTTGAAATAAGAAAGAATTTATGAATGTGAAATAGCTTGAAGGAGTTTTGAGAAATGTCCTGAAAACAGTGAAAAGACTCCCAGACACTTGGCTTACCTTACTTTCTATATTTGCAATACAGATACCAGCACCTGAGCTAATTGCTGTGTTCTGCCTTTACAGTCAACAGAGAGAAACGATTTTACTGCCCTATGTTAGCATGAGAAGGATTTATTCTTTTAAGTACATCTCTAATCACCTCCTTGTTCCCACCCCAATATATAGCAGTGCATTCCAGCAACTGGAAAGTGATGTTTGCTCATGGATGGGAATGCCAGATGTAGTCCTACCATAGTCCTTAGTTCCCTGTCCTATTTTAAATAAAAATTGTTTTACTCCATTCCCCCAAAATGTGTTTTAGTGATTTATAGAAAAGTCCAGTTCTGTTTGAGTAACTAATGTCTTGGGTTGTTTGGCTTTTTTGTATATTTGCTTTAAATCTGTTTCAGTCTTTGTGTTGCATAACAGGTCTATATTACCATCCTCCCATTTCCCTGCCTCCACCTGATCTAATTTGTAGTAAATCTTTAGAATGTATCTTTCACAGCCCAGCCTGGGTCCACCTAGGGACTAGTCTTAGAAAGTTGTGTTATGAGATGCAGCTCCTTTAGAAAGAAGTGTTGGTGAGGGCAAAGCAAATTATAAAACCAGCTGGGAAGTGATTCAGGATAACAACAACAGCTGAAGCTGTTCTCAAGGAGAAGAGATACAGGTAGCAATCCTCTTTGAGAGGCTGGGACAGCTGGAGGAGAAATTAGGATGAAAAACTGTATCAAAACATTTCAGAGAGAAATATCTTTTATGAAATCTGCTTAGAAAGTATCTGGAAGGGAAAGAGGATGTTAATTTCTCAATTTTGAGACTGAAAAGTCTATCATACAGTGAATGATATCCTAACACAAGTCTTTCTGTAGGGGGAAAGCTTAGACATATTCTTCCATTCAGCGTGTTTAATAGTTTTTTAGTAATTACAATGAACATTAGTAATGAATGTGGGAAGCTCTGTGACTGCCGATGAAGTATCAGCTTCAAAATTGCTTATGATGCATTAGGACTAGTAAATAAATTAAACTAAAGGAAAGTTTAAAAAACTAAGGTTTTTTTGTAATTTTTAAATGAATATTATATGTAAGCTGATAAAATAAAACTATCTGAAATTCATCCAATGTGAATTTTAAATACACTTTTTGTGCTCTGTAATTATTTTTCTGCTGGATAACTAAACCTGATAGTTGAGTTTCTGGACACTGAAAATCCATTACAGGTCTGTCCTTCAGGATGAGGACTTGAATTTCTATTTTAATCAAAGCAAAATTTCTATCAGTAAAATTGGTATTTTTGGGGCCCAGCCTTCAATTCCAACTATGGATCATACCAACATTGATAGCTCTATGCTATAAAGTAGTATTAAGCATAAAGTATATTCTTCAAAGTCTTTTTCTCAGTCACATCTTTGCCTCACAAGATTTCTCATGTGAACCTGAGAGGGTTAAGACCCAGGAATTTTCAAGCTATAAAATATGCTCTGTGGAAGAGACAATGAGAGTTTCTGGGACTACTGGAAATCAACATTCTGTGTTCCCTAAAACTGTCTTTCACAGCCTTTCTTCACTGGGAATTCAGATTTCTTGAGACTGCATGTGACCTCCCTTCAGAGAGCAAAAATATTTATCCCCTGCTAGAACTGAACTAGATGTAGTTCATTGTATCATGTATATCCAATGGCTTAACTTGCTCCATACCATAACCTAACATCAGGACAGGAGTTCATTGAAAGTTACTTTTTCCTAATGCAAATGAAATGAAAGACTGGAACACCTTTTAATCTATTTAATTAAATATGTATTCATGTTAGGTAATTTCCCCAGCCTGCTCTCTCAGTGTCCTCAAAGAATATTGATAGCAAAGAAAAATCTCCAGTAGGTGTCTCTGACAGTGAGTATATTCCATTCTCTCTGCTCAAATCCCAAAAGAATTTAGGTTTCATAATGCTTGTTACAAACCATTTGTGATATCATGTGTTGTCATGAATGTTTAGAGTTGCACATTTTAGCTATAAGGGTATAGAGATGTATCTTATAAGTTTCTTTTCCAGTCATAACTTTGCATGGGTTTGTCACAAATGTTTATGTATCTTATAAGTGTAATTTCCATCTGTAACTTTGTACGAGTTGTTACTATAAGTTCTGTATAGTTGTAATTGCAAGTTTGTATAATCATCACTATAAGTTCTGAATAGTTACGAGTGTAAGAAGTTACAGTTAAAGGGTTGCTGGAGTATTTACAAGGCTGACTCCAGAGAGAGAGAGGAAAGAAGGGATCTTTCTTCCTCCACAGAGGGCTCCGAATCAGGACATCACTCCGGGCCATGATTGGTGGACAGAACTGACCAATCATTCCAAGGCAGGAAAGAATGATTGGTCCAGAGGAGCTCCTGCTAAGGACCAATAGGACCCGAGAAAACGAGCCAATCATCTTGAGGATCCAAACTCCACCAATCACTGGAAGAAAGGAGGATATAAAAGGGACTGATGGGCTGAGGGAGGGCCTTTTCCTTGAGGGATACTGTTTCCTAAGGCAGGAAGAGCCCATATAGTACTATGTGTATTTTGTTACTCTGGCTTGTCATAAAGGGTTCAGGACTAGCCTGACCCTTTTGCTGTTCCAATAGTCATTTTGTTATAATAAACGATTGGCCATTTTTTAAATTAACACCAGATCTACAACCTCATTTATAACACTACTAAGGAGTAGAACTAATATCTCTGAAACAAGTGTCAAGTCCTAATAGCTGAAGCACTGATGTAGAGGTGGGTGAAATGAAGGTATTCAGCAGAAAATAAAGAGGAGAAGGATTTTAGCAGTGTCTGTGGCACTGTTTTCCTGCAGTGTAGGTTACCTCTCATCATGATTCACAACCCTAAAGAGTCAGGCTAGGCCAGAATGGTGGACAAGCCAACATTCTCCCACAGATCCATCTGGGAAGAACAGGACAATAAGCATTTAAGAGATGTTTCTGCCCATTTTAATATGCAGTCATTTGAGTTATGTGGCTCATGACTGGAAAGGAAGCATTAATTTCATTATCAAGCTCAAAAATCTCAGTCTTCATGTCAAACTGTAGGGTTTTTTTCGGCTTTCACAGTTTCTCCTTTGAAAACTGTTGTTTGTTCAGACCAATCAAGTATCAATTAGTCCTCTGAGCTGTGGCAAGTGGGTGTAACACTGCAGTGCACTGACCTGTAAAGGTACAGCTGGTCTCTAGACATGAACTGGAAATAAACTAAGCATCATATAGGAAAGCCACTTGTTGGAGCACTATCGCTGCACCTCTTTCTTCAAATTCAAGCACTCAGCAGTGCTTCCTCCTCACTCAGGGTGGGTGCTGCCACATTGATTTCACCTGTAAAAAATAAAATGAGGTCCTTCAATAGTTTGATATTGCTGGTGGAGGACTATAATCCCCTTCATCTCCTTCTTTTTTGGATGTAAAGAGTTAAACCACAGTTTTCCTGTATCTTTGCCTGTGTTGTTGTAGATATGTTGTAGATATGGTGGAGGATGGAAAATCACCACATTCAAAAATTATATTTCCTGGCCTCCAGGTCTTTGGCTTGATATTGGTGAAAGGTTTTTTAGCTGGGATGGGAATGGATATGTAGGTGGCTTTGTCCACATAAATTGAAATAAATTCAGTTCCCTAGAGGGTTAGATAGATTCAGGCTAGTTCTTATAAAGCTAGACTTAAACAAAATCTTTTGAAGATTAAGACATAAATATTTGCTTTTGAATCAGTACATAAAAATGCTACCAGTTCCTGCTTTTCCTGTCATTGATCTGTCCCCCTGGATCACTTCCATTTTAACGCTTTTATTCAACCAAGTTTAATAATTTCCCATAATTGACTTCAAGGTAACAATTTGTACAGAAAGATTATATCAAGCACAGCTTTTACAATTCGGCTGTAGCTTCCCATATACTGTGATTAAGAATGTCCTGATTTAGTCTATTATCATGGAAACACAAGAAATACAAAGAAATTTATGTCATGTCATTTTTACAAAACAGCAATAGCACATGAAGCAACAGGCATGAAGAAAACACAGCAGTGTTTTTTAAAATCTTTTTTTAATCTTACTTTATGGGTAGAACAGCTAAAAATTTCAATACAGCCTGCAATTTATTAATAGTAATAATCAAGTTACTTGGGGGAATAATCTGAAATTAGAATGTACAGTTTGCTATCAATATCCACAGCAATAAATGTTATCATATTAACCTTTTCACTTTAGCACTGGAATTATAAATTTAATTAAGAGCTTTTAACAAAATAAATAGTTCTCTTTGAAAGCAAACTCTTAAAATAGGGAGACTCCTAACTGTTCTCTTCTTAGCTGTCCAGAGTCTATCCTCAGAACTTCCAAAGCATCACTCTTTCCCTATCACCACAGGGAAACGACCAACACTGCAATTTTACTAACAGGTTAACCAAATTCCTTCACTAGTAAACAAAAAACCTCCAAGCTGTTGTTTGTGTCCATCAGTGGGTGACATTCAAGACATTCTTTCTTTCTTTCTTTCTTTCTTTCTTTCTTTCTTTCTTTCTTTCTTTCTTTCTTTCTTTCTTTCTTTCTTTCTTTCTTTCTTTCTTTCT
>VWZU01005070.1:1851636-1897162 GCA_013397095.1 Sterrhoptilus dennistouni | reverse complement strand
TTTCCTTCCTTCCTTCCTTCCCAGTGCTATTTTAGCTCTCCCTGAAGAGAGCAAAAATATGTACATATGATGGCAAGGATGTAAGTTATTCTGAATGGGGTAAGACAATTCCCACATATTAATATCCTGATCTTCATGAGTTTCAGGATTAGAGACTTGGAGATACATTTGCTTCTCTCTTGCCATTGTCACATAATCACAGAATTACAAAATCAGCTGATTTGGAAGGGACTCACCACGATCATTGAGTCCAACTCCTGGCCCTGCACGGGACATTCCATGAGTCACACCATGTGCCTGAGAGCATTGTCCAAACGCTTCTTGAACTCTGTCAGGCTGGTGCTGTGACCACTTCCCTGGGGAGCCTGTTCGAGTGCCCAACCCCCTTGTTTACCCTCCTTTCTCTAATATCCAAACTAAACCTTCCCTGACACAATTTCAGGCCATTCCCTGGGATCCTGTCTCACATCACTGCAAAGAGATCAGTGTCATGCACCTTCACTCCAGCTCTGAATTAGAGCTGGAAGGCAAGGTCCCAGTGGGCAAAGGGCAGGCTGGGAGAGTCAGAGAAGAGCCAGAAAATGTGGCTGTTTCCTATGCTGAAACTTCCTGGAAGGAAAGTTTCCCAGGAAACTTTCCCTGTATCTCTGCATGACCCTGACACACTGAGCATCTTCCTTCTGCTTGACATGTGGATACCTCACTGGTGCTTTCAGTACCATCCTGTAGATTTTCTTTTGAAAGAAATTGGTGTTAAATTACTTCTTAGTGAAAGGACTTAGATAAATTGTTAATGAGTGGCACTGGAGTTTGGCCTTTAAACTACCTTCCAGGATTTTTTTCTCAGTAAAAGCCTGTAGAAAAATGTAATGAGTTAAATTGTATAGAAACCTTAGTAATTAGCAAAAATTCATGCATTTGTCTCTATATTACTCTCCTCTTTTTCCTGTAAATATTACCCTTGAGAGCTAACATTTGTGATGACTCTCTTAGGTCTTTTCAGATGTAATGTTGAATTTTTCTACAAATATTTCTGATCAAGCAGAGTATTGGAACACTTGGTATTCAGAGTTTAATACATTTGAATGATAATAGATGTCACACTGAAGTTTTTTGTTCCCTGGTTATGTAAGGTTTACAATTTTAGAATCTGAACTATATTGCTAAGTAGTTCTCCATCCCAAACATGCTTCTCTAAATGCTCCTTAATAGTCTCATATTTTTTTCAGCTTCAACAAAATTGTTTGACAGAATATTTAAAGGAAGATTAAAAAAAAGGATTCCAAAGTATCAACCTGTAACCTCAGGCATGGCTGTGTAGTCTGAGAAAACTATTGCTAACTTGAAAGCATGTATGGAGAAACAGAATTTTTATCACTGCTGATGTCCTTCACCAGTGTCTTTCATCAATATAATTCAAGCCATAATATTACAAGATACAGAACTAATCTAAATATCTTTCATTTCCATCTGAAACTTGTATTAACTTACATGTTATATATATTAAATAATAATAAAAAAAACCACAAAAAACATAAAGCAAAGAAATAGAGTAAATAAAAAAATTAGTCAGCAGGTAAATTAAGCTATGAAATTCTAGGAAGCCTTAAATCAGCTGTCCAATCCCACTTCAGCCTATTTAGTACACCATGAGATAATCAAGCTGTAATTGGATGCTCACTTGTTTTTGTTTTTTTTCAGAGAATGCTTGCTTGGCACATCCCATTGGATGTACTCTTCATGTTCTTCACTACTTTTTTTTCGTCTTTGGATGATGGAGTAACTCTATCATAATGCAAGACTTTCTCTGTCATATGTTCTTTACTCACATTTAGTATAGTATCCACATTTTTCCTATAGAAAATTTTGAAATATCTGAGAGTTTCAGAGGTACATATTAATTTATTTTCACAGCAGCACATTCAAAATAGGGACAAATATGAATATTTTTTAGAAATGAAGAATCAAAATACCCAGATAAGTTAAAAAATTACATGCTTGGTTTTGACACAACTTATATGCTTTAAATGTTTTACCAGGTCCTACAATTTTTCTACTAATTAAACTGTAAATGATAAACAATTATTCAAACCAGCTGCCAAAAATCTCAGGCCAGACACCAAGTGACCATTCATGAAAATATTCTGGTCATGCTTTTTTTCACAAATTTGGTTAACCCATGAAAGCTAAGAGCTCTCCTTTATTTTTCCATAATCCTCAGCTCCTTGCTTGCCTTCCAAATTCTGTAACATAAACAGTACGTGAGAGGTCTTCATTAGATGGGTCCATGTAAATTGGCTCCTTGAGCAAGTTCCTGTGTGCTGAATGGGGCCAGAGTTGTGGAAATGTAGTCTTTGATCACACCCCTACAACTGCCAAATCCATTCACCGTGCCTGCTACTCTGGCCTGGTAATCTACTGTAAAAAGATAAGTTCAAGGCAAATATGGACAATTCTGAACAAATTAATTATATTTGGTATCGTTCTCTAGATCACAGAAAATGGCTTTTATCAGATGGGCAAAGTGAATTGTACATGCTGGTGGCCAGACATGATCCATTGTGAGGGCAGTGTGAGTACAAAGAGTGTTACCAATCCCACCTCTAATTAACAGAACTAAAGGGCATTATTTCAGTAGTGATGAGAATGACTGTGATTCCTCAAAGTAGAGCTGAAGCAAATCAATCTGAGCCCATTAGACCCAATCCAATTAAAAA
The DNA here is from genome assembly GCA_013397095.1 of Sterrhoptilus dennistouni. Taxonomy (NCBI): domain Eukaryota; kingdom Metazoa; phylum Chordata; class Aves; order Passeriformes; family Zosteropidae; genus Sterrhoptilus; species Sterrhoptilus dennistouni. The sequence continues at coordinate 1,894,445 of VWZU01005070.1, read as the reverse complement.
AGAGATAATCTGTTTTATAAGAGAGAAACATGGCCTACAAAGAAGACATGATGCTAACTAAAAGAAAGGGAAGAATTATGATTGATTCAGCTTTCATTTTGCATAGTTGCTCTGATAACTTTTTCAGTGTATTTAATAGTTCATATTTACATACAATCAAAATTGATGAAGCTTATCAGTAACATCACTTGTATCAACAGTGTTAATCTAAAGAAAAAGCACAGAGAATAAACACTTATTTTTTACCTCAGTCTTGTAGTTCAGACTGTCTTTCACATTCCAACTATTTACTAGCTAATCTAGAGATTATCCTAAGTAGTTAAATTGGGAATAGATGAGCTATTTAATTCATAAATACAAAAGTAGATATTTATCACTTCTTTTGTCATTTGATATAATGCTGTTCTAAATCAGCTTTGCTTGAAAGCTGGGAACACTGGTATGATTTAGAGTTAAGTGCATAGCTGCAAAGTGACTATGAGCTACTACCAGCTGTAATTATTAACATATCCCATTATTATTGAATCTATTCTGTGATCTCATGAAACATATGAACTTGGAGTATCTGCATCAGGAGAAAAGGATCATTAAATATTATGTCACCAAGTTTTCCAGTTCAGATCTGTCTCAAGAGACTTTGAATAATTCTGCTAGAGAGTTTTGGAATCAAGAAATGTCAAAAAGATTATTCAAAGTAAAACAGTGAATTGCTTGAGTATGCAGATTTCCAGAGAGCAGGCTTTTTGCTCTTGGCGCTGACAGTTCTAGTACAGGCTAGAGAGTGAATGTCATAAACTAATGTTCCTCAGCAGAAAACTTGAAAATGGACCAAGATTCACTCTTTTTGAAGCCTATTTGGCATGAATAAACCAGCAGTAGAGATTTACCTTACACCTCCACTTGATCAGAGCCTCTGGGCTACCACTGCAGTCAGGAGAGAGCAATAAACCCCGTACAGCACAGGCCAGCTAATCCTAAAAGAACAGCCAAAATGAATCAGTGCCTCTTCCTCCTTACTGTTTATAGAGGAAGAAGTGGGTGACTTTCTGCAGACGCCTGAAATGAGGTGAAATGGAACTCCTGCCCCACCACAGAGGGCAGGATGCTCAATTTTCAGGTTTTTGGTGCACATTTTAATTGCATCTGTATATCTTTACTAACATTTCTCTATACTTCTCTTGCCTTTTGTATAGGATAGGAGATAATCTTGGGAGTGAAAGGCAAGGCTTAATATGGTCCTTCCGAGCTTGGCTGTCCGGCTAGCTTGCTCTTCAGATACCATACAAACGAGTTAATCCTTTGGGTCCAGATTTCAGACAGAGACATGACCTTGTTTGGAAGAATGGAGCAGACTCACGCTTGGTGTTACTTAGGAGGGTTTATTCAGGGCGAAGGCCCAGGTGGTCAAAGCGTGAGTGCTTGCGAAGGTTCTGGCTTGCCCTTACCAACATGAGCGTTACAGATGGAAATTAGGGGGAGGGGTTTAGGTACAGGGGGGCTGGACTTCGACATGTAGGGGAAAAAGGGGTGTGGATGATACCCGAGGCCTGGCAGAGCCACCTGGCTTGCAAGAGCCATCAAGTACCAGTGAGTGTCCACAGATAACATACAATAGGTCTACAATGGCCTAGCTATGGCAAGCTATCAGAGACATACAGTGGGGATGGCTCAGGCCTATTATGTGACTTGATTACAGCCATTAAGGGAAACGGGGTGGGGGTGGATGAACACTTACAGAAACTTAATACCAAAATTACAGACATTTTAGAAAACCCAAAATGCACACTGCAACAGCTTAACTGTGTGCTATCCACATATCATGATTCACTGGACAATATCCTAGATGAATGTGTTGAAAGAAAAAGACAGATGCATATATGGGATTAATTTTTGTTAAATTCTTTGGGCTCTTTTGATGTATAAGGCTATGTGTCTTCAGTATATAACTGTTTTAGTATTTTACTTGATTCACCCACAGTTTAGAGGATTTTAAGAATAGACCAGGTTCCTGACAGATAGATCTCCCCAGTTTTGCAGCTAAGAAAGGAACTGAACTAGATTTATGACTGTAAATACCTTTTTTCTTTTAAGGGGTAAATTGATAGACACCTTCCCATGAGACTCCCCATAAATATGGTGACTACCTTAATGACTATTCCATATGGAGCCCACTCTGCTAGAGAGCTGCTAAATTAAAAGTCTACTGTTTGAAGCAAAAGCTACAAACTGAATTTCAAACACCTAATAAGATACTGAAAATTACCTCTAGCTTTCAAATGTCACATACTGTAAAAATACAAATTAGACTGTAAAATTCAGCCTAGCCATAATTAACACTATGATGTGTTCAAATAATCAAACATTATTCTCAGAGGAGTCTATAGGAGGAGATTATTATGAGCGGTAGTTCACTAATCATTATATGGCAACTATTTTTATGTCATTGATCTAGACTGCCTTGTCTATTTTGTCAGTGTCACTTGGCATCTTTTAAAAAAGGTGATATTTTCCCCCCCACAGAGACAGCTCGTCCTACAGCTCCAATTGATGTCAACCTTTGCTCACAGTTATCATCTGCACACAGCCAGGCTTCATTTTAAATCAGAGAAGCAGGGATAAATAAAACTGGATAGCTTTCAATTCTAATCACATCCTGTTTTACCTCACATCAGCCAAAAAGTTATCATGAAATGATGGGCATTTTTTCTGTACAAGTTAAAAAGTAAGTTTAAGATTTTCAAATTTTCTAAAAAATAGTCTCTTAGATCTCTTATCTGTTTTGACTAAAGGGCTCTTCTTTTCTTGGAGGATGAAAAAGCCTGAAGGATTTTATTATTTTTAATAATAGAAAGGAATTATTTCAGGAAGAGAAAAAAATCAGATGTATTTTGCAAAAATAGAAAATGAGACAGTCACTATATTTTGTATTATTAGATAGTCAGCACAGATTCCCAAATTTCCCAAAGCATAGTAATTGAATTTCACAGCTCCACTCCTGATCTTCACACTTGCAAAATTTTCTCCAATCCATAAAGCATGACACAGATGTAAACTCAAAGGAGCTGAAGGGTTCAACCTTCTTGTATATTCCTCTTTAGTACTGAGTATCTATGTTAAAAAAAGTGAAGCTTCTGCAATTTAACCTTTTTTAAAATGTGTTTCTCCATTGCCTATCTCCAAGCACAGGAGTATGAAAGAGAATAAAAATTCTTACCTACCCTCAGTGCGTGGTTTAGCCTAATCCTTGAAAATAAAAATAAAAAGCCATGAATAAGAACTGGGGCTAGCCAAGTGTGTAATATGCTGCACTAACAACACTCACTAGAGAGTAAATCACCTATAACTTAGCTTCCAGAACACACAGACTATTAAGGAAAAAATTTACACCATGTGATATCCTTATGCAATATAATGCAGTGATAGTCAACTCTAACCTTACCTTGGAACTCAAACAGAACTGCTCTAGAATTATTTATAAGGTTAGGCAGAGTTGCACTTGGCTTGTTAAAAGTATTTCTTATGATTTTACTAGAGTCAAAGGAGAGCATACAAAAACATCATTGGAGAGGATGTTCTTAAAAACTGCAAGTTTAGCGACACTTCTCTGAGAATTTCAAACAGATTGTGTCTGGTAAGAAAAAAAATGTACTCTAAGATTCAACTCTTTATAAAATACATAGCATGTTCTGTACCAAGAGTATATAGGATGTCTGGATTGGGTTCCTACCTCTGCCTTGAATCTCTGCTCACTGCTGGTAATATTGTTCAGTCTCTGTAATTCAGTTCTATGTCTCTAAGGAGATGTAATTAATTTTTCTACTGTTTTTCACTTTCTTTTCTTTACTTCAGGGAGCAGGCGGTCTTTTCTATTTTTCATTGAAAATGTAGCCACAGAAACCAAACAGTAGAAATATAATCAGTAAATGAAATCCAGGTTCTGATATTTTGATGACCTTGCTAATCATCAAATATTTGAGATAGAACAGTTGTAACATCAAAATGGCCATAAAAGAAGTGAAGAATGGCAGTAAATAGTCTGTCCTGTGAATATTGAAGTACATTTCATGTAACTTCATTATGACAAGCTAGGGTGCAATAGCTAAGTCCTTTCATAATTTGGAATTAAAAATACTGGGGACTAAAACTGTGAAGCTGCCCTAGAGTATTTCAAAATAATGTGCCACATGACAGAAATGTAATCTTGTACAAAGATTTTTGTTCCTGTTTCTGCATCTATCCTTGCTTTTAGTAGTTTGTCTCATTTTTTTTAAAGGAAAAAATTACTTTTAAGGGCAAGAGAAAAACAACACTGGCCAAGCTCCTGAAGGAAAAAGCAATGCTCCCCTCAACAATTAATGTCTTCCTGTGCTGTAGAAAGGGCAATATGCTTTTAGTGCCTTTAGCAACCTGCACGCTGGTAGGAGGAGGGAGATTTTGGCAGGGAAGGGCAGAAGCAGACAGAAAGCTGGCTCTGACAGCCGTGTTTCCTGTGCCTTCAGTCCACGCTGACGTGGTGTGTCTGGCAGGTGCTCCAGGCTTGGGGATGGCGCTGCTGCGGCACCACAATGGTGCCGGAAGGAGCGGGAGCTTGGCCAGGGCCAACTGGGAACGTTGAGCTGCACCTTCTGGGCAGGAAAAAGGAAGAATCTGTTAAGTAGCAGAGAAAAGTTATCAGAAGTGGCACTTTTTAAAGTGCTGTTAAAAAAAAAAAAAACAAACCCAAAACACGTTTGCTTCTTTTTGAGGAACATTTTTATTGGGGGTTTTTGAGCCTGGACCACTTCTGGAAACTGGTGGAAGGCATTCCATCATGAGGAATGGAAAAGAAGATGAAACACAGGGTGCTGTAATTTTTTTTTCCCCCCCTAATTTAAATTAAAATAGCTGGTAGTGAGGATTTCTGTTCACTGAATATTTCATGCAAACATTTGGTGCAGTACTTGTACAGCAGCACAGTTAAACTCCAGAAGTTGAGTCTTGCAATCTGCCATCAGAGATTCTTTCAGGAAGGAACAAAATTCCTGTCTCTTAGTTATTTTCAAGGTTTTGAGATATTTTCATTGATATTAAATGATAGCTATTTTCTTTGTTTCAACTTCTGTTCAATTATAGTTACTTTTTACAGTTTGTCAAAAAAGTTATCCTTTTTTTGAACTACGGCACATGATTATGAAATAATTTTCCATTTTATCTTCAATTCTATCTTTCTTTCTGGCTTGTTTTAGAAATAAAGACATTTTTGAATCTCCTGCACTTTAACATTTGTTATAAAATGAGCCCACTTGGCACCTTGCAGCCTTTAGAAGGCCTTTGCTCTTGAAAGAATTAATATACTTTTTTATTGCTTGGATTTTTAAAACTTTCACATACATATTTTAAATATCACATTTGAATTAAAGGTTTATAGAATGATCACTCATTTTGCAGTTTATAAGACGACATATTACAGCTGGTGAATGCAGAAGCAGCATAATCCATTTTGAATTCTTCTCTCAGGATTCTCATTTTTTCCCCTCTTACAAGTAATTAGCTAAATTTCCATAAGTGCTGTTGGGTCAGTTTATGGTCATGGAGTTGTTCAGTGCCTTCACTGTATCTGATTTCCCTTATTCTTGTGCCAGGCGTTGCCTCACCAGTTTAGCCATTCATTCAAGTCTACTTTAATTTTCCCTCAGCAAACAGAAAATTGATATCAATTGACATTTTCCACTATAGCCACAACATTCCACAGCACACTTGTGTGGAAAACCTTACCTTTATGTGTGATCATTATCAGTTATCTGATTATCCTCAGAGTGAATATGGGCCTGTCAGTGATTGCCATTGCAAAATGTTGCAGCTGTTCACCCCCAGAAGTGGGTACCTCCTGCATTTTCCCTGTTTTTCTTAGTGTCCCAATCTTACTGTCATACTGTAAATCCATAAAGATTTTCTGAAAAAAGGAACATTACTGAGAGATTTGGACATTTTAAGTAATTGCCTTAGCACAAAATTCTGAGCATCTACTACTCTTTAATATTTTTATTACAACACATCTTCATGATAAGGTAAAAAGAGTTATACTATCTTTGGAACAGGATATATGCATAGAAAAATTACCCTAAATCAGACATAAATTCTACTTTACCTAGATTTCCATTAAGAATAATGGGCTGGAGTGAGTTTACCTTAGCTGGATTCCAGACACCCACCAAAACCTCTCCCTCCCCTCTATAGCTGGACAGGGGAGAGAAAATATGATGAAGATTTTGTGAGTATTGGAGCAAGAGAGATCACTTATGAAATACTGCCATAGGCAAAAATGGCTAGAATTAAGGATATTAATTGAATTTATTACTAACAAAATCAGGATAGGATAATGAAAAAGTAAAATAGCACCTTAAAAATACCTATTCCTCCCTGCCCCTCATTTCCAGCTCTACCTCCTCCCCCAGTGCCTCAGGGAGATGGGGAGTGGGGGCCATGATCAGTTCATCATGTGTTATTTCTGCTGCTGCTGAGTGAGAGGGTCCTTCCCCTGCTCCCACGTGGGTCCCCCACAGCATCACAAGTCCTATCTGGAAACCAGCATGGGCTCCTCTCTCCATGGGTCTGCAGGTCCTTTCCTTGCTGTGCATACACTGCCGGGAGCCTGCTCCAGCCTCACAGCCTCTTCTCAGGCACCCACCCACTCTGGCTTTGGTCTCCTCTGTGGAGGCCCCTGAGCCTGTCAGGGAAACTTATAGGTCAATGCCTTTGAAGAATCTACCACAGGCTTTGGGAAAGCTTCATAGCTTAGGGTGAGCAAAAAGGCTTCTCCCACAGAGTGCTCTGCTGCATGATGTTAATCTGCCTCAGTTTTGCTTTTCCCATTGGCCTGTGGGCCTTGCCCACCTCTACTGTTCATATATGTCCCTGGTTCTCGAGGTTTCTCCTTTCCCTGTTTCCCCACTGCTTGTGGTTTTGCTGATGCTCCACCCTTATGTCCCCTATAGATCATTGGCCTTTGCTCTGCCCTCGTTCTGCCCCTTGCCCTCAGACCATTAGTTCCTAATCCCATACTTAACCCTGAGCACTCCTTTGATCCTGGGCTTTTTGTCCCTGGAATCCTTTGGTGTGCATCTGCAAAATAAACTGTGCTGGAACTTTATATAGGAGACCCTTCCTGCCTTTCTTCACTGAGCTAGCCGTGGTGTTGTGTGGACTCGAGTGCCTTGCCTGTGTGCCCACCCGAGTGACTGCTCCAGAAGAGATGCTTTTCGGGCAGAGGTAGCAGCAACCACCATCCATCTCCACACTGTTATACTTCTCCATGGGATGGTGCAGCTCCACTTCCCCATGGACCCCCATGGGCTGCAGGGGCACAGCTGCCTCACCACGGCTGCACCACAGGCTGCAGGTGTACCTCAGCTCTGGCACCTGGAGCAGCTCCTGCCCTTCATTCTCCACTGACCTTGGTGTCTGCAGAGTTGTTCCTCTTACTTATTCTCACCCTGCTCTTCTCTGAACACAATTACTTCTGTGACTTTTTTCATTCTTAAATCTGTTATCATAGAGGTGACTGGCCCAGCCTTGGCCAGCTGGCTTGGAGCTGGCTGGGATTGACTCTGCCAGAAGCTTCTCAAAGATGCCACCCACCCCTGTAGCCCCCACACTATCTAAACCTGACCATACAAACCCAAAACACAGGGCCATAGACATCTGGCAGGAAGTGCCTGTATTTAGATACCTACATTTATGTGTTTGCATGTTATCTAGGGCAGCAAAGAACTGCAGTCCAAACCACTGGCAGAGTTTGTCTTAGTCAGCATCATAAAGAATGGAATCAGCCACTGCTGATATGACCTCAGAGGAGACTGGATCGTGTGGAATGCCCTTCTTAAGCCAGTTTTCACCACTGCCATTGCTCCTGAGAAAAGGCAATACCTGAGCAGACTCTCAGGTTTTTGTCTCTTGTTTTATCATTTGCTTTGGCCATATCCATTCCTGCACATATTGTAGTTGGGAAGGTATGGTCAATCTTTCACCACTTCTGAGATGTCTTGAATTAGGAGGACTCTAGTAATTGCATGGACTCTAATAATTGCATATTATAATTGCATTTTGCAGAAAATTCCAGGCTTGTGCCTGGAAATTTTTTTTGAATCTGTGAAAAAGGCAGCACAAGCTGAAGTACTGCATTCAGAGCAAGGTGACCTCTTTACTTAGCATCAGCTCTAAATCAGCTGGTTTTTTTAACTGCCTTTTTTTTTTTTTTTTTTTTTTTTTTTTTTTTTTTTCCCAGCTGATTCTCAAGATCTGCTTCTCTTTTCTCTATCATATTGGAGACCAAATCTCCTTTGTCATCCCTCTCCACTGAGAAAAGTTGTATTTGTTCTGAGTCTGGAGTGGATTAAAATAAAAACTTTCTGAAGTATTCATGTCATTGTTCAGGTTGTTCCAAACATTAAATGAATTATAAAACAGTTTCCTTATATATTTTTATGAATCGTATCTTAAGCCAAAACTGATGGGCTGGAAGAAAGGGGAAAAAAAAAACCTGAGAAAGAGAGGCAGAAAACTTGTCTGACCAAGTTAATAATTTACTTGGAAGCAAAACTTGAGATGAGCTCTTTTGGATGTTTCCAATGCTTCATAAAATCATTATATTGTACTGTCTGCTATAATTTTTATTGCATGGTTGCGGCTTACTCGAATTTCTAATATGTACTCTGCTAAACCTCTTCATCATGCCTACCCTAGTCCAGCTTCCAAAGCAATATACTAGAGTCTGAGAGCCCATAAGCTTCTCATATGTCCCTTAAATCTGTAATATCCAAAAGCTAGTAATTTTCCTTGCTGTGCATACACTGAAAATCTTATTTTTCTTTGTGTTCAAACACAAGTTCTATGCTACATGCAGGGGCTTTTTGTAAAAGGATGAAGAAAATTGGCTAGATTTTCTACTGGTTTAAACTTAGTGCAGCTCATTTGAAACTAGGATGATACTGATTTATCTCAGTTGAGGGTATGGCCTTATATAACATAATATTCTAGAAAATATCTCTGAGCAAAGTAGCAATGAAGTAACATCATTGAGCAGGAAGAAAAAGCAATGAAGAAATATCAGGGGACATTTATTTTAAAGCAAAATTCTATGAATGCATCAATATTTAGTAAAGGGTACATGATGCTAGTACATGTACTTTATTTTTATATGCTGTACTAGTCTGTATTCCCTGGCCATTACAAACTTCAGATAATTAGTGTCTTTAAAGAATTTTCAAGATCTTTGAGTGACTGATGCTGCACAGGTGCACCCAACTGTTTTGTCTTGTTTTTTTAAAATGCTTTTTTCCTTCAGGCATTTGGAAATTCCCTTTGATCATTTTCCATAGAAGCCATGCAGCTCATGGCAAGGCTACATGAACAATGGAATGCTGAAGTGGGAGATTGGATTGGCACCACACAAAGCAGCACTCGACCTCTAAAGATGTAATGAAACAAATGGCATCTTTTTGACAAATTTTGAAATAAGCTTTCAGAAATTTTCTTTTTCTTGGCCAATGCTCATCCTTTTCCTGCACTTAAATTTTGATGCAAATCAAAGCTTTGTGGACAGACATTTGAAAAGAGTTTTCTTTTGCCTTTTCAACTCCATATCTTTCTTCAGAAAGTAACGAGACCCTCAGTGAAGACAGTTTCAAATTTCCAAAGAAAACTAATAGTTTTATTTTCATAGTTAAATTTATTTATTAATGTTATACTTATTTTGCTATGCTGCATTTGAGGGTGAGAGTTGCAAGGCAAGGTATGAATAGATGAAGGATATAACATCCAAATTTACCTGTAAGAATTTTTAAAAGTGCTGGCAAGCATGGTTGAAATGAAACCCATGTGGAGTATAGAAAAGATTTTCAACCAGTGAATATTTTAACTATGTCACAGTTTTTCTGTGAAAAGGATTTTTTAGTGAGCTTTTAGACATTCAGTATGTGAACATAATTCATTATCATATATATATATATATATATATTAATAAGAAGATTTAATTTACGAAATAAAAGACTTTGCAGACTGCTTTAGACAAATATCCATCAAGAAGAGTATGGACAGAGATGATTTGGGGTTGGATTAGTCTGCCTCATAAGGTTTATGCCAGCTGTGTTTTCTATTGCTGTATTTCTTGGGCTAGTGAAGACTGGCAAAACCCCTCAAATTTCTATACTGAATTAAGTAATGGTAGGACTGAGAGTAAATAATTGCCTCAAATTCTGGATTGCTAGTTCCTACATTCCTGCAATTTAAAGACTACTTTTGGGCTATCAGAAGTATTAAATTTTTGGACTTGGCTTTTTTATAGAATTATAATGGAATGAAAACCATGATACAGAGTATGAATAAACTCTCTAGTAGCATTCAGTTTTTCTGTTTCTTGTTAGCAGACAGAAAATTGTACCTGTGAATGTAAAAATTCACTGATGTATCTGACCTGCTGGGGTCACAAACCACTGGTAAATGCTAAGCAATTTACTGAGCTATTGCATTACTTTTTCAGAATATGTGGTCTACAGCTAAAGAGGAAAGTGTCAGGATTCACATTTGAGCAATTTCCAAGTACACATTAAATACCTCACTGTGTTTTACTCTTTTTTTCTCCCACACAACTTCCTCTTTGAAAGCATAAGCGTCATTTAATGTCTGTGTTTTTCTAATAATGGGTTTTGTGAAAACCAAAAATTGTCAAGGTAAAGAGTATGACCTCCTCCATTCTCTCTTTAGTCCTGTGTTGTAGCACTGTATCTCATTTGTTACCTTACTGCACTTCACTGCAAAAGCTAATTACAGTTAAAATTAAACTCTATAGAGTGTGTCCTGCCACCTTTTAGCTGCTAGACACAAAGAGGCTGATTCCTGTGTATTCACCTCTTGTTTAGAAGATTCATGTTTATCTAATGTGAAGTCAATATTATTGTCCTGAAAAGAGTTAGAGTATTGCTAACAATCCATCAGGGAGTGCTTCTTTATAGCACTGATGCTATGCTCTAGTGGCTCAGAAACCATTTAACAGTGCTAAGATTCTGATCTACCTTGGTGCATTAACATTCAAACCATCATTTATCTCTTCTTAAATGCCTAACAATAAAATAGTTCATCGTGTTTAACAGTCAGGTATTTTGTAAGGGGAAGGAAGGAGAGAATGAAATAGCAATGGAAGCAATGGAAAAATACAGAGAAACATGAACCAAACTCTCTAGGTCTCCTTCCATGCAATATACACCACTATATTATGTATTACATGGGAATCAGGAGGCCTGGGTGTGTCTGTATCACTTAAAGTATATAAATTTATCTATGGATGAACTGGAAGCACTGTGTTACCTTTATATTGGATGGAGAGAATTAGGCCTCAGGAACATGACTTGTTTTAGGATGAGATGAAAACTGCTTGAATTGATATTTCATCTCCATTTTCCCTAAGAGGAATGAAGGCTGAGTAGCTGTGATTCCAGAAATCAAACTTAGAGGTATCTAAGTTAGGGCAGGTGAATTGAAGTGTGGATGTCTATTGCTTGCTCTGGTTTTGTGAACATGGAAAATTCACTGCATTTTCCTTCTGTAATGTATAATCTGGTTTATTATTATATCTTTGTATTATTCTGTCAATGACATTGATAGTCTCCTCTCTAAACCATTTTTGATATCCCATATATATGTAGTTACATAAATATATATTTGCAAAAAGAAAAAAAATTGTAGGGAGGGAAACAGTACTGCGTAAAACTGTGTACTGGAGGAAAAATTTTATATTAATACTTATATGCTTGTATGTAGAAGAAGAACTACAGAAATCTTTTCTGTGTTTTGTTGCACATAAAAGAGCAAAGTGGGGCTGAAAGATTAAGATTTGTTTCAAAGTATGTGTCTATGCTGCAGAGTTTCACAGAATGCAGGAGGTGCCTGTACTGGGCCCAGGAGCTGCTTTGTCCCACAGCACAGCACGGGGTCATTATGACCTGATGGGGTGGCCATGTCCTGACCCACCCTTTCCATAACTTCTGTCACCTTCTGTGGTCATCAGTCCTTTGAAGAAACCTTTGAAACACAGATATGTTCCTCTAGTGCTGCTGAGCAGAATTCTGCATCTTTATACAGGTTCAGTTTTTCCACAAACACAGGTGATGTTCATTTGTGAGGGCAGCCTGTATTAAAAACTTTCTGAAGGTAAAAAATGCAGATGTTTTAAAATCAACTCTGTGCAAATGTCTCATTAGTTCTGTCTTTGTGATACCATTTTGTTACTGTATTTTTTTTGCGGGGGGTGGGGGGCAGGGGATGAAAGTGAGGATATTGATGGGTTGGTTTTTAAACACTTTTTTCCCCTTGCTGTCCCTGTTCCAGTACAAGAAACAGAAGAAGCAGTGATGAAATAAGGCTTCAGTTGTAATCTCATTCTCCCATTGTACCTCCTTCAACATCATTAGAATTACTCTTGCTTTGCTGGAACTGCTTTGTGTGAGATTAGAGTCAGTCTTCCCTGCTTTGTTTTACACTGTCATTTTTTTAGAGATTTTAACTTTACACTGTTCATTTTTTTTTTTTGCCTCCCCGTTTGTTTATTCATCTTTCAACCTACTGTTTAAAGGATTTTACTAGAGCAGGATGAGAAAAAATTACAATGATGACACAACCTGCTAATGTTCTGCTGAAGTACAAAAAGCAAGATTACTTTTGGTAGCAAAAGAACAGTTATAAATGGAGAGATATTTTGTCTTTTTGCTGTTGGCAATACATTAGCTTTTCTTTTAGTAGATAATGCTGTTACATTTATCCTTTTATTTTAACAATGTCACATTCACACAACAAGGTCATTTAACCTGTGTTTGGTAGGCAAACACATAAAGCTGCAAGATAGCATGTAATGCAAACTATTTTCAAATTGGGTCCGGGAATTAGAATGACAGAATGAGTGAACTCCAGATTTGAAGAGCAAACATTTAATGTGGCATGTTCAGCATTGGCCAACTTGATTAGATTAAATGCCATATTTTCATGCAAGGTGTAAATATTGAACTACAGCTCTACGCTGTAGATCAAAGCTGTTTGCTTGGCTGAGATGATTAAATAAGGGTTAATAAATATAACCTCTGTTAAATCTTCTATAACCAAATTTATCTCTCAGCTTCACCTACCGTAGAATTAATAACTAAAGCTGGTAATTGTGAGCCAGAACATTTAGGCACAATATCTCTTGAGCAGAGTGTTTGATATTTGCTCAGAGCAAGAGTTGTAATTGACTGACAGTCACAGCAAATGAACTGGTTCTCATTTGCTTGTCTGGACAAAGGTGCAGGGGTGATCTGACCATCTTGTTCTTGGTGTGCCAAAATGTGATAGGACAATTACCAGTTGTGTGCATCTTCTGCTGCAAGGCACTGTGTGAAAAGGTTCAGGGCTTTGGCAGATACCCTGGTGCCTTTGACTAAGTAGAACTTGCAGAGGGAGACTCTCACCTTTTCTGGAGCAGAAGACCCAATGAAAATAAAGATGAGAGAAAGAGGGGAAAGAAAAAATGACTTTGTGAGGATGTTCTTATTCTTGAATTTTCAATATAATATTCAATATAAAATATTCAATAATATTTTCTGGTTTTAGACAACTATTTAAGTTGTCTCATTTAGCAGGCAATAGACATCAATAGGCAGGGAGTGACAAAGCTGAAAAATTCATGTTCAGTGTCCCTGGCAATAGGGACTCTGTTCTACTCCTCTTTCTACTCTGTGGCCAGCTGTATTACTGTGGTGAGTTGGACTCTCTTTGCCTTCAATACACAAGACGAGATTTCTGGAATTTCTGTTTACCTATCAGCAGTCCTTAAAGAGATCTTTCTGTCTCTATTTTAGAGTTCGAAATACTAATCATACTCTACCAATCTTGACAGAATTTATCATAAGACAAATAATGACATTAGAATGATGGATGGACTTAATCAAGGAGGATGATAAGCAAGTGCATACTAGTACTGGCTCAGATAGGCAAAGATGGAGCATATATTGCATGGCAGCTCAGCCCCACATTACAGGATAAAAGAAAGACGAATTATACAGTGCTAACCAGCATGCCCAAAATTTTACAAAGTTTTTTCAGAATTTGCATTTCACTGCTTTGATGGGTGTCTGGCACTAACAAATTTTCAGAAAAACCACATACAAGCTATTTTTCATACTTGAGAAGGGAAAAAATAGAACAACCCAACAATTTTTTTAATCCACAAATCTTAAAAAGCCCTTTATTAAAGAAAGTCCTAAATCAGAAAAAAAACACAGAACACCAGACTTTTTCTGTACACAGTAGATATTCTGGCTTTACTTGTGAATAGTATTAGAACCATGATAATGACTAGTAATTATTATGGTATCAGATATAAAAATAAAGTATTGTATGGGAAAAGAAGTGTAACTGTGAGAAAAGTGAGTTCTGTTATTATAGCAAACTTATTACATCCTGCTGCTGCTTTTGACAATTTTGAAGACAGTGTTAGGGATACGTTGCTTTGCTCTCTCAGATTTAGTTTAGGTTAAAAACCCTACACTCCATGAGTAGAAAACCATTCATTGCATTTTAGATAGGGAAAATATACTCTATGCCTTTCTTCTCTTCATGAAACCCTATTTTGGAATACTGTCTGTGCATGTGCTGCGTGATTCAGCAATGACAAGGCTGGAAGGGAGAAAGGGAGAGATGAGGCACAAAGGTTTAATGGCTCTGCAGGAACTCAGCAGCTTGTTAAGGCAGTGATGTGTAGCAGGGGCAAGAAAAGGCAGCCAGGCACGGCACAAAGCATGTGTGGCTAGGCCAGAATTTTGATTACTAAGATCTGCCATTCAAGAAGTGACATTATTCCCAGAAAGGCAAGCAATTGCAACGTGAAAGACCTGCAACAAAAGCTTGACTTGCTTCAGCCAGGACAGCCTGTTTGGATTTTGACAAATGAACTGACGTCCATCAGCCTGAGCCTGCATGAGGGAAAGGACAGTGATACTGCAGGGATAGCTGGGAATGAGGTCCTGGAGCTGCAGGACTACAAGAGGAACAAGTGGAAAGAATTGAGGGAAGTAAGTAAAGGAAATGCTTTCAGAGCAGTGCACACAGCAACCAAGCCATGTGGTAAAATTGCTTGAGTGACAGACTCTGTAGTGGCAAACAAGGTTCAAGTTTAGTACTAACAGTACTTCTGATCTGCCATGACTAAACCAACTAATGTGACAAAAAATCAGGAGTGGGAAAGATTTATGTTGATATAAAAAGGGAAGGAATGGCCAAAAAAATACCCAACATAACTACAGTTCTTTAGGTTTTAGGAAGTTTTTCACAAGAATTTTTATCCTAAAAGGACAACTTGCAGAAAGGCACAGTGTTTCTTTATGCATAAGAAGGAAATATCAAAGAAATAGGAAGAGGTGATATCTTTTATTCAGGTTCTTTTAAGAAAGGAGGATAATGATTATATTTACAAAAGAGCTGTTTTCAGTGCACATAAGTTCAAAGGACAGGATGGAAGTTTTAGCAGTGGGGTCTGTGTTATTTTAATGGAATGCAAATGACTATTTTTAACATATGCACCTAATAATTCAGAGGATGTTGTCTTTGATGAGGCCTTTAGGGCAATTTCACAGGAAAGGTGGAATATTTCTGTCACATAAGAGAACTTCATCTGCACTTCATTCACTGAAAAAATATAAAGATGCAAAACTATCTTTCAGTCAAAGAAGGGAAGATAAAAGATTTAGATAATGGAACTAAAGCTTGTGTGTTGCCAGAGAGACAGAATTCTTCATGAAAAGGATTGTAGTTAATTCCTCCAGGCACACACAGTTTGTATTTCTGGCAAGACAGCCAGACATACTGGGTGCATTAGTAAATGGAAACACAACTGGTGTGTTACAGGCACAAAAACACAAGTACTTGTGATAATCAGACCATACAAATATCTAGTGCAACAATGTGATAATTTCAGTATGTTTTTGCTAAATTCTGAGAATGGTTCATGGAGGATTAGCACAGATCATTATTACAGAGGATTGGGGGTGCTGGTGGATGAGAGGCTTAACATGATCTGGCAGTGTGCACTTGCAGCCCAGAAAGCCAAACATGCCTTGGGCTGCATCACAGCAGTGTGGCCAGCAGGTGAGGGAGGGGTTTGTCCCCTCTACCTGCTCTGGTGAGACCCCACCTGGAGTACTGTGTCCAGGTCTAAGGTCCGTCCTCAGCACAGGAAGGACCTTGTACTGTTGGTGTGAGTCCAGATGAGGCCATGAAGATGATTAGAGGGATGAAGCCCCCTCTTCTATGAGGGAAGGGTGAGAAAATTTGGATTTTTTTTTTTAGCCTGGAGAAGAGAAGGCGGGGGGGTGCCCTTATTGCAGCTTTTCAGTACCTGAAGGGAGTCTACAAGAAGGCTGGGAAAGAACTTTTTGCAGGGGTATGTAGTGACAGGACCACAGGGAATGACCTTAAACTGAAAGATGGTAGGTTTGGATTAAATATAAAGAAGAAATTCTTTACTGTGAGGGTGGAGAGACACTGGAAGTGTTCCAGGCTGGGCTGGGTGGGGTTTGAGCAACTTGTTCTACGGAAGTTGTCCCTGCCTATGGCAGGGGATTGGAACAAGATGGTCTTTAAGGTCCCTTCCAACCAAAACCATCCTGTGATTTTATGACTGATTCTGTGACTGGTTCTATGAATCTGTGATATTTAACAGTATTTGCCTACGTCCTTTTTCTTTTCTTGCAACAAGATATGTTCTGTATTCACTGCCTAAGTTAAAAATTAATATTATGATATTATGTTCATGCAGAAATTTAACACAGGATAAGAGAATCTGTGAAAATACAAGTTTCCTGAAGCCATGTACCCTCTGTTTCCAAGAGATCATGCAGATAAAAATCATCGTGATTAAATCTTTTGGGAATCCTAGGTTTTGACACTGCTGACAACGTTAGCAGAGTCAGCTTGACCCTGTATAGCCTAACACAGAAGGACTCTACTCTAGTCTCCAGTTTTAGGTACTCTGAAGGATGCCACCACCCTGATTTCTTTGTATTTTTACCTGTGATCAATAAAAGTCTTCTTCCCCTTTAGGTATATTTGCATCACTTTAAAAGTAGGAAATAAAAACACATTTAATCTAGCACAGCAAAGGGTTGAGGTTTTATTTCATGGATACAATTTTTAAGCCTATATCTGACAGGCAGACATGGTCATTAATGAATGGTTGCTTCCGAGGTATTCTTCAGACCTGGAACAATGGAACAAATTCAGCTGCTGGTCCATCTGCTGTGAAGGTGAGATATTCATGGACAGATCTCCAGCTCATGGCTAGAATTTTTCTGCCTCTTTCCTTCCACAGCAGAACCTTTTGTCTTTAAATTACCTATTTATAGGGATATACATTTATATACAGTGTCTTTGATTAGAACTGCACATTTGTGAGACTGCAGATGAAAGATTTAGGGGGATTGTGTATTTTTTTTTTTAAGTTAAAAGGATTTGATGTACGGATTCTTCTTTTGAAGTTTCCTTTCTGTCTGTGCACCAAACTGAACTACAGAGCAACCTCACTCCTCTGCCTTCCAAAAGCGTGTGATGTGCTCCACCACACTTTCTCATAGCTTAATTCTACCTTAGAATTATAACAAGTAGTGACTGTAGAGCATCAACTCAGCCACTTGTTACTTACTCTCTGCAGAAGGCAGGGCTGGCATATGAGGAAGCAAATGACAAATGTGACATTTAAAAGGATTTTTCTAAATCAGATCACTTATTTGCCCTTTGTCAGCTTGGGGTATTCTGACTGTCACAGGCCAGCTGAAGAGATAAGCAAATCCTCCCCTTCTAATTAAAAAAAAAAAAAAAAAAAAAAAAACNAAAAAAAAAAAAAAAGACACTGATAACAGGTATAACAGATAGTATCATATTTTATTATTAAATTAGAAGCAGCACAATTCTAATCTATTCCATATTGTTACTCTCTTCATGCTGTACATGGCATTTAGCTTCAAGAGAAAGAAAATAAATTGATAAAGAAATCAATGTTGCATATGTAATGGACTGAAAATTTGCTAAGTGGTGATTTTTGAGGTTTATTATAAAAATGTCATATAATAATACAAATGTAAATAGGAAATTGTTAATAAGAAGTGAATTCACAGAGACTTATTTTTCACCTTGCCCTCATTTTATCAACCATTTTGGAGGAAGCATGAAGACACTGCATAAACAAGTATATAACAAATATATAACAAAATGTAAGCAAATGAGAACAAAACTCGTGCTGAGGTACCCACGGTACAGGGAGATTTGGTATTGTGTAGAGTAAGTTAGAAAAGAATTGTAAATCATTCTGCCTAGTTGCTGGGGATTGGAGATGGTTCTCTCCTGAGGTTGCTTTCAGCTTTGTATATCTTTGATTCTACAGAAAAGAATGATTAAACAGAAGAAGCTTCCAGATCAACACTGTAGCTGCAAAGAGCTAACATGGTACTCGACTTAATAGGGGAAAACCTTACTACAATGTAATGTTATTATAATAGTGTTCCAATCTAAACAAAACAACCAGTATATTGATAACTTTGAGAGGTTTTCAAGAAGCAGCATGAAAATGACCACAATATTGTAAGATGTGCTCTAAAAACTGAAGAGCAGTCAAAATGTGCATGTCTAAAGCTTACACATTCATGGCTTGATGATAGTGCTGTGCGTCTGATATTTCTGGGTTTGAGAGATTTTAGCCTGCTAGCAGCTGTTAACTTTTTCCCAAGGAAAAATTTCTCAAGGAAGTTTCTTCTCAAAACAGCCTTGGCAAACAACTATCCTTTCTCAAAACAATCTTTCTCCAGGTGGTGTTTTGCTGTTTCTCTAGTTTAACCAATGAGATTAGAGAGGTGTCGTTCCTATTCACCAATCATGTTAAGTTTGTATTGGAACACCTTATAAAAGGTAATAAGAATTAGACAATAAAAGCCTGTTTTCTATGCTCTTTGCCTTCTGAAATATTTGGAGTCTTTAATCTTTCTTTCATGTCCTACAGTGACAAGGGCCATTTCACAGCACCCCCTTTTCCCACCTCTTGATACCAAGCCCCATTGAGATACTGAAAAACACATTTGTGCAACTATGCAAAGAACTAGAGCAGAAGAGCACTGGCCTAACAAATGTGTACTCCTTTTTCTAGGAAGAGAAGAATCCATAATAAGCAGATGAAGAGGAAAGAAATTTCACATAACTGCTGTTTTTTCCAAAAGTAGAGCCTCACCTCCAAGACAGTCAAAATTATGTTTGTTTTTCTGTTTGAGGAAGACTCATGATTTTAAGAAAAATAAACAATGAGGATCTGAGTTTAATGTCAGGGAGAAAAGGCAGCCTGGATCCACTTTGAGAGATAGGAGATATATTGTCATGCTGACATATAGAATCACAGAATCACAGACCATTCTGAGTTGGAAGTGACGCACAAGGATCATCAGGTCCAACTCTTAAATGAATGGGATCACAGGGATCACAGCCACGGTGCTATTGGCACCATGCTGCAACCAACTGAGCTGATCTCAGGGTAGTGTCATGACAGAGATGACACAGTGTCATCCTGGTGACAGTGGGAAGAGCTGTTGGCTCACATGAGGGCAGAGACCTCAGCAAATGAGAGATGGACAATCACCAACCATGGGTAAGTGCTGGATTCTGCACTTGGCATGGGGCAACCCTGGCCATGTGTATAAACCAGGGCACAGGAGGCTGGAAAACAGCAACACAGAAAGGGTTCTGGATGGGGTCTTGGATGATGGAAAGTTGAACATGAGCCAGCAGTGCCCTGGCAGCCAGGAGGGCCAATCCTGTCCTGGGGGCATCAGGCCTGGCATAGCCAGCTGGGCAAGGGAGGGGATTGTCCCCTCTGCTCTGGGCTGGGGTGGCCTCACCTCAAGTGCTGGGGGTAGTTTGGGCACCTCATTTTAAAAAAATTAAACTATTAGCAAGTGTCCAAAGGAGTGCAAAGATGGTGAAGGGCCTTGAGGGGAAGTCACAGGCTCAAGTCACTTGGTCTGTTCAGTCTGAAAAACAAGAGACTGAGGGGGGATGTCATTGCAGTTACAACATCTTCAGAGATGGAGTGGAGGGGCAGGTACTGATTGATCTCTGTGTTCCTGTGATCAGTATCAGAACTCAAGAAAATGGCATTAAGGAATCAGGGGAGGTTTAGGATGGATATCAGGAAAAGGTTCTTCACCTGTGGGGTGGTTGGGCACAGGAACAAGATGCTCAGGGAACTGATCACAGTCCCAAGCCTGTCTGAGTTCAAAAAGCATTTGGAAAATGCTCTCAGGCACATGGAGAAATTCTTGAGGTGTTTTGCACAGTGCCAGGGACTGGACTTGATGATGCTTATGGGTCCCTTCCAACTTAGCATATTCTATGAATACACGCCAGGGACCTCTTAGATCAGAAGAAACAGGTTTGAAAAGCAAAGAAAGGGGATGAGGGAGTGCTGCTGCTACTGGGAACACAATTTTGTATATGGCTCAAGAAATTTGCAGGCTGATATTAACTACACACAGGCTGATATTAACTACATCACCCTCTGCAGCTCCCTCATGGGGGGCAGCAGAGGGGCACTGCTGATCTCTCTGGTGACCAGCAATAAGACTTCAGGGAATGAAATGAAGCTACATCAGACTGTACATTAGGAAGAGTTTTTTAACTGATGCAGTGGCTGGTCACTGGAACAGAGTCCCCAGGGAAATAGTCACAGGCACAAGCCTGTCAGAGTTCAAGGCAAGTCTGGATGATGCTCTTATTGATACAGTTTAGTGCTGGACACTGTTGCAAGAGCAGGGAGTTGCACTGTATGACCCTTATGTTTTCCTTTCAATGTGAGACTTTCTGTGATTCTGCAATTCGTGCTGTTTTCAAAGACATAAATATTGGAATGAAGATGGGAGGTAGAAGGCTCGGCAGGTACCCAGAACAGCAGAACAACTTTTTAAGGTACAAGAGGTTGAAAGGAGCTGCAAATACCTCTTTATGACTATTTTTCAAAGAGAATATGCTACAGAATTCTCTTATCCAGATTTGTATCTAAGCACTTTCCCCCACCAAGTATTACATACAAGAAAACAGCAACTATGGAACTATTAACTTGTTAATAATCAGAGTGTGAGATTCGTCAGGCACCTGGGCCTGCAGATGCTGTACGAGGGCTGTGTAGAGGACTCCCCAGAGAAACCATTTTATTCTATAATCCTGCTCTTATGACATTACACAGAGGAAAAGCAGTCTTGGCATAGTATTGGAGCTGTTGAGCTTTGCTGTTTTCTCAGACAGCACTAACTGCTGCTCAGCTGAGTTGCATCCTTCCCATTTTTTATGCTCAGGACAGGGATGAATTAATTGAATCTTACAAATCCATACATTTTAGGACAGGAGAGGAAAAATGGAAGAGGAAAGGAAACAGTCTCATAGTATCCTCTGTGGTATAATTTTGTATATTAATTCCTTCTCTACCTCTCTCCCCATTCCTTTAAAACACATGGTAAGGGCCATCATCACACATGAAAAACCACTAAAATGGTGCATTTGGTACAGCATTCTAGCACAATGCTGTGCAGTAACACAGATTTTCTAAATTGTCACATTATGGATTGCACTCTGCAGCTTATCACAGATTGATTTCATTTGTTATTTTTCCAAGTTTCTCTTCTATAAGAAATAAAATCTTAGAAGCATTACCTGTAATTGCTATTTAAGATTTTTCAATTGACACCATACTCTTAAGTGAGTCAATTAGCTGCGTGAGGTAAAACTTCAGTAGGTATAAATGTAATTCCATTGGCTTCACTGGAGTTGAAACAGTGATAACTGGATGAAGATCTGTCTCATAAATCAATAAAATGTCAAATAATTATTTTTCTGAGTTCTGTGGTGAAGCTTATCCACATGTTTTTTTCCAGGGAAGTTCTTCTACGGCTGCTAATTTCTCATACATCCTATACATATGTTCCTGTATGTCTCTGTAGATAAGGTGATGAAGTATTTGCCAAAAGGTAAGCCAGTAAAGGTGTTTAATGCTGAATACATGCAGTTCTGTATAATAAACACATCAATAAAAATACTTTAGTAATTGAAATTGTGTGGATATTCAGAAAAAATAAAGATATATATTAAGTCAGTGATAATGTAGCTTTTTCTCAAGTTTTGGACAAGTTTTATTCATCCTCATCTAATTTATTATTCACTCAAGTTCAGTGCAGCTGTTGGTGCCATCATAAGACACAGGATTATGAAAGCTTTAATATCATGGTCTGGGAAAAATGACACTATAATAAATCTGATGTTTTTCAGAGGCCTTGCAGGGCCAGTACAGACTCTAGTCTTTTATCCCAGTCAATACAGTGGTGCCACTGCTTATAGCAGGAATGCAAGTAGGACGAAAGAAAAGAGGAGATACTGGAAGGTTTGCACACACCTGACTTTAACTGCATGGGTTTTGAAGTATAGCATTCCTATCACTGTTAATGGATCAAGTTGTTTAGTTAGCTAAATTAGATTAATAATAAATTATAGGCTTTGCATACCAAGTTTGTTGCTTTTGCCTATAGTAAGATTCTAAGAAAAAAAAAAAAGAAAAAGGCAACAAGCAACCTAACTTCTAATTTAGAGGCAAGAAATTGCACAATTCAATGCATTGGACAATGCACCAAGTAGGTAGAGCTTGGGATTTTAAAATTTCTTTCCTGCAAATAGTTAAGTTTAACCTTCATTTGGCTTGCACTGGAGAATATGCAGAATTATTGCAATAGTTCCTGATTTTTTAAGGAAGAGAGAAAAATTGCCAAGTCATAAAAACAACACACATTACATGGAATAAATATTTTGCACACATTGTAAAGAGAGGAAATTCAGAGTCTTAAATTACTTCTTCACTTATCTCAAGCTAACATTTGTGTAAATCTTTTATGACTCTAGCAACTGCAAATATTCACAAAACACTGTAGTTATCCTGCTCAGTGACTATATTAACTCTTGGGATGGTTAATTCCAAGAGATGCTGTTAAACATATGTTTAGGACTTTGAACTATTCTGCAGCTTTCTTGTACCTGAAAGGCTCATCTCCAGTGCCACTGAAATGCCACCCTTTAGTGCTCTTTTTCTTTTTTTAGTGTTTTTACATTTTTACCTCCGTTTTTCCTTTTGAAACCTTGAGCCAACAATTGTTTCTCTCTCAATAAAGGCATTTTTCTGTACCTTTTCTTCTCTTGTGGTGATCCAGCACACACCTTTCTCACACCTTGGCAACACTATTGTCAGTTTCCTCCAGTCTCCTGCACTTCCCTGGACCATGGAGCACAGACAGTTCAGCCCCTGGGCTTAGGGTTAGTGGACATTGTGCTTCAATCCACTTATGCTGAATTCCAGCATGTGGGCTCAAATATCTATTTTGCTTTCTTAGACTTGAGACTATGTCTTGCCTTTTCTGTGAATGTACATATTGATCAAGCAGCATTTATAGAAAATAACTCCTCTTCCCCCTTTGGCTTTTTGAAGCTCCACAGTTGTGAAAGCCTGCCTGGCTGCAGGCAGCACCTCTCTTCAAGGCTGAGCACGTTTTTCCCTGTGGGATGTGACCTTTTTGACCTTTCCTGCTTTTGGGCTGAGGCCACTCTTTGGTTGACTCACTGAGAGTCACCCCAGGGGCTGGCACCAACAGGCTGTAGGCAGAGCTGTGACACCCAGCCTGCCCTGGGATCCCCGTGGGCAGCAACACCAAGAGCAGTGAGCACAGCAACCCACCATCCTTCCTTTGAGATTCTCACCCTGAATTAAGTACATAATTAACTAAATGAGCATGTTAGTAATCATCTGGGTATGGAGTAGTCTCACTTTCACCATGCAAATACAGACAATATTATATGCATGTGTTTTGGCACATGCATTTAATGGCATTTCTGCCTACAGCGTTAATGATTTTGGTCCAGTGTTAGCTGTGCTATATCACAGACGTAATAAAGAAATATCTCAGGAAATAGCAGGAGGTTTCCAATTCAAACTAAATTAGAATTATAAGACTGCCATGATCTTTGTGGAGCTTTGGCTGCTTTATTAAGTACCCACTTAAACTTACACCAGACTAATAATGTATTTGCTCAGCCTGAGAGTCTCTACAATGAGGAAAAAATGTATTACAAAAATCTTTGTTTTAATTTACTGTAACAATTTTCAGAAACTGCTGGAATCTCACAGGTATGATCCCGAATAAATTGCTGTGTCTGCCACTGCTAGTAATGCAATGGGGATGCTTTTAAATATGGATTTAATTTAGGGCCTCAGTTGGCCACTATGCAATTTTAATTTTTTGGGGTTAAAAAGGAGGACTAAATTTCATACTGTGACTGAGATGTGTGAGCAGCTTATTCTGTGTTCATTAGGACTCGTCCATGGGAAGTAATAAAACTCTATCACTGGACTGACGGAGATGGGAAGGGGCTGCTATAGCCTGATGTGTTGGGCACTGAAAACAAATCTTCTAGAGCTTCTAGCTCTGTGCTATAATTTTTGGAAGAATCTATATTTGTCTTTGTTGACAAGCCAAAATGCTTTTCGGGAACACTTCAGTGAAACTGTGAAAATAGTTGTGTAAAAACTCTGAAAATGCCAAGAATAATAATATAATTACTAGGCTTGGGGAAAATACTTCAGTCTTTTCATCACAATTTTCTCTAAGTCTGGTCATATAGAATAAATGTAGAATAATTTCAGTTACAAATAATATGAAATTGAAAATAAAAAATTGAAAGTTTAAGAAATATTTTGATTTGTCTTGATTTGTATTTCTTTTGGATTTTTAAGTTCGCATTATTTTTAGAGTATTGAATCTTTTCTCCTGATTTGGGATTGCAGATTACATTAGAATCCCACAATTTTTCTATGTGATTTCTCTTTTATCTGTTGCTCCTGCCACCTGAACATATCTCCTCTGTTATTAGATTCTGTTATCTATTTGATACAAGTTTAGTGGATGCTCATCTGATTTCTGTTCCATTAAAAATCTTTCTTCATTAAGACTTCCTTTTAGAGAAGAACTTATTACACTCAGGGATATAAACGGAATGATATCAAAAACTTCTTGATAAGTCACCTGAAGGAGAAAAATAAGTGGGAAGCAAGGCAAGGAGAAAATTAAGTTCAATAACAAAGAGTAGGAAGTCAAGAATTTAGGGCCAATAGAAATTTTGTGCTGTAAGATGGTGGGTTATTTTTTGGAAACAATATAGAAAGAGAAAATCGGTTGATCAGTAGATCATTGTCTAGAAATACTGGTGTATCAAAGCTACAGTTCGAGACACCAAGGAGACCTCAAATTTGTCATCACTCCTGGCACTCAGGAAAGATGAGTTATAACCTAAGAGTCTGAGGAAGAAGTATGAGGGTGATCAGAACAGAGATGACACTGCAACACCTTTTATAATTTAGCAAAATGAAAAACAAACAGGGGCTAGAGCTTGATATTAGTTGGTTCATCAAAGTGAGCACCATATAGCAAAAAGAGCTCTTTGAGTTAAAAGACATAAGAACAAATGTACCTGAACTGTCTATGAATAAATTTAATTTGGACTTCTGAAACTTTTCTCATCATCAAGGCACTAAAGGAGCGGAGCAATGTCTCTGTGATGGCCTGAATTGGAGTTCCACATAAGGAGTAACACTGTGCAATTTTGTCACTTGAAAATGAAATCTGATCCAGACGGGTTTTGTCTCTTTCCAGTCTCAATCCTTTCGTTCTGCAACATAGAATGCTTTAGTCTCTTATTTTATTGCAGTGACAAGACATACATACTCTCTACTTGCAGTGACCACATATATAAGTGTGTGTTTGTGTATGAGTGTTTCTTCTTGACGTTACATCACATTTTCATAGGTATCTTCATCTCCTCAGGGCTTGTCAGCTGCAGTGAAAATATCAGTTTTTCATTTTTTTGGCCAGAAGGAGACCAGGAATTAAGGAAATTCTGCTCCTCTCTGGCTGCAGTGTTCACTGACATCTACAGAAAACCCCCTTTTTCTGCTGACTGCATAAATCACTGTGCAAGGATTTCCAAGCTCTTTTTCTCAGAAACTCAAGAAGCCACCACTCAGCCCCATTCAGCCTTCTTGTTGAGTGTTGCTTGTCTACAGGTTTTCTGTGAGAAAGAGAAAATGAAGGTGGAAAGTGGCATGGCTCATTGCTAATAAGAGTACTAGACACAAAATGGTGAAATGCAGGCTGGTGGCCCCAGCTTGTACATGTTGTTTTTCAAACTTCAAAACACTTAATGATACATCTTTTTTTTCATAAAAGACTTATTTTGGTACATTTGGTGAGGAGAATTTTAGAGAAAGTTTATTTCTGAATTTAATCATTCAGGAAAAAGAAAACAAAGAAGGATGTTATAGCACTCTAGAGATTAAAGTACTATTTGGTACTTGTGTATGTTCTAGCTAATCTTTTCAAAAACACAACATTTTTAAAGCCATGCTAATGATTTTTAACTTGAATGCCCTATGCAACTTGCTTTCTGCTACGGTAAGCAAGCAGGCTCCAGTGGTCCATGAAGGAAACAGATGAGAATAGAAATGTACATGGGTATTTTAAAATGCAGCCCGTGTAAGGGAAGAGTTGCTTCCCGTCTTTGTCATTAGTGACACAAACGACTCAAGATAGAAGAACATCTGGAGGCTGTCTCCAGTAATCAGGTATTCACTGGCAGCTGTTAAGATAACTCTCACTGAGAAACAAATGAAAACCATGTCAGGCACATATTCTTCAGCAATTAATATCACAGGATTAGATTGCAAGGACTACTGATTTTGCTTCCTTTATTTTGTGGCAGTGGTATCTGAAAGTGAATAATGCACACCTCCATAGCATTGTGGGAAGATAATTACAAACAGATTACTCATTTGGTTTGGCCACATGAAGAGTTGCTGAATGCTACTGAGAAGGCAACATTTCCTATTGGCACTTCAGTGTTTTTATTTCTTAGTATAGTGATCTGCTAGAAGTTCAGATGGTGTTTAACTAAACAGTTTTGCATTTTTCACCTGTAACTGGCTTAGAGAAGAATTACTACCTCCACACTAACACATATGCTAAAAAGAGTTATAGACTTGGTAAAATTGCTTGCCACTCATACTTTGATGCTTTATGACAGGAAATGCCATGAAACATGTAGTCTAAAGCAGCCCTGTTATTTTGATAGTTATGCATTGAACATCACCAAATCATAAAATAATTTAGATTGGAAGGGAGCTCAGGTGGTCTCCACCTCTCCCAGCATTCAAAGGAGTTTGCTCAGGGTTTTATTCTTTTGATCAGGGAAAACTGTCAGGACTGGAGGAAGCACAGGCTGTTCCACAGCCTAACCATCTTCATAGTGGATAGGTTTTCTCCTTCATTTCCATGTAGTTTCATTTGCAAAACCTTGGATTTCTTAGATGAATACCAGTGCATAAAATCACAAAATGTTTAAGGTTGAAACACTGTGAAAATATTTATGTGTGCTTCAATAAAGGAAAATATATTGAACTGAATCAAACAACACACTATGTAACAATATTTCTATAATTTTTGGAAATGCTTTCTTTTTTGTCTGTTGCTGAATTTGAATGCAATATTTTCTTCAATTTTGGATACCATTGACAAATTGTACACATTTCTGTAGGAGAATCAATTGCTTTTGACCCAACTTCTTTGAGTATTTAGGAATAATATCAGAAAAATACTTAATAAAAAAACTTCTATGTCTCCAGACTCACTCACTGGGTTTGAAAATTTAAGTAGCTGGAAAAATATAGTGTGTCAGTAAATGGGACCACTGGAGTCTCATTTCACCCAATCTGTTTTCTTTGGTTTTGGGGAGATTTTTTTGTGGTGGGTTGTTTTTTCTTTTTGGTTGAGGTTTTTTTTTTTGTTTGGTTTGGTTTGGTTTGGTTTAGTTTAGTTTTGCTAGCTTGTTCATTTGGCATGATGAAACTCAAATTTCTAAACATGTCTAAATTTTTTTAACCACTTTTCTGTGATATGAGGTTGTCTTTTAAGCTGAAGTAGGACAGAAACAAAATACCACCTTCAAATGAAACCAAGAAAATAATCCTTCACTCTGAAATGAGCTTAATTTTAAGAAATATAATAATTTATTGATTGTTCCATTTTTGAGGAGATATAATCAATGGATGTCATTTTGCAGAAAGGGTACAAGAAGTTTTTTGTATACAATGTATTTAGTTGCAATCCATTGAAAACCATCTCAAGAAGACAGTATTTCAAGCCTTGTGCAGCATATAATCATTATTTCAAAAAGAATTCATCATACTGCTTGGATGAAAAATTCACACCAAACAGACAGTATTTAATGAGTAAATCAATAATGCTCATTTCAGGAAAAAATTAGGTATGGAATATAGCTAGGAAAGATAATAAAGCAAGATCAAATACTAAACCTCAGAACTGATGACCCATTAGGGATAATACAATTTACTTCAGTATCAAGCTGAAGTACATTAGGAAACTTACATCATAAAATTTGCTGTGTAAATGCAAATTCAATCTAATTTCTCATATGATTAAAGCTCAGAGAGAAAGGAATTCTACTATAGTGTTAAATAACACTATATCAGTGAGTTACACTGGATAAGAATAAGCATAAAATGGTGCTTATTATTAATAAACTGCTATATAAATGTATCTTATTGGTCGGAGAGAAATATAGAAGCCTGTTCTCAAACACAGTTCTGTTCAAAGATATGCTTGGTTTGATTTAGCTTAGAAATGCACTTTGTTGCAAACGCCAGCTTTTTTGTGTGTTTATCTGCGTTTTTCCTCATCTGTGTTGCAGTAAATAACCCTTAGAGAACTGTAATTTGGAACAGTGGGAAATGGAAGTTTCATTTCACAGGAGATTCTTCCCAGACAGTCTAAACTGCTAAAATTCTACCACCTCCATGAACACAAAAATCTCCAAAAGGAGAATAAGAGCAGTGAAACTTCCTGTGTCCCTTAATTAAATCCCATTAAAATCACTGGGTAACAGGGGCAATTTTATATGGGAAGAAAGCTGTTCTAGGCTTCCAGTCATAAAGAAGGCTCATCCTGACAGAAAAACTATCCAACACACAGCTTGACTGTGCAGGGCATGATAGACAGGACTGGCTGCTATACTTTCATATTCACACTTCCTGTGCTTTATGTGTGATTTCTTAAATAGCTCCAAGCAAAACCTTATTTTATTTTATATGGTTGTGCACATATCTGCTGCTCCTTTGTGCTATCACTTGAGGGTCAGCTGAGAGATACAGTTAGAAAAATCTCTGTGTAGTGAAAAAATCCCCCAATCTGTACACGAGTAGGGAAGAGTTTGAATCTTTTCAGAATCCCTGAAGATCCATTCAGCTTGAGAAATACAAGAATATACTGATATGTCTCTTAGGGAATATAATAAATGCTGTCAGCATAATTCATAAAAAATGTTATGTAAATCACATGCTGTGTTTGGCAGCATTACCAGCTGCTGATGGAGCGCAAGGGCTCAACTGTTACATACCTGTATCTGTGTTCCCTGAGCATGGTAAATATTTATGAGGATCATTTTTAGGCCATCTGCATTTTGCCCACCACTGCATTAATATGTAGATGCCCTAGCTGAAGTCATGGATCCACTTAAGATTTTTCTATTTCCACTACTATTCTTAAGAGGTTGCCCACAAAGATAAGATGCACGCAGGGATGCCATCCTTCTGCATACCTGAGTACTCAGGTATTTGACCCTTCATGTTGGGAACCCCCAAAAGTTTGTCATTGCCCTGTGGCCAGGGACAAGTCAGACAACAGCTGTTGTTGAAGGCCGTCTTACTCTGGTTCCATTTTCAGAGGTGTGGGCTAACTTCAAAAAGGCAAAGGGGAGAGGAATACCATCACACTAGGGAATTAAGTGTAAGAAATGTGGTTTGTTTCATAAAATCTCCTTGGATTGGAAGGAAAGACAGATGGTCCTAGATTCCTATCTTATAGTTGGAAATCAAATGCTGGCTGAGGTTTTAAGTTTTCAAGAACTTAAGTCCTTGTCAGTAGCATGACTTTCTTTTAGGGAAGACCAAATTAAGTTACTCAGAGAATTGTGAATATCTGTGGTGGAGCTGGTCCCTCAACACAAGCCACAGTCTGGGAGGATAAAGAAGAGGTGGGTGCCTCAAAGTATTAGTTCATTTTCAATTAAAACAGTAGCCCTTGAATGTTAGACAAGAATAATATCTTTGCTTTCTGTTGTTTCTTCTTTCTGTCTCTTATGAAATACAAAACCTTTAAAAAGATCAAAGGAAATATTGCAAAATTCCAAGTGTAATTGAATGAGTTGGTGGAAATCAAAACATAGAAGGTAAACTCATTTACTCTTCTGTACATACTACAGCTGTATGCAACATTTCTAAACAAATGTAATAGCAAATATTTTTCTCTTGTATCTCAGAAATACAATTTCTTTATATTCTCTCATCAACAGTTGTTGCTCCAAGCTAATCTGGTTATTGCAGTTTTGTGTAAAGTATTGCATTTTCTGTTTTGGCACATCTCAAAAGATCTTTCTCATATCATTTACACTGAGATATTTGTTTATTTGAAGAACCTTGGAATAAATGGTGCTCTTTTTTAGCAGGATGGGATACTGTGCAGATAATTTTTATATGCAAAAGAAGTACTACAAGTGTGGGTTTTGAGTGACAATGCAAAATTTACACAATAACTAGCAAGTTTTCTTCATAAATAACAGTACAGGGTTGTCCTGGTAATTTTTCTAGGTATTATCATAATTATTGCTCACCTGCAGAAGTCATTAGGTGATGGACAACCCGTAGTTACGTTGTACAACCATGACAAGGGAGCCTGAAAGGATTAATTACAGCATGCTATAGAAGCAATGGCATCTTGAATATTGCAGAAAAATACGATCATGTTTATAGCAGGCTCTTTTCCTCTTTGCTTGTATTTTTCTAATATGTAGATTTATTCTCTGTAAAATACAAAGAAAAATCCCCTTTTTAGTAAAATAGTCTTTTAAGCCTTTTAACCTGTAAGGTCCCTTTACTATAACTGGTGTTATTATCATTGTCTGTGTCTGTGAATTTCCTGGTAATACTTTCAAAGCTGCATCTCATGCCTTAATTTCAGATGCCAACTGTCCTCTGTGCTTGAGCTCAGCTCTGTCTTCTGTCACAACTGCAGCAGATCCTTCCTTGTGGTTCCAGGGACTAAAGAGGTCCTGAAAAGCCCTACCCAAATGCAGCCAAGCCAGGAATGTGGGTGAAAAGCAGTGCAGATCATGCATGCTAAAAATATGGGGTCTGGAATATTTATAACCCTCCTTGGAGATTTTCACATTGTTCAAACAGAAGAGGCACTAGTTAGAAACAAAAAGCTGCTTTTTTTTTTTTTTAAATAAATTGCATTAATCTGTTCTGAATATTTTTATTTCACAATGTTCATGTTCTTTTTATGATATTTTAAAAGACCTGACTGTTGATAGTATATTGATAATGTGAAACTAGGGGCTGGACTCTCCAATGTACCTTCTTATAGATCCAGTAAATATCAGTGACACTCTTTGTGACACAGAAGAATGAAGAACAGGAGGTTTTCACCACCATTTAGTGAATCATTTGGAGAAGTCTGGAAGTATTTTTCTCAAACCAGCTCAGACGTCTCTGAGAGGCTCTGCTAATGAAAATGAGTCCTTATTCATCATACACGGTAAGAGGAGCCTCATTCATTACACGTGGTAAGGGGCAGGAGGTCAAACTACTCAAGAACATTTTAACTTTCATCTTTGTTCTTCTTGGTGCAACTTTTCTTCACTGATTTAAAATAGTATCAGTCCTATGAGAGGCGTGTTTAGGGATTTTTTTATATCTAGATTAGTTTTCGTCAGTTTTAACAAGAATTTTAAAGACTGAAACTTCCTTAAAAACAAGTGGAACATGAGAATAGTACTTGTCATTCACAGTTATCAATGATTTACATATCTGCACATGGATTAATATAAAAGCATACTTAAAATTTAGCTGTTCTTTAATTCATACCAAAGTGAAAGACTTGAAAATTCAACTCAGATAAATAGCTTACTTAGTGCTTTAGAAGATTATTTTTATTTTCCAAGTGTGTTTCCACAGTCCATTATATCTTCTCTTTTGTTTTTAAATGAACATCTTTCAGAGGCCTACTATGCCTAACTCAGAATTTATGGAAGTTGTCATTAAAGGACAAGACTCAGCATAGTCATTTAAGAGTAGCAAATGCTCACTTGAAATAAAGATGATTTATAATTTGGCATAAAAATATGATTACCATTTATTTATTTAAAAGCTGTTAAAATTGATCTGCTCATTAGAAAGATTTTCATGTCTCTCAATTACTAGTTTTTAGTAAAAAAATTTTGTCATTAAAATTTTTTTGAAGTTTCTATTTTCAGCACAAAATGCAAACTTTTTATTCATAAAGACGAAAGAAATGGCAAAATGACCATTCTGAAATATCTTCTTTGCATTCCCCTTATGCTGTCCTTAACCCGGAAACTGGAATATTCCAGTTTAGGAAGGTCAACATTTTCATTAATTTTCTGCCTTGCATTTATACCAGGCATAAAATAATGAACAATTTTAGACTTGCTGTGGTAAGAAAATATGCTAAGGCTCATAATCTGCATTTTTATTTGCACAGATAAAATCTTAATGACATAAACAGCGTTCAGATGTTTGTTAGGAGCAGGAGATGTCATATACCTCTTCCCATCTTTTAAGTGAGACCCCAACCAATGAACTAGTGAGATCAGTAATGAGGAGGAGTCAGAAATGTTAGCTGAATGTTCCTCTATGAAAGTCACATACACACAGAGACCACAACCTTTAAAAAATAAATATTAAAAAATCTCTATAAATAAATAATTTAAAAAGTTTATTTATTTATATATATATATCTTTTTTTTGTATGAGGATTCCAAAACCCTCTACATAAAACCATGTAAAGGGTTTAGGAACTACATGTACAGCTTTTTGCTTTTTGTGTCTCCACTTGGCTTGATATGTTGTTATGCCATGGCAGCTCAATGCTTCAAATAAAGAAGTATTGACATTTTGTACTACAAGTATGGCAAAAAAAAATAAAATAAAATAAAACCACCATACAAATTATTACTTAAACTGACACAATCAGGTGATAAAGCATAGACTATGTTGTTGTCCACCACATTTCTACAGCATGATTTCTCCAAACCAAGAAAGAAAGAAAGGGTTGGAGCAGAACAATGTGCTGTTTCTTCCATCCTTTGTCTGTTCTGGATAAAGTGACCCTTTAATTTTTTATTGTTCATAAACCAGAATTTCTAATATATATTAAGAGGATTTTCCTCTTACTATTCCACTCAGATTTTTAAGCTTCTATCACCTAAGTAGAGTCACACAAATATTCAATAAAGATTAATTTTCTGATAAAACCGTATATTTTTACCAACATTCTGAAACAATTTGTTATTCTTTGTGTAAAAACTTTGAGAACCAATGAGCTCATTTACTATTGTTTGTATTCTATCAGAGTCCTATTGTTGTCAGGCATTAAATAATACGCTATTAAAATAATATTTTTTACAGATTCACATGCCCACTGTAGAAAAGCTTTTTTTAATGCATAATGTCTTCCTATCAATGCTAAACGGAATTAAATAATCTGATTTTCCTACTTTCTGATTGCTTTCAGAAATTAATTTTAGCGTGTGTCATAAGTAAATGGAATATTTATGGCTTCTTGCTGGGACCATGTCTCCCCAGGATGAATATGTGTGAGAATGTGGGAGGAGAAGATGAGAAGATTAATATAAAGACTTTCTAATAATCTAAAAATTAATGAGTTCACACACTCCTCCATTCTGTACCTGTGGAAAGATGATTCAAAGCTACAAATGTGGGCATGTGGTTTAAAACACACTGAATAATGTGAAAGTGCAGATGGGGAAGCTGCGTAACAGAGCAAGGTCAGGGCCTTGGAATGGTGTGAAAAGGAGCTGTGGATGATGGTGAAGCAGAGGCTTAGGTCAGTGCTTGGGTTCTTCTTCAAGTAGAGGAACATCTGAAAGAAAGCAGGGATGAAAAATGTGCTCATAAAATCCACTCTCATTTCAAAGTTCTGTCACTTCTCTAATTATTATTTCAGGTAATTATTAAAAAGAACCCCAAACCCTGAGCAATTATCTGTCCTTTGGTTTTTCCAACTGTAACATGGGGCAAATATCTGCTTCCATTCTTAATTCACCCAGGTCAGGTTGGCAGAGTAAGTTGCTGCCAAAAGTCCATTGTGATAATCTCAAACACAAGGTGACATGAAATCTAATGCTGCATGTCATTTTTTATCAATAATACAATGCACTTCTAAGAATGGCCCTTTATTCTTTGTCTCTTACACACTGTAAATTTAATGTCTCATGGCTTTCTTGGTGGTATAGAAGTGCGAGATCTTTCAGATATCTGAATTTCTGAATAACATTGATAGTCTTTATCCTGATCCTTGATGAGAACAAATTGATTTTGAACTCATTTTCTCTTTCCACAAATCCACACAGTCTAGTTTGGTTATTAGATCAGATACAGAATTATATTTAATTATTATATCATAGCTTGGGAAGGGGGAGGTTGTAGTGGGGTAGTATCATGTACTTCTAAGTACAATTAGAGTAGAAGGAGAAATTATTGATCAGTGTATGCACTATTGTAAATGACAAATTATTATTGGGAAGGGAAAGGTCACCATGTGGTTCCACTGTTGTGAGGCAAATATACAGAATTCTTTTTTTGTTTATTTATTTAAATCTCATAGGGACTTTTGCTTTAATGAAAAATAGGATTCTTCAAGAAATTAAGTCTGGATTCACAGATAGAACTGTCTGACTCCTGTGTTTGTTTACCTGTGCATCAGCACTTGTACTGATGCACAGTTATCAGTTTAGAATTTAACTACATACTGATTTCCCTTCTCTTTAGGGACTCTTTGGTAACATGATAATGTTGCTGTTTAAAAAGGAAAACACTATTAATAAATGTATAAGGCCCCATTGCATATTTTTCTGGACATACTGAAGACTAGCAAGACCTTGAGAAACCTCAGCTTAGAGGAAGATTCAGCCATGGCTTATGTGTGCATAGGGCTCTGGCAGATGCAAATTCTGGGGACACTGGAAGAAGATAGGAAAGGATGGTGCCAGACCTGGACAAAATTGTAAAGCAGTAAAAGACCTAATCCTGGCCATTACAGTGAAACTACACACACATACATAAGGGGACCTAATTTCAAAACTGTCATGTTGCCTTTTTCACAGCCACACACAAGGATGACCCAGTTGCATCTCCAAGAAATACTCTGAGCCATATTTTTCACCTTCAGGAGACCAGAACTGGAGAAATCCCTTTTCTGCCTTTGTCTGTCCATGGCCTATTTGGAATGTCACAGTTCATGTGTCCCCCAGGTCTCCTCTGCACTGTTCACCATGTCTGTGGGGGCTTCTCAAGAACTGGGTCCCTCCAGGTGCCCCACAACAAGGCAGGCCAGGGTGAGGCCACTCTCTGCTTTCCTTGGATTTTCTATGTATGTAAAAGCAGGACAACTTTAACTTCCCAGTTTAACCCTGAATAAAAAATATTGATAAAGAAATAAAATATTTTATTAAGTGAGCCTTAAGGCCAGGCTTTGAACTGAAACAGGAGAAATGAAGAGTTTCAAGCACACGAGATTTGTGATTTGAATGAGCACCTGACAGTTTCTCTGTAGTTTCTCTTACAGATTATTTCCCAAATTCCTGGATGTTGTAACTAAGGGTGGGAGTTTGCAACAGCTTTTCTTCTTCATTTGAGACATGCACTCCACTCCAGACTGCCTTGATCTCTCCCTAGTCTCTTCCCCATAATATGGCAATTTACAGGTGTAAATTTAAGATTTAAATGTGTCGGTCACGTTTCCCATGTCCGCTTCCTGGGATAGATTAGGGAGGCTAAACTGCAGGTGCATCCGGGCATCACAGCTGACTTTAAACCTTTTCCTGCGCCTATCCCATAAACCAGTTTCTGCAGGGAGAGGCGTCCTTCATCTCCATGGTACAGGCTACCTGTCACACTGCAGCAGGTGATTGTCTCCCAGCAGCTTTGGCCTGCAGAACATGGGTGCCTAAAAGCTGTTTCTATTATATACATAAGTCTAATTTAATAGAAAATATTTTTTTTCCTGTTAAAGTCAATTTAATAGTTTGGTTTGGTTTTTTTTTTTAAATTATTATTATTTGGCAGAGAGACCATTCAAACATCAGTTCAAAACTGGACTGTAATATATTTGTTTTTGTAGTAAACAACTGCGTTTGCTTTTCCCTGAATAGCTGACCCCATACTTTTCAGAGATGAATCAAGATTGTTGGAGCTCTGATGATTTTAAGGTTCATTGGGATAACAACATCCATAAAATGACATTTACAGACTAGATAAGCATAATTCTTTTATAAGCAGTCACTTGGAAAGTGATGTTTAAATACCAGTGTGTTAAAGAGGGCAACACCAATTCTAAAATTCAGGGAATATTAAAAAAAAACAAGACTAATTTATGATTGAATTCAATTAGCAAATAAAGTTTGTTTTTTCAATTTTCTGTAAAAAAATAACTTGTACTTTGATTGCCAAGGACAAGGACTTCTAAAAAACAACAAAGGCCACAGGCATCTCAGTGAATTCACAATCACAGACTCCCTACATTTCACAGATCCATAAAAGGTTTGTATTTCTTTTCCTTAGCAGTGATGTGAAGTTTAAATTTCCAGTTCATCTTAGAATCTGCTTCAATGTTGATTTTCTATAGTGAATTAATGATAGAAAAATCCCTGTCAACCTGTCAGTGAGTACAGATTCACTATATCTGGTGCAATTTGCCTGTGACAAACATCACAAGGAGCTATGATAGCCCCTCTACTACCGGTCAGGGGTATTACCTCTGGTCTTCCATACTCTACTGCAATGGTATATAAACATCATACACATATTTACAAGTACATAGCCTTTCTCTAGTGAATTTTCCTTCTTTGTCCCTGTTTCCTTTCTCCTTCAATTCACCCATTATTCTGTGCCCTCACTTCTGGTCCACTCTAACCAGGTGTTTCCCTGTACAGGTCATTTTGCCTGGTGTTGTCCCTTCCTGATTCTTCCTCTGCCTCACACATATTTCCTCCATTCCTTAATTTTCATTTTTTCTTCTCTCTAATCTTTCTGGCTTTTTAACTTGTATTTTTAATGTGGAACATAAATGAGGTAAAGTCAAGAGAGAGCAATTATCACAACTATCTGTATATTACTGAGGTGATTATCAGAAGGCTGTAACTAGTTCTTCTATACACATGGAAAAGATAGGAATGAGAAGAGGGAAAACCAAACCATTAGAAGCTTCCCTATCCTATTATGGAGAGAATTTATCTTCAGCTGTAGTTAGTTAGTTATTATAGCAGAGGTTCAAGAGATGGAAATAGAAATCTGGAGCCAGAGCATCCATTTCAGTGGTGAGGGTTGTTAACTGCTCTGGAAACTCACTCTTTCTAATTTCTCACTAATACATCAAGTTGATATGAATTAGATTTCTCTTACACTGGTGATCACTCAAAGATGAAATAGTGAGAGGCAACCTCTGTCAGAGGGATTTTGTAAGGAGCCTTGATAATATGATGGAGTGTCCTTTAATAACCAAGTAACTATACTTGAATTCCCCTTTGCATGTCATGTTCAGTGACTGGCAACAGAAATAACAAAGCCCTCTGTTATTGTTATTAAAACATTAAATATGTAGTTTAAAAAAATCATATTTAAAAATATATTCACAATCTTAGCAACAGAGGCCAAATTTTCCACCAGTTACGAAATAATTTTGGAATGCTGCAATGGGGAAAAGGACATCACCTTTGAGTAACAGACAGTGAGAGCTGCACTTATTGATCCCATTTTTCCTGACCTTAAAATAAGGCAAATAAGTTACGTTTGTTCTTAGCCTTTTTTGAGGCACTTTAAGAAAAGAAACCAAAAAACCTAGAGAAAAAATCTCAAACATATGAATCTAGAATTAAGATATTTACATCTAAAAAGTTAAGTCTAAACATAGTGTAAATACAAAAGAAAAAACATGGATCAGGCCTGCCAGAGCCTCATTAAGAGCCATTTTTCTTTAGCTGATGAGTCACTGAGAATGTAGGCTGTAGATTAGTGAGTTTGAGTACATCTGTGTTAATCCACAGTGACAGAAAATGTGCTTAAGTGCCTTCTATTAGCCCAATCAAAAATTCCTGAAGCAAACATTTTATTTCAAGCATAGCTGTAGCTTTTATTTGTTTTATTGGGACTTAGGCATATAAATGATACTTAGAATGCATTTAATTAACTTGCAAATGTTTGCATCTTTTATCCTTTTCTTTGCTAAAGTCAACAAGTGTTGCCTCTAATTTTGTCTGCTTGTTTTAATTTCAAATATTGATAAATGATTTTACTCTAGCAAACCATCATGATACATGAAGACCTAAAAGACTTAGTATCCTTATTTTCTTTTAAATTATTAGAAAATAAAAAATTTCTAGAAAGTTTCTTGCATTATTTAATTTAAAAGAGATTACAGAAATACAAAAAAAGGTTCTACTCAAAAGTAGCTTGTTTTGCTAGAGATTTTGCTAGAGATATTCTCAAGATTAATTTACTTTTCAAAACAGACAAATACAAATCTACATATTACAAGGAAATGGAAAATGTTTTGTCATCATTAAGAGTCTGATAATGGACGATGACTGAATTTTATCACACAAGCTTTTAGAGGCAAGGAATTCCATTAATTTGATGATGATCACAGGGCTAGAGGACTCCTCCTGTGAAGACAGGCTCAGAAAATTGGGGTGTTTTAGCCTGGAGAAGACTCCAGAGTGGCCTTCCAGTACTTAAAGGGGGACTAAAGGAAAGATGGAGAGAGATTTTTTTCAAGTGACACGTAGTGATAGGACAAGGAGGGGTGGCCTTAAATTGATAGAAGGTAGGTTTAAAATAATTTTTAGGAAGAAATTCTTTCCTGAGAGGGTGGCAAGGCACTGGCACAGGTTGCCCAGAGAAGTTGTAGCTGCCCCATCCCTGGAAGCATTCAAGGCCAGGCTGGATGAGGCTCTGAGCAACCTGGACTAGTTAAGGTGCCCCTGCACATGGCAGAAGGGCTGGAAGTTGGGATGTTTAAGGTCTCTCCTGACCCAAACCATTCTACAGTTTAAGGATGTATCAATAATTTATCCTCTTCTTATGACTGAACTCTCAAGAGCGTCCAGTCTGGGTGCCACAGCAACAGTGTCACCTCCCTGTGCTATGTCACTCTTTAGTGACAAAGACAAGCTGCATGACTTGCTGCTGTGAGTTGATTGCTAACCAGTTCAGCTGTTGAAATCAATAGCTTTCAGGCACAATCAGAATCTACAGTCATACATGTATTAAAAAAATAGTTATTCACTAGTACTATGCTTAACTTTTTTAGTCTTTTGTTAAAAATATTAACCTTTTGCTGCTTTTATTCTTGCTGAACAAGATCTTAATCCCAGTTTAGTCCTCAAGTCTATAGGTTTACATACTCAAGTTAAAATGTTTGTTAAATGTGTTCATTGAAGACAGAAGGGTTATTTCAAAGGAAGTGTGCTCCAACTCCTGCAATATGGTAGATGTTGTCCTTCAAGGAGTTCTTGTCCAAAGAGGTCAGATGAATTCCTAGAGCCTGGTGAAAACATTTATGAAACAACTTTTAAAAACTCACTGAGAGGTTGAGAAATCCTGTCCTAATGTATCCTGCCTGCTGGGAAGGGGATAAAAGTTATTCAGTGTGTTAATTTTTTATGTAGAAGAGAAATGACACAGTGAAAATTGGAAGTCTTTTTACATCAAGCGAAATGTGGGCTTTGTTCAAAGATACATTACAGCTACCCGCTGAGTACAGGGAGATATCTTACTGCATGAAATTTCAGTGCAATATGTTGATTTCTGAGTATCTTGCCACAAACTACTAATTAATATAAAATGAAAGACTCTCTCAATCTGTAATAGACTAAAATAAGCCCACTAAAATTACTGCTGAATGGCATTTCAAAGATGATAATTTATTTTTGCCCTGAACAAGACACTTAAAACATTTTCAAGGACATCACGTCTTTAGCCTTTAAAATATCAACTAATTATCAAATCAATGATCATTTGGGGAAAAGTAATGAAGTATGGAAAATAACCACTTGAAATTATATAAGTCATTACTGCAAAGTATTTAAAACTGGTAAGTCATTAGCAAAGAGATTTAGTATGTAGGTATTAAATGCCTTAAAATTTTATAAAAAAGACAAATTGCATTTTAATTGTCATAATTTCCTATAAAATAAGCAACTTGCCCTTTTAAGTTCTTTATACTTATCTAATGCTTGTTTATTTTTCTAAGGAAATATTAATTAATTTATTCAAATTATTTCCAGCTTTTAAAAAAAGTTCACACCACTTTATATTAACATCAAATATAGGGAGGAATTTGAAATAGCAGTGAGCAGAATCACTTAAAGTTTGAGTGGAAATACTTAATTATATGCTTAACTCATGATTGCTCATGAATAATCAGTTCTTTGGAGTTCAATAACTGCATAAGTATTTCCAGGATTGGGAACTTGTTTATTGTATTTTAATACTTTTATTAGTTTAATAAACCATGGATTTACTGTATCAATGGCTTGCTACACATTTCAAAACAACTTTCCTCTTTTTTCTTTTTGCAAATAGTTTATTCATGTTTTCTCAAAAATGCACAAATGTGGAGACAGGGAATGAGGAGGAGAAGGCAGAGGCAAAACAGTTTCTAGGGCTTTACTTTGTTATGGTATTTCTTGGTTTGACCTCCGAGGAATTTCCCACCCACAGAGTCTCTAGGTAATGTGATCAGTGTTAACACCTCAGGGATTTGCCTGAAGTCCAGTCTATTTACTGTGCTTCTAGAAGTGTGAAAACTGAGCTAAGCACTTGCAGATGACAGGTAGGGACTCCTTTGTGCTCTGAATCATTTTATCAGCAGAAAAAAAAAAATCTGTATTCTACTGTCTCCCAGTTTATCTTCTTACGCTGTGGAGAAATCTTTCCCTTTTTATGTACATTCAGGAAGTTAAAAATCTTCTAATGGGAAATGACAGTCACTGACACAGGCAACTTTCAGGCCTTATGAAAGAGATACTTCATCCAAGATTTCATTCTGATTTGGTAAAAACTTTTTCTCAAACCCCAACTCAGTTCTGTACACCAGCTGGATATATCCTCCATATTTAGTATGTAATAGGTAAATAGATCAATTATACACCAAAATTTCATCAACTTTGATAGAAATTTTGAGAGCGCAGGTGATAAGGAAAAATCTGATTTAACATTTTAGACAAGAGAAACAAGTGGGATACTGGCAAAATTTGCTGTCATATTAAAACAAAATGGCTTTTGTGTCTCAGAATGAAATGGGGAAAAAAGGTTTTCTCTAAACCTCGCTGACTTTTTGTCCAACACTGCTGGTTTTCTGCTTCTCATGTTGGCGTTGTAGCCCTGATTTGACTGACACATCCTATTTTCCTGTTATCTACTAAACTATAAAGGTCTTTTGCAATCCCACTTCATATCTTGAGCTCTCGTTAAGACCCATGGGAAAGATAGATGCTTAAAATCTCTAAATTAAAATATATATTCTGTGGGGGAGAATATATAACATATAAAATAATATATAAAATATATCTTCATATGGGGAGAAGACTTTTTGTGATCTGTCCAGACAATCTGATCAGAACCATATTTGAAGCTTCCCAAAGTATCAGTAATAAATTTCTCTGTGCATGTGTGAAGAACCAATGAAAGGAAGCATAGGTGCAGAAAAACCAAAAAGCTGGACTGTGCCAAGACAACACAGCCACTTGTAAAGTTTGCACATTGTCACGTTGGCCCAGCAGGAGGAAATGATTGTGTCCCTACCCAGCAGCAGTGCACACCCAGGTATTCCCGCAGTGCATGGCTGTCTGTCTTCTCCCATCCCCTGCTGTCTTTCTCCTCCTACCCAACCCCTTCTTTTCCCCTAAGGCTCTGATGAGGTAATAAGGAAAAAAACTCCTTTATTCCACTAGACATTGGCTAAGGATTTGGGTGGGCAATGAATGGGGTTATAGTCACCTGTTGAGAATTAAAGGCCTTGCTCCAGAAACGTGTGTCACAAACATGATGTGAATCCAACTCTCTCCCTATCATCCCAGTGTTTTATAGTTCCTAATAGAAACTGTAAGGAAATCTTGTGTGACAGTGTGCTGGTCACATTTACAACATCCTTACTAACAGTTCTAGGACTTCCTGGTAGTTATCCTGAAAGGAAAAAAACACCATGATTTCCCTGACAGATCGAGAACAAACCAAGGAGCATAAAATTTTCCCTTCCAAAGTGTCAAAAGGTTTAATTACAAGAGGAAATGTCTAGCTTCACTCAGTGAACTGCTTGTTGAATGTGCACTGATTTTGTAATTAAAAAAAAAGAAAATCAATTTACATTGTACTTTATTTTATTATGTAGTAAGAAATGCATTAAAACTGTAGCTCCAAACTCAAATACCACAATAAAAACACCTACTATGAAAAAGCAGCTCCTGGCTTTGTCTTATCCAAAGTTTGCTTTTTATGTTTTAGTTATGTTTGAGAAACA
>VWZU01005070.1:1666475-1851620 GCA_013397095.1 Sterrhoptilus dennistouni | reverse complement strand
AAAAAAAAAAAAAAGGGATAAACTACTCATCCATACCTACTAGTACTCCTTTAATCTGATTTTTTTTTTGTACCCAAACATAATATTACTTCTCTAGACAACATCAAATTACTTCCAACTTCAATTTACCTGAGTAAAATCCTTCCGTAGCAGCCAAGTAGATGCATTCAGAGTGGATAGAAACCATCCACCTTTATTATTCTATTCTAT
This sequence comes from Sterrhoptilus dennistouni, assembly GCA_013397095.1. Lineage (NCBI taxonomy): Eukaryota > Metazoa > Chordata > Aves > Passeriformes > Zosteropidae > Sterrhoptilus > Sterrhoptilus dennistouni. The sequence goes on along the minus strand of VWZU01005070.1, from coordinate 1,851,410 downwards.
TCTATTCTATTCTATTCTATTCTATTCTATTCTATTCTATTCTATTCCATTCCATTCCATTCCATTCCATTCCATTCCATTCCATTCCATCCTATCCTATCCTATCCTATCCTATCCTACTCAGCAGCTGATGATTTCATCCAGTGTGCTCCTGGGCTTTATGTCTGGACAATTTCCTGAAGAGTAAATTTTTAGGAACCACAAGGATCATGTTGCCTGCTCAGCTTTCTAACTGTACTATTAAAACCTTTAGGGTTGTAAAATATTTTAACAGAGCTTTAACCCTCTCAGTCATTTTTGTAAGAGTCCTTGTTTTGCCAAAACCTCAGGTGCAGATTTTTTTTCTGATAAAATAAATTTTTGCCTACAACACAGTTGATTGTGTTTACAAGCAAAATGTAGACAAATATTCATTTGGTTTCGTTGCCCAACCTTGAGGAGAGATTTGTGGCTCTCCTGAACTGGTGTTGAAGGCAGTTCATGAGACTACTGCAGAACCAGAAGGGTGGTATGAGCTGGATATTCCTTCTGTCCAGCTCAGTCTTTTGAAAAAGACTTGCTCCCTGGAGTTAAAGATACTTGGTGGACAACCCCTATGGAGCAGTGCTTTCCTCACATAATTTTTTCTCCCACCCTGATATGCACTCTTGATATGTCTCTGAGTTTCTTGCCCCACTGCTCCAAAGATGAGGCACATTGCAAACTGTTTTTCTTGGACACCTGACACAGATCAGTTACCTCACATGTTAATGAAAATGTATTTGAAAAGGAAAACTGAGCTGTGCTATAAAACGACTGCAGCTACAATTACCTCTGCTTGCTTCAATCCCACTAGAACCAGATCCTTAATTGTGTGTTAAACTTGGGAAAAAAAATCTATTTCATGCTTTGCCTTAAAAGCCAGCTCTTAAATGGCTGTTTAGGACTGGTGATTGAGCAGCTGGTGTAAAGATAATGCTCTGAGAGGAAAAAGGAGTAGTGGCCCCCTGGAGATCCCAAGAGATTTTAGAGTAGGTGCTGCAGGGTTCAATGCCACTTTCATTACTCTCTTCATGCTTAATCAGCGAAGCACATACTGTGACTCACCTGCAGTTCTGAACATGCATGATTCAACCCTTGAGGAAAACAGAACTATAATGCTTCAGGGTGTTCCTGTTCCCTGCACCCAAAGACTGATCTACTGAGTCAAAGGAAACCATCTGGTATTACCTAGCAAATTTCCTCCTAAAGAAACATGTGCTTCAGCAGATTTCTTTACTTCACTACTCTGGGAAGATTAGAGCAAGCACAACTGTTTAGAGGACAAACATTCCCATATTGTCATGGAGTGTTTTTGAGTTATGAAAATTGTATGTTCTAATAAAAGGTTTTGGGGGATTGTTTTTCAGTCCTGTGGGGCTGGGTTTTTGTTGCATCTTTGGGTTTTTCCCCCTCATCTTAAGATTAATAATAAACCAACTCTGAAAAAAAATAGTGTAGCAGTTGCTTTAGGGAAAAGAACCTCAGTCAGACAGCAGTAATTCAGAAATAGGTCTCTAAAAGTAATTTCTGTTGCAAAGATTTAACAGAAGTCGAGGATAATTGTCACACAGTGTTATTACTATTGTTTTGCCAGTTAGGAAAAAAGTGATGAAGAATAATAAAAATGTGACCAATAAATAGCTTTTCAAAATGGCTATAGCTGGAGCTTGAGCAGCCAGGTGCTGCTGATGTCTTTCATTATTTAGCAAAATGACAACTAGCTAGAAAATCAGAACTTTACTAGACTAGATTAAGCTTTATCTGCTTTCTAATATGTAGCAGTATTTGTGCCTTGTTATATTATTCTATAAAATGGATCACTGACTAAATTTAAGTAATATTGTAAATATAATTGGACAACTGTAAATTAAATGCACTACATATATATCAACTACTACCAATGCTGCAAAATATATTTGATTCACTTTGAAATTAAGGCAGAACTTTTCTTATGGCAGCACCGTTTGACATCAGATCTCTGGTAAAATGTTCTAACTTCTTCTTCAAGATGTTCAATTGCATTCTGTTTTCTGCTCTCAAGCTCCTTGTTCCTGCTGGTGGTTTTTGTGGATGTGACAAGGACCAATGAGCACTTGCTGATTTCTAGATTCTGTATTCTGACCCTGAGGAAATTTCATTTTGATTCATAAAATAAATGAACCTGATATGAAAGTTGCTGCTGTAGAATTATTATTTATCTCCACCATGTCTAATTTACATTATTCTTTTTGTGTTATGCTAGAGCTCTTTAGTATAAATTGAAGTCAAACTGACTCCCATATCTTGAACTGAACTATTGCATACCTCTAGGAACAGATAACTCTGAGATAGAAAATTGTGACAGGCAATAAAATTTGGATTTTATCTAAAGCTGTGATAGCCTTTCCAGCCTTAACTAAGTGGTTAAATAACCTCATAAACTTACACATGCTCAGAATTTGGTGTATTCCCTTCCTTTTGCCCTTTACAGATAATTGATTCTGCATGAAGAAATCAGTGTAATATGATGAGCTCTACTTTCTATGGACACAAAAGTCTAAGGCTATATATTGGTGGCCAGAGGTTGCATATCAAAATAATAATTCTCTGAAAAAGGGGACACAGTCTTTTAAAGTACAGCAACTCTAGTCATGGTCACTGAAAAACAGCTAATTAATAAGTCTTCATGGTGACAATGCAAAGCTTCACTTGGTGCTCTGTCGTGAATTGTGCATTAAAGAAAGATCCCTTCACCAAAAAAGTTCATTTCTGTTTTTATTGAAAAGGCATAACTAAAAGAAAAAAATAAACCATTTCTAAGACCCAAATCCCACATGCTTAACATACTCTTTAGAGAAATGAACATGACTGATATAAACTGCAGAATACATAGAAAATGTAATCCACAGAAAACCCCAATAATACAAAAGTAAATTATATTTCCTCTGTCTTGCAATGAAGAAGACTATGGATCTGTTGTGTGAGACTGAGAAAAAAATAAAAACAGCCTGGGGAAATTTTTCTTTTAACTGAGAATTTGTATACCTTTCCTGGATGTTCACTGTATTTTTTAACAAGCTGAATAAGAAATAATCCCTACTGAGCACCACTTTTAGCTGCAAGCAAAGCAAAACAAAACAAGCCTGTATAAAAAGTGTAAATGCTAAGAGCTTCCTACAAAGAACTATATTCAAGCAGGAAAAGATATTTCTCTGCAGATTCATATCTGAGCTTTTCCCTTCAAGTTGGGTACACTGACAAGCAACTAAAGGAATTTGAGTTACCAGTAGCCTACTGCAGATACAACACATTAATGAGGATGGGTTGTCACTTCCCTAGTGCTGCTGTGAGCTCAATGTCTCAAACATAGTGCACGATGGTATTTCTTTTCCATTTGGCATCATAGTATCCAGTGGAATATCAGCATCAGTGGAATTTTTGATATGGTCTCCAAGTGTTATTAATGAGCAAATGGTAACTATTTTGCCTTTTTCTTTGTCTTATTAAGGATACTAAAGCGCAGAAATATAAATTCTGATAAAGTTAATCAACATTTAGTGTGCAAACTTGAAGTGGAATAACATATTTACAGTTATTTTTGTGTATTTATGTATTTCTTTAAATGACCATCAGCATTCCTGCAGTAATGTTACCTCTGAAAATGTTTCCATGGTGAATGCAGGCAAAGTATCCTATGAGAAATACTTAATTTTATGATATGATACAGAAACCGAAGTAAGCAGTGAAAAAATAGTCGATGGGTAATGATTCGGGGGATTATAGTAATGACTTTAAAGGTCTCAGGGTGTGTGTGCACTTAAATTAAAGAAGGCTATTTCACATGAAAGTGTGCTAGGCTCAAATTTTTGTTTATGATCAAAGTGGAAGCACACCTATATCTAAATTACAGAATTTATTTATTATAGCTTAAGAATCTATTTACTATTATTAACAATCTAATTGTAACAGAAAAATAAAGAATAATAATTGATACAGGTTAACTCATGGCCATAGTTGTGGTGGCGCGCTCCGCGAGGTTCTGTAATATTTCAGTTAAATTACTTAGAGTTCAAATATGGTTTCCGGTTAGACAAAATGGCTTCTTCTCCCCTCACCCTTTTCCCGCCAAAGACCTGTTCCCATAACAACCCTATCCCATAATAGTTGTTTACAAGTTAAGTTGAGCTGTCAATCGTTTAAGTTATATAACTGGAGTTTCTGTCAATCCTTGCTGATCCCATCCCTATTTCCAGAAAGTTCGTCCTTGTAACCGTTGTGATTGGTTCAAAGTTAATGTATTCCTTTTCCCGTGCTCTCCTTATTGGATGTAATGCTAGAAACCACTCCTCTCAGTTTGTTCATTGGAGGCTGGTAACCCCACCTCTTTTCAGTTTAAAAGTTGCTGTCTACTAGGCTCAGGGTCTCTCCCGGAACCTGAGTCAGAGAATAAACTCCTCTTGCTCAACCCTGAGAGTCCTCTCTTTGCATTCCTTCGCTACATTACTCCGGTCGAGGCTGCCCGGATTAGGAGCCCCTGATTGCGGGTTGTGAGGGGCTGCAGGCACCGGCAATCTTGGGATTGCTCCAGCTGAGGGCGGGTCAGCCCCTTCGAGGACTAACCCCCGCACATAGTCTTATAAACCATTTGCTAATGTATCAATCTCTGAGAGTCCAATCTTTGCAGAGAAGTGGCTGAAATTAATTGAGTGAGACTGCTCTTCAGAGGTGTTTTGTAAGTCAAAAGGTTTAATAAGGAAAAATAACAAAATAACAAACATTGCAGAAAATAAATTATAAGCCATGCAGAGGTGTCCGAGAAAACTCTGACACACTGCTAAAAACATTCCAAAACGTTTTTTACTTCCTTAGTGCTCCTTCCTAAATACTGAATGTTCTAGGAGGGACAATTTGGCTTGCAGCCAATAGAGACAGATACAGGATTTGAAGAGTTGTGACAAGGTCCAATTGGCTCAGGTCTTTTGGCCCTGAGCCAATTACTGCCAGGAGGGTATGGAAAAATCTAGGTAAACTTCCTAAAATGTCTAGAGGTAAACTGAAATACTTCCCCTATTTGGAAACACCTGCTTGGGGTGTAGGAAATGCATTCCAACAAATAATGTAGTTAACATTGTAAAACATAAACTTTTTATGTTCTATCCTTTTCCTGGTTGTTATGGTCATCCTTCCCTTGCTCTTTTGACCCCCAAGGCCAGTGCACTCATCATCAGTGGAGGTTTTCACATCAACTGCCAGGATGAGCCTCGTGAGCCCTGCCAGGTTCCTCGAGGGTCTCTGTCCCTGTAGGGCAGCCAGTTCCCCTCCAAATGAACTCACAGGGGGTTCTCCATTCAATAAATCCCTGGGTTTTCCTATCCACACAAATGTAGAAAGATCAGTGTGACTGGCCCCCACATGTTGCAGGGATTAAAAAAGCTTCTGTGTCTCAGCCCTGATCCCTCACCATATTCATACTGAGAAGAATGCAGCCAGATTGGGAATTTTAGTTTTAGAGCTGCATTTTATTTATTTCTTTTCCCAAGAAACCACAGTATGATACTTAAAAACACATCAAATCAGTAGTATGTGTTAGGCTTTCCGAGCTCATTAGAGCACTTATGGATATGCTTAAAGCAACTGTGATAGAATGGCTAAGTTAATCAATGTACTTTGAGCTGTAGCATTTACATGTTATTTAAAGGAAAATCGTCATAAGTGTTATATCTTTGCCTGTGAAATAGTGCCTTAAGTATTCTATGCATTAATAGCCTCATATTTAAATCTGTGAAATTCCTTAGGACAGTCTTGTGTTACATATATAACTCTGACTTTATGTTAAAGCTAAAAGACAAAAAAAAGAAGTGTTACTATTAATCATTTGAGCTCCAGCTACAGAAACAGAAAGTTCATAGTTGGAAAAAGTAATAATTATTTGTCTTTTTTCTGCTAGATTGTACATATTTTGCTTAGGGCTGTGTGGTGTGGTTTTAAGTATGCTGAAATCAGCAAAAGCAAAAAAATTCTAATAATGCTACATGCATGATTATAGAAATTTGTTCCCTTCTAACCTGCAGACTCAGAAAATTAATGAACTGTATTAAAAATATGGGGCACTGTTTCAATAACATAAAATAACTTGGAAGTACAATAAGAATTGACTTCCTCAAGCACATATTTTTTCTCAGATAATAAATAGACATTATGCTTCCCTATGTGTAAAGAAGCATTAAAATAACTTTGTAAAGGATTTTAATTCTATAATTCATTGCAACATACTTTAGTAAAAAATTGTAGTTTCTATTTAGCTTATAATTAATGTAAAGTGTTAAAATAGCATAATTCCACTCCTTTCAGCAGATTTGAAGATGGGAAGAAAGCAATCCACAAATTTTTCTGCAAAAAGTTATTTAGGGAAAACATGTAATTTTTTTTCCTTATAAACAGGTCTTAAAGTCTTTAAGTAGTTTTGCTAAGCTGTAATTTCTTGTGTCTTGCCTTTTAACTTCCTTGACTAGAAATGTGATACCAAACCTATTCTCTATTTGTGGATCTTATTTCCATTCTTATCCATGCATCATGACAATGGGTCATCCACAAGTTGTGACAATGGAACATCCATCTGATGTGAATCCTAATCCTCATTAATAATCTATTACCTGTCCTTTTGTAAGTAGTGAATTTGACATCCCGCTCTGGAAAGGTTTTTTTTTGCCTGTATAACCTCAGGTAACTATCATCACCAGCTCTGAGATCAACAAGGAACTGAAGGGAGTGACTGTCGTTCTCTAGACCTGACTGGATAAGCTTTACATACTTTATTGATGTGTTCACATTTTATTTTCCACATTATCCTTGAAATTCTCCTACACTACAATTGAGGAATAAAAAAGAAGGCAAAACAACCTATGATAAATATCCTATGTGTATAATCAGACTAATAGAACAATAATAATAGCTCTCAGCAATAGAAAAGTGACTAGGGTGGTTAAATTCATGTTTTAGAAAGCATAATCAATTGAAAACACGATATCCTTAGTGATATTGACGTCAAACTAGAGCTGATCTATTACTTCCTTGTGCTACATCATTATTCATTTTGACTGTATGAAGTCTGGTCTATATTTCCTTATTTAGATGTAGTCAGTGTGTCCATGGGTGTGAGTATGTGTGTGTACTTACTCACTCCCACTATTACACAATTCCCACAGAACACAAACAATGTATTTCCTTTCAGAATAGATTGAACTAAGTGGTGGCCACCTGAAACAGATCTGCTGTTCTCTAAAGCCACTAGTTTAATGTAGATCTATGGCTGGACTGCTTCATTTTCCAATAGACTGTCTTCCATCTAAACTATATTTACTGTGATTTCCACCACAGTGGCCTGCAAAGACCAATCTTGTGGGTGCATTATGGGCAGTACCTTGCTGTGGTGCCCACCAAAAGCAGGCTTGTGAACCCTGTGGGCAGTGACAGCTCACACACTAAGGTGAGTTATTTTGACTTTTATTCTAGTTTGTGCAAAGCAGAGAGCTGAGGGATAACCCATGAAAGGCTGACTCCCTGATTATCAAAACTTTACACTATTAAAAACTGAAGGCATCAGGATTCATTGGTTGTAAATGATGTATTTTTTTTCATTAATCAGCACTCAATCCCCTATTTGCTAGTTATGGCTCTCAAGATTCATGCTAATTAGTCAAATGTACATTTCTCTCCTCCCTTTGAGTCTGGGGCCTGTTTTCAGTAGGAGATCAATGAGTTACTGGTCATGATGTCCCATTGCTGGAATTACTTTCCCCCAGTTACTGCTTAGTTCTGATTTCACTCCTGGTGGCTATTGTCCAGAGAGTCTATTCATCTTGGATTGTCTTCCCTTTTCCATAAAACAAAAGATTAGCCAAGCATATAATGTTCACAATTCCACTGCATAATCATTACCGTGTGGTTGCTGACTGACAACTACAAAAAATTGCAAAGTTTGATTTGAATCTTAAGGGGCTTCATATCAGGAATACTTTGCTTTTTCTCTTAACCTAATCTAAAGATCTTATCAGAGGATTCTTGCAGAAGAAATAATCTTTTGAAGAACATAAAAGATGTAAAATACATTTTTGAAGTATCTTACAGATACCCAGAATATTTCAGTGGACAACAGCAAAGAAGAGTGAAAATCACAGTATATTAGTCAAAATACTATCCAAACCATTAGGAATACTGAAAAAAAAATAAAAATTAATGTGGGATAGAATTGTGAGGGAAGTGGGGTTTTGTCCAATTTATATACCGTAAGAATTTTCTCAACTATTCAACTATTATGTGTCACATATCTTCTTCTTCTTCTAACTAGATACTTCAGGCTAAATATAACAGAGTACAAAGTTAAGAAGAAAATTTTGTATTCTAAAACTACAAATTGTCTCACAGGAGGCTAAAATTATTTCAGATTGCTTTTCTTGTGTGTTCTGCTTAGAGGCATATAATACATAATATGGAACATGACCAGTGGTTTGCTATACTTGTTAAGAATGTCACATAGCCATTTTGGGAAACTGCTGTTACCTTGGAGACCAAAAGCAGAATTTATCTGGCCAATTTCAACCTCAACAGTTTATGAATCAGAAGTTTTGAGCATCCCTTAATCAAAAATATAGTAAGATGGGTATGAAAAGTTAAAAAAACCCAATAATTGGTTTAAAAAAAATCTCAATTTAAAGTCCAGGCTAATCAACCAGGGAATAATTTGTCTCATAGCTATGGCTGTCTGAGCTAATGATCACCTAGACTCACTTCATGGACAAAACAGAAACAAAGAAGTGTTTTGCTAGACCTGTTTTGATGTTTTCCTTAGGGTGAGTTGTGTCCTAGATTTCATATGTTGGACTCTTTACATTAAATGCACAAGATTTTAGGTCTCTCTATAAGCGAGCAAAAGGTTCAAACTCTGTCTGTTCAAAATGAACCAGGAAAAAAACCCAAACCTTAAGATAGAACATAATGTAATTTTGAGAAAACGATGCAAGCATACAAAGCACTTAAGTTCCTGCAATGCCAAGAAGATTTTTTGTGAATTAATGTGTTACATTTTGTCTACAGGCCATTGACTTTCCAAGCAATTCTTTCTGTATCCCATTTTTTAAACAGTATATCTTAATGGAAGCTGAAGATGCTGTAAAAGGCTTGAAAATAAAATCTTCTTCATGTAAGCAAAGTTGTCCAGGTTTTCAGACAGTTTATGTACAAACTGTCTACAAATATTTGAAGGGTCTACTTTGTTGCCAAAATCTGTCACTGGGCAAATAAATTTCAAATTAAGGTAGAATCATCCCATTGTCATTCTAAGGTGATTTCAAGAAAAATGTATAAATGGAAACCTGAACAAATGCATTAAATTAGGCATAAATTATTAAGTAAACTTTAAAAAAAAACAATTTTAATGAAACCACAGCTGCATAGTGAACCTCAAGAAAGGAACTAATGCTATTGGATTTTGAGCAAGGTTAAATATCTGTACTGGATGTTTCTACAGAGTTGATTTTCCTCATGGCAGCTCTGTGGTTCTATGCTTTGGACTTGTGCCCAAAACTGTGTTGATAACTCACAGATTTTTAGTTATTACTGAGCAGTGCTTACACAGCCTCAAGCTCTGTGCTGCTGTTCGTGCTGCCATCCTGTGAGTAGGTTGGGGCTGCACCAGAAATTTGGAAGGGACATTGCCAGGACAGCTGACCCCAGCTGACCCAAGCAATGTCTCCTACCACACCATGCTCAGGAATAAAAGCTGTTTTATCTACGATAACAATAGCTCATTTTTCAAGTTTGTGTTTTCAACTAATTCCAAACTATTCAGCAGGATTTCACTTTGCATATGGATGCAATTTCATCAGTTTGCACGTGGTGCATATGGTCAATTTGAGCTGCATTTGAGCTGAACAAAATTTATGGCTGTTAAGATTGCTTAAAAGAGTAATTTCCTCTATGGTTTATAGTTTGCAAAAGAGTGTGCACAGTTATAATATTTGATGCCTTGACTGATAGTAAATTCATTATATCAAGTGCTTTGCAGTCATACATTAAAGGATAATTTCTCCAAGGAATTTATAGACCAATACACAAGGATATTTATTTAAAAGACAGAAAAACTGAATATAGAGTTTCTAATGGAAACTGGCCATTTTTATGTTGATTATTAAGGGTTTCCAACTTGGGTGTTCCCTCAAGATCATAGGACTAAGTCTGTGTACTAAATTCCACTCTCCTGAAGGAGTGATAAAGATCTTAATTGGGCTATCACAGTTCCTTAGAAAGTCTGAAAGGGAGATTAAGATAATGATCTCTACACATATTCCTCTTGGTCAAGGATAGAACTGTTACCAGGACAGCTCATGCCACTAATTTCACCTGCAAGTCCAAAAGAATGAAGAGGTAACAAGTTTTTCAGGTTATCAATTTATTTCATGTTGTTCTTCTCTATCATTGTCTTGGCAACATCTATTACATTTACATTGGTTAGTCCTTCAGCATTGTTTCCACACTAAATGTAATTATTTTCTACATGTATCTGGTTTTAACTAGAAGTCAATTATCCTTCTATGCCTGAAAGATTTAGAAGAATGTATTCTCTTACAAATCTAAATTCCTTCTTTTATTTGCCTATACGTATGTTCAGAACATGCCAAATACAAAGCTATATAAAGCAAAGTTATACAAGGTGAAATTATCAGCAGAAACTGTTCATAAACTCAGATCAAACTCAACAAAAAAACCAAGAAAAACTAAAAAGAGCAACCTCTATTTTATAAACTAATAAATATTGAATTCTTACAACAAAATAGCCAACTTTTCATAAGTCTTCAAGTTCAATTAAAAAGGGAAAGGGATTGCAATTAACAATACATTTAAGCATTTGTGAAAGTCTCTCTTCATGGTAAAAGTCTGATCTTTCTTACTTAAGATTTGAGGATCCTTCACCATCCCATCAAAGATAAAATTGTGTTGCTAAAAAGAATGAAAAAACTCCCATGTAATTTCCTAGCATCTTGCAATCAAGGAGAATTGGGATCTGTAATGAATACCCCAGACAATGCTTTACTGAAGATAATTGTTAATTATCATCACCTGTTTATAATTTCAGTTGCCTTTTAGAGAGTGCTCATACTTCCTTCTGAAGTTAAAAATAAATAGCATAAATTGTGAGGTTAGGGTAGGATTCTTTGCTTGAGAACAGCTGTCAAACTGGTTTCTCTAGGTTTCCATGTATGGGGAGAAATCAACATGCCCCAAAAATGATAGAAATCTGACTTTTTTTACTACCTTACAGGTATAGGTGATATCCCATTCATATCCCAGTCCTACCCCATTCCTACCTGAAGCTCTTGGGTCCTGCTTGAATAAATATTACCCACTTAGAGTCTTCACTGTACCACTGTGTCAGATTTTTTACTGATGAGAATCTCCTCCATGTAAGATTTTAGTATTTTATAAAGCACATATATAGTTGTTTTTGAAGGCTGAAATCTAGCTTTACAAAATCTGCCTGTCAATGTGGGAATCCTTATTAACAAACCATTTTAAACACTGGTGACCTGAAACATGAAATTTCATTTGTTGTTTTGGTTTGAAATAAAAGCTTGCTGAAATGTAATTTGGTCTTTAAATCTGCCTGTTCTTTTCCTCTTTCATTCCCTCCACATATAAGAAGAAAATTTATTCTAGAGATCTGAGCTCTGATCTTGCAACAATAATATTAAACAGCTTTTCTATTGTCATGCAATAGCACTGGATAAAGTGCATAAAAGGCAACTTGGTCATGAGTGAAAAAGAAGGGTTATGAGCCTTCAATCATAGATCAGACTGCTATTAGTTTAAAAGGATATTTATGGATAAGACGTTCAACAGGAAGACAGTCTTTTTCTTTATATATTTAAGCACAAGTGTGATTTTCTTTAAGAGATACATTGAGGTAGAATAAAATGAAAAAAAAATCATGCGTCTTTTAAAAATACAATACTGTTAGAGATTGAGCACAAATCTAAGGAAAAGCTTTAGGCTATCCTCAGATTCATCTAATGCTGCAAAGGCCTGAAAGTGGTAGTTCAGTAAATGTCCATATTAAACTAAAAGTGAAATGGATTAAACAAGAGAGTTGCAATGCAGGTTGAATGAAAGATCCCAGGAACTGTGGCCTTCTAGTGTTATTTGCACAGATAGTTTTTGAAATAAATAGCTTTGCACAGATAGAGTTACAGTAAAAAGAAGAGTCCTCAAAATAAGACCACCAGTGAAGCAATGATGTAAATAGAGTCTGTCAATGTGGTGGGTTTTTTTAATTCAGTGAAATTCCTTCACTGCGGATTCTGTTTTTAATATGGTTTTGTGAAGGCTATTTTGAACAGAATTGAGCACCAGGATGTTGGCATGTATGTTAAGGTTTACAGGGTGGTGGATGGAAACCACTAGCAGGAGGAACCCATAGCTCGATATACTTATATGTATTTTGGAAATCAAAATATAACTTAAAGTAACAAGAAAAAACTGACTAGATGAGAGCATTTCACCTGATACATAATTCACCTTGATGTCATGTTTAAAGTATTTGAGGCTCTTTAACAATGTGTGAGAAAAGAAATACTACTTATGTTACTGAATGGCATAGATAATATACATACATCCAGAGATCAAATAGAAGATAAATAATACACTGATGAAGAATCCAGCAACTTGTGTAGTGAGCTTACCTGTATCTTGTTCGTTAAGTTTTTTTCAGCTGACGTTTTCTTGCATTATTCTTTCTGACTCTTCAAGCTTATCTTAACACTATAAAATATCCTCTTCATTTTCAGCTGGAATTTTTTTCCCAGTTAATTTTTTTGCATTGGTTTTTGGAAGAGAGAGATAAAAGGAGAACAGGAGGGAGGCTTCCATTTTTAATTATTTGCTTATTTAGCCAATTAATTTTTTAGTGATTAAGATGTTTTGGAGCATTTGAGGCTCACAGAGTGATTTAACCTCATCTAGCAGCAGGTGTTTTGCCTTTATTTGAAAGAGCATGTTTGGGAGTTTGTTGCATTTTGTTGAAACACACAAAGTATTTTTGTTCTACCATTACAGAATTGCACTAGAATAATAAGACCCTTTCACAAAGGCCCTTTTATGTCCTCTTTTGAAATTGCATACAGTATTATGTTACTAATGCAGGCTGTAAGGTTTTCTTTAAAATTGTCAAAGAAATGAATGTAAAAACCCCTGTGTGCTGGTGGAAATAAACATTATGCTGAATAGAAACTTGGGATATTTCATCTTCCTTTGCTGTGCAAACAAAATAGGCAAGTCTGGTGTTGTTTGCAGAATGTTTGTATTGTATGTATTATTTGCAAGACATAAAAAGCTAAGGAAAAACATAATAGAGTGTAAAATATGATATTTGAAACAGAACACGACAAAGTGTGTAAACTTATACACATTAGGAACAACCTTATAAATTATGAGTTATAGAAATGGTCTAGTTGCTAATACAAAATTATGAGTAATGTAATAATTTTTAACATGGTAGCTAATAGACATATTTTTAATACAATTGAAGAATTAATTAGGAAGAAAATATATACTTTGTATGTATTTTATAAAAACCTCTCAGTTATACAAGTAAAACATAGAATACTTTCACTCTATAGTGACATGAAACAGAATCCAAACTGTAAAGTGATATTGTTAATACTCGACATACTGTGAGACAGTTATTTCATTCCTATAGCATTTTGTCAGCTCCTCTTTTCAGTACTCTATAATTGTACTTGAAATCATAGAATCAGAGACTGGTTTGAGGTAGAAGAGACATTGAAGTCCCAATCCCCTGTCATGGGCAGGGACATCTTCCACTGGACCAGGCTATTCAAAGCCCCCAGCCAGCCTGGCCTTTAACACCTGCAGGGATGGGGCATCCACAGCTTCTCTGGGCAATGTTTCAGTGCCTTACCACCCTCACAGCAAAGAGTTTACTTCTAATATCTAATCTAAACCTGCCTGCTTTCAATTTAAAGCCATGACACCTCTACCTATCACTACATGTCCTTGTTAAAAGTCTCTCTCTGTCTTTCCTGTAGGTTCCCTTTAAGTTCTGGGAGGTGCTGTCTTCCCAGAGCTTCTCTTCTCCAGGCTGAAAAATCCCACTCTCCCAGCACATCTCCATAGGAGAGTGGCTTCTGCCCTCTGGTCATCTGCATGGCCTCCTCTGGGCTCACTTCAACAGGTCCATCTCCATCTTATGTTGGGGACCCCAGAGCTGGATGCAGCCCTCCAGGTGAGGTCTCACAAAAACAGAATCCAGAGGCAGAATCACCTCACTCACCCTTCTTCCCATGTTAGTTTTGATGCAGCCCAGGACACATCTGGTTTTCTGGCCCACGACTGCACACTGCTGGATTATTGCATGTCTTGTAGAGCTTCTTGTAGACCAAGACTCTGAAGTCTTTTCCAGAGCTGCTCTGAGTCCATTCTCTGCTCAGCCTGTATTTGTACTTGGGGTTGTCTAGACCCAGGTGTAGGACCTGGTACTTGGCCACGTTGAAGTTCATGAGGTTCACATGTACCCACCTCTCTGATCTGCTGAGGCCCCTGTGGATAACATCCCATCCCTCCAGTGGGTGGAAAAACTGCTCCAGAAGCTTGGTGTCACTGGCAGACTTTCTGAGGGTGCCCTCAACCCCTCTGTCCATGTCACTGACAATGTTGAACAGTGCTGGTCCCAATACTGACCCCTGAGGAAGATCACTTGTCTCTGGACTCCACCAGTGACATCACTGATCTCCAGGAATACAATGGACATCAGCAAATGAAAGGAAAACCAATGTGGGGACATTTTCTAATATAATCTTCATTACAACTTATTGCAGCCAACTCACCCACACAATGATATATTTATCATTTCCTATTTTTTTATCAGAGGTCTACATGGTTACATGGAGAATATTAGCTCATCACAGATCACAATGGGCTATTAGAGTATTTTCTGATTCATAAGTCCTTTCAAAAGGGGCTTTTTGTTTCAGCTGCTTTGGAGACATCATTAAAAGTATATATCCAAAGCTGTTAAATCATAAGTTAAAGAAGTTTTAATGAGTAGCAACATATTTCATAGAGAATCAATGTTTTCCCTCTTACTTAACAACAAAAATAGGTGATTTTACAGATGGACTTTAAAACATTTTTAAAATTAGCATATGCATTATTACATTTTCTATCCTACAGCATCAATTATAACTGATGTTACTCAATTAAGTGACAATTCTCCTTGACATTAAACCACAGTTTATTGTGCAGAAAGGCTTCCAGATTTTTAAGTATTGGCATTTATTTATTATGCAAAGACTTATTCTTGATTAAAGATATATTAACTCTTAGTAGTCTTTCTTGTTTATCTTATTTTGTATTATGATGTCATGCTCTACATGGTAAAAATGTAGCTCTGTAACAAAACTGAGCTCATCCTCAGATCAATACTGATTTCAACCAAATCCTTACATGTACTCACCATTTTGATTGTCCTGATCCAAATGCAGAACTTTTGTTTAAACCTTGTATGTGACAGTTTCACCACAGAAAAAGAATTTCTAAATGCTAAAAGTAAAATAAACCCATATAGTGATAAATTTGTAATACAAATCAGGTTGAAGTTTCTGATTGCAAAAGTTCTTGAAAATTTAATTGATCCTATTGTCTTCAGGCCTATTGACCCAATAAGATTTTTCAATGAAGGGTTTCATCATGAAAATATATTACAAACTTCCTTCTGCATGATTTCTGCTTGTTCTTTGTGAATTTGATTAATTTTATTATTTGAATATAATAGCAACAATAATAGAGTTATTTACCTCAGCAACAGGGATCATGGAATCTCATACGTAAAGAAATCTGGATATGTGTTTGGAGTTATAATTACATTGTTGATGCTGCCCATGAATGAAAATAGCTTTTCAGCCGGTGTATATGGTGGATTGCTCACCATAACAAATAGATTTAATTGATTTAAATGTCCATGACTCATTCATAGCAAATCTGGTTTTAAAAGGAGTCAGCTTTTGAAAAAGGTGTAAGTTCCTTATATTCAAATCTCTTTCACATAAAGTTAACCAGATTTTTTTTGCAACATCATGCCTTCACTTTTTAAATTTGCTTGATTCTTCAGTGCAAGAAGATCTAGGGGTAAATACTAAACCTTGTTTTTGCACAAGCCTCCAAATCTGCTTAACTGTGTGGGATTGCTCCTATTCCCATTCTGCATATATATAGATAGCTCTCCTCTACTACAGCCTCACATTTCCTTCTCATACTTACCTGTATATTTTTACCATGCAATTTATTTCTTAATCTTGTTCATTTAAAACAAAAGATTATCCTATTTCCCAACAAGGGACAGAAAATATTGACCTCACTTAAGCCAGATATTTCAAATCAAAAGGATTTTACACAGATGGGCTTTTGTAAAGTTGGGGAAGGTTGCTAAGCAGGCATAAAAGGAAGTTGGCTTTTATGAAATTTCTCATTAACTGAGGATTTTATAGAATAGATGAAGTCATGGTCTTCAGTCTAGGAATCTTTAATCAGCTTTTTCCAGGAAAAAAAGGATGGGTTGACCATTCTGGAAAAAATTGAACCATTTGTTCTCTCTGAAAATTATTTTTTTAATTTGACTGAGAAATATAACAGAAATTTACTCAAAATGAGGATAGGATAGGCTTCTAACTAGCAATTAGTTGTAACAGCTTTTATTTGAAAGCACATTCATTTTAAATACAGGGTGATTTACAGCTAAGAAAGTTCTTTTTTGTATTTGTTTCATTTTCTTTCTATATAGAAAGCTATGACCTTGGATCATATTTAGTAATTTTTTCACTTGGAGCTTCCAAAGGCACCATCAATTTTGCATCATTTCTCTCACCAGCTGCACTTTTGTTCACGTAGTTTACCACATATGCGTGGAGAGTTGCATTCTTTATTCTAAACAGGATAGTTTGTCCTTTTTAAATTTTGATGTTTATTTTGACAAGAGCAAAGTAAGGAACAATCCCCCATTTTAAAAAATCCTCATTAAAAAAACCATCTCTTACAGGAAAAAATTTAGAAGCATTGCTAGCCTCCACATTCACATTAACAAGAAAACTTGACTCACCACTTTGGGGAGCACTCTCCTTTCCCAAACTGACAGTTAAAACACTGTTGGAAGGAGAATAATTTTTAGGTTCTGCTGTTGAAGAAGAGCACTTAAAATAATTCTACCTGCTATTGAGTTTTTAAATATGCGTTTTCAAACTTAAAATTAGACTCTCTTTTAGCAAGTAATACATTTGACAGTGAATCATATTCCAGAGTTATGAAAGAAAATAAACAAGAAACAGCATTCACTTTTTTTCCTTCAAGTGTAGTTTTGCTGGGTGCATTTGCTCACAGAAATACTCAGGCAGTATCATGGGGAGTGTAAGTAATTTCTCACATTCATTTCTTTCAGCTCTGTGGCACTAGAGATACAAAACAACAACCATCTCCTGGATTTCACTTTCTGTCTTGAGAAAGGAATTTTTTTCCCTATAGCCTAAGTTAGTGATAGGGAACAAAAAAAAAGTGACTTATGATAGGATACACCTGTCCTTGCTTAAGTTTAGCCAATTGGTAGTTCATCTCACCCCAAGGAAGATATCTCAGAGAGATGCCTATCTGCTTCCTTTGACCACTCATCAAATCTTAATGAGTGACTTGAATTAGACGTCACTTCATTGACAGGTAAATGTGAGACAAATTCTAACCTCTAACTCTTAAAACCCTGCAGTGCCTATCCTTGTTGAGATCTCATGGTGAAATACAGTTCCCTCTCATAACATTGTGCAAAACAATAAGTGGTGCTGAAGAATATTTGTACATACAAACACAGTAACAGGAAAAACAATCTATCTGATAGGAAAACACTCAGTTTGTCGAAGTGGAGCCTGGAAGGCATGACAATAATGCAGACATGCTGGTAGATTTGCAGAGCTTCATCCCACTGGGTACTCAGATACCTAAAGTGAAAATGGACAAGTCTCAAGTGCACAGTTTAAGAGTCATTGAGTCATAAACGTTGAAAAGATATCCAAAGTCATCAACTCCAACCTTTGACCAAATACCAGCTTGCACACTAAACCACATCATGAAGTGCCACATCTGCTTGTTTTTTGAGCACTTCCAGGGATGATGACTCCACCACTTCCCCAGAGAGCCTGTTCCAGTGCTTAACCACAGTGAAGAGTTTTTTCCTAATATCCGACCTGAACCTCTTGGCAAGTTTCCCATTCTTTTCTTATTCCAGTTGCCTGGGAAAAGAAGCACTCATCTCTTACAACCTCCTTTCAGGTAGTTGTAGAGAGTGAAAAGGTCTCCCTCAAGCCTTCTCTTCTCCAGACTAAACAACCCCAGTGCCCTCAGCCACTCCTTATGTTCCAGACCCTTTATCAGCTCCATTGCCCTTCTCTGGACATGCTCCAGCATCTCAATGTCCTTCTTGTAGTGAGGGACCCAAAACTGAACACAGGATTTGAAGTAAAGCCTCACCAGCACTGAATATAGGCAAACAATCGCTGCTCTGGTTGTGTTGGTCACACTATTCCTGGTTGTCTGGTGTTTTACCTATGTTTACTATTACTTTATCCTGAATGACTGCTCTACCACTATGAGAGTGAGCATGAGAAATACATGATCTCTTTCTCTATTAGGTCTTTTGTGCAAAATCCAACCCTGTAGACTTGATTTTGCAGAGAGTACTGTGGGTGGAGTCATTCCAGTGTCGTGAACTCACTAAGCCAAGCAGCAAGATGCAGAGTCTTGGACTGAGAGGATTTTTAACAAAGCCTTTGGGTACCTACAAAAGCAGATTCTACCTCATTTAACCATATGTGTGAGTCAATATTACACATGTAATCTGAAACAGGAAAGCCACATAGCAATTTTTAAAAAGTCATGCTGCTGTTATATGTGCTATGCCTTCCTATTTTACTCTATTTGATTATAGTTAAGGTATGTAAATTAATTCTGGATTACACATGTTCAGAGCCTGAGACCTTCAGCTGGCTTCTAAAGGACAAGTGTTTATAACACTGCATTGATCATCATGTTGTGAGGTTTTCTTTTGGGCTTTGGGTGAAGGTTCTGACTAAAACAAGGAAGTAAATAATGTGGAAGGAAATGTTTTCTTCTCATGGAAAAGTAATGGAATTTTATGATTAGTAGAATTAGAGCACACCTATTGTCATGCATAATCTTACTTTGCATCACCTTAGAAAATGGAGCTTAGGACATGGTAGATGAAAACCCCATTTTTAATGATCTGTCAGAGTGCAGACCAGTAAAGTTGTACCCAAGAAAACAACCAGTGGGAAAAAAGAGGTAGGTTCTATAATTCAGTTTTATAAAATGGAAGTGGTCTCATAGACCATAATTATATAAACTGCAAAGTCCTCTCAGTCTTGAAGGAATTGACATGATAAATCAGAAAGCTGTAGGAAATACTGAGTCCTTTAAGCAGGTTGAAAAGTATGGCCATTTGAGTAAGAATTAGGCATGCATTTCTAAATTAATCTGGCTGTTTACCTGAGTATTTTTAGATAGTCTCATTTAGGCTTTTCTACCTACCTGCAAAATAATAATAATAAAAACTTTGAAGCCTGTTTTGGAAGTGATCAGGTAAACAGCTACCTTAAACACTCAATGAAGTCTAAATATATACATATATACTTATATATATATGTGTGTGTGTGTGTGAATATATATGTATGTACATTTATATCTCTCTCTAACTATATAGATATACACACAAGTATATTTTACCCTTTTCTTGTAACTTGTCAGTTATTGCCCACCCATTACACTCTCTTTTCTGACTTAGCTCCAGCTAATCAGATGCTGATTGGAGATGCTAGAATACACTTGCTGATGATTATGTGTTATTTTAACAGGAGAATGACAATAATTTCCTGTAATGCCACTTGTTAAGGTAATTATGCTATAATTGCCTTATCAAGGTGTCATAGAGGAGAGAGGAGAAACTCTGAGATTTCACAGCTGCTGTCATGCTTTGATAAAGTGTTACCTCAAAAATATATTATCAGTCATCAAACTAAATTTCTACCAGTTGTTTTAAATCGGAAAATCTGTCTTGGGTGGGGCATATGGCCTCTGCATTTGATGTTTCTCAGCCTGATAATTAGGGAGGATGGATTATCTTTGTTTTAAGGCATAAACCTAACAACTGATTTGTGTTAGTAAGAGTATGTAAATGCAGGTTCATGAAGGTATCTGAAGTTTTCAAAGGTGAGAAGCTGCTTGCTGTGAAAATATAGACTTCAACTGTAATCTTGGTTTTAGAGTATAGTTACAGTTATTTGGATATTGGTTTAGATGTAGAAAGAGAAATGGGAAGCGAAACATAATGTCACTCTTCTAAAGTAAGAATATGAGAGGTCTCATAAACATGTTTTTAAAATTATTTTTTAAGAATTAGACAGTCTTAATAGGAGCACTCACTTAAGACTAACTGAGGCTCACTTTCCAAGATGTATTTAACAGGAAAAAAGGCTTGAGCGCTGTTCCTTTGGGTCAGAAACACAAAATACCTAGTGACAATTTAAGGTATATCAAGTGCCTGGCACCAGGCACAACCATGAACTGGTAATGTCTATGGAATACACCCATTGTGCAACTGCTCCTGCGCTGCCAACTGTACACTCGTACTCAGGACAGTAACTCAGAGAGAGCAGCCACTACTTCAGCTTGTGATGACTAATTGTCTCTTAAATGATTATTAGTAATGATAAGGCCAAAAGTAATAGAGAATTAGGCTCATACTACCTAAATCAGTATTTAGACTTGCACTTGATATCAGCAAGAATTGAGGGTTGTGCACCTTACTAGATCTAGGCCAAGTGCATGCTTTAAGAAAGGCAAATGAATGTGCATATATTTTTGTGTATTTACATCTGTTTCATACCTCCAAGCAGCTGATGCAATGTACCATGGCAGTGATTATATAAGCAATCCACAGATAGGTACACTAGCTTGATTAATGTCAGATCTTGCACTGGAGCACTTCCCCAATCAGAAAACTGAGAAACTAAATTTGGATGCGGTAACATTTTTCTATTCTTCCTGACATGTCTTTCCTTCTCTCTGAACTATTTAGAGATGTGCTGCTAACTGTGCAATTTTCTGTGTGAAGGTTCCATGCAGAATATCAGTTTCAATTCCTTGGATTGTACAGCACAAAATCCGGTACAAGAAGCATTACTGACAGTTTTGAAACAAATTTTGCAATCCATTTGTCAGCTAGATGAGAAGAAAAAGTTTCATTTCTTGAAGTGCTGCTGGGACATTTTAACTGATCCATCCATGGAAGCTCATGCTCCACCAAATTTACAAGGGCATGCTCTGAAACTGATGACATTCCTCTATCTGCTTGTAACAGGTTAACTTCTCAACATTAAAGATAATTACTACCAAAATCTCAGAGGATGTCTAAGAATAAGAAAGTGACCATGAAGTTACACCATTTGTGACTCTACTAATAGGAAAGAATGAAAGCAGAAAAAGGAAAGAACAGCATTCAGCATGTAGAGGGACTAGTAGAAAGGATCTTTGGGGAAGATGGTCTGAGGAACAAAAGGTGAATTTGCATCTTTAATATGTGGTACTAAAGGCAGAAAGCCAATCTGTATATTCTAGGGCCTTCTGAGGCATAAAAGAAAAATGAAAGCTAATGGTTTTACCAAATTTTTTAAGTAGATAAAAGAAAAAATGTATTTTGCAAAAACTAGAACAAAAGGTTCACAATCAAAACAAATACAAGGAAAATAAAGAAACAAAAATGCCCAAACCAAACTCATCATGTAGGACTAAAATGAAAATTAACAATATGAAAAATGGATTGTAGATAACAAAAATAGAAGCAGAAAAATGAAAGTTTCCAAGAAATGTAAAGAGAGAAATGAAAGTTCCATGATGTGACTGGGATGGAAAGCAGATCTGCCACTTCATAGATAAGGCAGCAATATTAATAATTTTTTACTTTTGATTTTTATAAACCAGCAAATAAATGAAATAAGAATGTGAAACTTAGCATACTCCTAAGAAAGTACATATGAGAGGCAAGAACTGTTCAGTTGACTTTGATTTTACTTGTTGTCAGTCTCAGAAGTCCTCAAAATACCTAAGCTATTAAACAACCACTGAGCTATTTCCTTGAGAACACTTTAAGGATGAGGGATGTCCAAGTGGCTTTCAGAACACTTTAAGGATGAGGGATGTCCAACTGGCTTTCAGAACAAGAGATAAAATAAAAGAGGGCTTGGGGTTTCATAACTTTCTAGCATATAACAAACCAATTTACCTTTTTAAACTTCCAAGAATACCAGAACAATATGGATTTGTAATTTGAGTTACAGTCAACCTTGAACTGACTTCCTGGTTAAGTGAAAAATCAGATGACGTGTATCAGCCAGTTCTTTGATACTCTATCCTATATGGTATCCTACCAAAATACAGTACATTCATGTGCAACTGATTCAAAAACCTACCAAGTGTTTATTAGCAATGCAACATCACACTAGAAGAATATTTCAAGAGATGTCAGGTGGATCCAGGATGAACCATGTTCTATTGATTATTTTCATTAATGACTTAGCTAATAGAGTAAGATTGCTTTTAGTTAGAGTCAGGTTGTTCCAAGAGATGGAAAACGAAAGGACTGTGCTAATTTTGGCTGGGGCAGAGTTAATTTTCTTCACAGCAGCTGGTACAGGGATATGTTTTAGATTTGTGCTGAACACGGGTTGATAACACATTTTTCTTATTACTGAGCAGGGCTCACAGAGGCCCAAGGCCTTTTCTGCTTTTAGTATGGCCACAGTGGCCAGGAGGCTGGGGGTGCCTGGGATGAGACAGAGCCAGGACAGGTGACCCAAAATGACCAGAGCTTCCAGACCATGTGACATCTTCTCAGTACATAAACAGGGGAAAGAAGGAGGGGTGCTTTGGAGTGATGGGGTTTGTCTTGCCCAGTCACTGTTACCTGTGTTGGGGCCCTGCACTCCTGGAGCTGGCTGAACACCTGTCTGCTATTGGAAGAACTGAATCAATTCCTTGTTTTGCTGTGGTTGCATACGCAGCTCGTTCTTTCCCTATTAAATGGTCTTTATCTCAACCCATGTTTTCTCATTTTTATCCTTCTGATACTTTCTACAATCCTGCTGGTGGGGGAGGGAGTGAGAAGCTTGTCTTTGTGCTTGGCTGGTAATTGTGTTTAAAACACAAGGATTCATGTTACAACAAAGACAATTCTGTTTTAATATAAGGTTTTTTTTGGTTTTTTTTCTTTCACAATTAACACGACCAAAAATGAACAGGTTGCACAACAAGGTTGTGGACTCTCAATTCTTGGATTTATTCACAACTTGACTTAACCCTGATAAACTTTATGTGACTTTGAAAATACTCTTGTTGGAGAAAGAGATGGGAGAAGTACTTTACAACAGAAATCATTCTCTAATTCCACAATTACATTACATTTATTGTTGAAAATTTAAAGAAAGTATGGAAAGTCAGGAAGAAAACACTATCTGGATAAATTGGCAAAACTAATCAGAAAAAAAAAAAAAAAACAAAAACAGGAGGTGAGAGCAGAAAATTACTTGCAAAGAATCTGAAAGTTAGCTTCTGAAACTTGGACTTTAAAAAAAAAAAAAAAGCCACCCCATCAACCAAGGGCAAGGTTTTGACTTATTATATAAATGTCTGTCCTTTTAAAAAGGGAGTTAAGTTTTGTTCTGGGCTCTTCTGTTTGCAAGACAAAAAAGGTACATGTAGAAAAATTAACTAATGGTTCCATTCTAGCTGGGACTTCTTAGGCTTCATGTTGAGCATTCTGCCTGGTTTTATAAATGTTATTTTAAGAAGATTAAAGCTATATCAGCGGTAGTTCGCAAAATATGAGTGACAATGCTGAGGCTGTTAAACACAATTTATGAAAAAGGTAAAAGAATTTTTGAAGTCTTTTAACAAAAATATGGGGATGATTTTGATGTAGTTCCAGTACACAAAAAGCTCTTTACAGAGGATACCAATGTTCAATGTATCTACTGTGTCACTGGACAATAAAGTTAGAATTAATGCACATAGCGTCCACCAAAGACATTTTTAGGTAAAATTCTGTCAAATATGAGTTCTAGTTACAAAAGCACTAAAGAACTGGTACAAGATTATTGAGGAGTGCAATGGAACATCAAGAGCAGATTTCTAAAGAGAAGGTAAATAATCTTCTGCCAGTGGTAGTCAGGATGGATGGGTGCTGCCATGTCCAGACAGACTGGCCTTGACAGCACCTCTCCTCCAGAACCAAATTCCTCGTCAGTTAAACAGATATTTAAAGGATAAATTAAGGAAGAAAGACAACCTATGGAGCTTCTGTGCAACTTGGGGTGTTTTCCTCTATTTTCACAATTTTAATTTGCTGAAGTCATTAGTTAGCAGTCACTGATTTAGTAAAGAAGCCCTCCTGGGTATGCTTGGGTAAGCTACAGTATGTGTTTTAGAGAAAAATTTAAGGATTAAATGAGTTATTAATCAACATACACTGACATTTGGATCAATAGAAATGCATTTCCAAGTAAGCACATTCCTTTAATGCCCACTGATGGCTTTACAGACAGAGATACTGCACTGCTCTTGTGTTTCTGTTAAATGACACAAATCATCATTTTAAATTATGATGTTGACTTATTTTGCTATCTTGCTTTTTGAATATTTGATGTCCCTGGTATATGTCAAAAAAGAAATTTTATGAGATGGTTTTCTGGATTCACTTTTTATTTACTTTGATGCTTTGAAGCTTCACAAATACATTTCAAGTGTCAAAGGTTTAAAGATACATGATAGTGGTCCTGCTGGTCTTAAAACAGACAGCAAGATATTTTGGGGCCAGAGGACAGAAGACCACTGGAATACCCAGGTTCCAAAAATCAGAATATACTGACAAAAATGTGCCTTGGAGATATTTACTGGTTTTTGCTAGAACAAAACTAAAAATACACAGCATCCCAGTGAGGAAAACTAACAAATACTGACAAGGCTTGGCCTTGTCTGAAGGAAAAACATGTAGCGATTCATTTCTGCAGGAAACCCTTCTCTGTGATTTAACAGTATTTGAACACTAATAAGATTGAACATCCCCTGCTTGTGTGGAGAACTGTTCAGTAAAAAAAAAAAGTTTTGATTTTCCCTTCTTCTAAAAATGTGAGAATCGTTTTAAAATCTGAAATATGGTTTAAAAAACCAATCTTTTCCTGAACATTACATAGATTTGAAAGGGGCAGAAGATGAATGTCAAGAAGGAACATTTGTAATCTAACTTGCCTAAGGATGGAGTGACCCACCATCATTTATTTTCTTTCCAGACTATTAAAAAGTATAATAGATACAAAATCATGATTGCAAGTTATGCACATCTGTTAAATTAACTAAACAAAACACGAACTTAGCAGGGTTCAAAGTGCCTATAACAACAGTGTGTTGCCTGAGGCTCAATGAGTCTGTGCGAACAAAACTGCAGTGTTGACCTCCCAGAGTTTTAATGTCTTTCACTTCACCCTTGAACTGAATAAAGGCTCTTAAATACTCGTGGGAGGCTCTTTTGGTTCCCAATAAAAAGTCTGTTTTGCTATTATTCTTCATCTTTGTTCTAAACCCATATTTAAAATTAATTTTAAAAAAACCCATAAACCCTCCAGTTAATATTGAAAGGTTGAAAATTATTCAAGAGATTGAAGTGGATACTGCTTGAAAACAATGTCTTTATTGTTGGTTATAAACAAGATTTGTAACAATAACTTCTTATTTCTAAAGTGGGATTTCGGAATTCTCCTTGAGACCTTTTAGAGATCAAGGATATACACAGGGCTGCCTGTGATATCTTATGGTTTGAATTCATATAGTCTCAAAGGTTTTCTGCAGGTATTTTAGCATTATGAATCCTTTGGTCAACTGGGAAAACAAGAAAAAAATGTTTGTTTGAAGTCACAGCTGCCCAAGACAGTTCAATAGAATGGGAATGCACAGATGTGAGTGGAAGTGGGTATTTGCCATCATCTTCCATCAAGTAGTTGAGAGCTGATCTGAAGAGATCTGAAAATGTTTGTGGTAGTAGAAGTAACCTGAAATGCAGATATGTTAGAAGCAGAATGCTAAAGAGTGGAAACATAGCTGGGATGATTCCCAGGTACTGAGGCAAGCTGAAAGTGCTCATGTCCAGCCAACTGAGCCTGCCACAGCACAGAATGTTCATTTGCTTAATTTGTGCAAATGTAAGCTCTCCTTTGTCCTTTAATTTGTTTAAAATAACTTATTCTTGTTTTAAATGTTTATGGACAGAGCTGTTATGCAAAAAGACACTTTCCAGTATTTCAAGTGGTAAAACCAGGCCATTGACTAGGAAAATTAGAAGAAGAAAGATTGAATGTGAAGAAAATTCAGTTTTCTGAAAAACAGTTTGACAAAATGAAAACTTGATCTTGTTTAGCTGTATTCCATTGCTCTATCAAAATTATTAAATTTCCTTTGCATGAAGGTATAGCATCATGAAAAGTGAGCTGAACAAATTACATGGCCAAAGAAAGATGAGCTATAAAAACTAGATCAGTTTTACAGGTCTCACTTTAATTATACTGTTGAGAAAAATAACAACCTTGTAACGTTTTGCTTTTTTCATGTGCCTTTCATGTTAAGTCCATGACAATGGAGATGTCTTAACTGTTTTACAATCCTGTTCATGAATACTGACTTTTACATATGAAAATGAGAAAACCCATATCCTCTTTGCTTCAGCTTCTGTGATGGAACAAGATTATGATGATCAACTCCAGAGATTTAATCCTGAAAAAAATTACTTCTTTGAATTACTACTACTCCTACTAATACCAATCCAGACCCCTGAGTGATACATGCTGAAATGGCTCCTTGCCTTCAGAAACTTAAAATATGGATTTTGACCAGATGCAACAGGAAGAAACAAATCAAGGAGGAAATTAAAAAGTAAGTATCAGAGAAGCAAGTAAATCACCTTACAAAGGATATGTGTCACATTTTACAATTTACTCAACTATAACCATATTAAAGGAGTTCTTTTCACAATTTTTTTTTATTAAGGAAATTTTTACATTACATGGTAAAAACTTCTTCATGAATTCTACTTATCCATGGAGTACTAGTCATATATAGTTGTTAGTTTTTGTTGATTCCTATTTATATTTTTGATGCTATTGTTGTTATTATTGTTAGCATTTACATTATCTATTTTATAGCCCCCTTTAAGTTTAGCCATGTGTTGGCATCCAAGCAGTACCTGGTGTTCATTCTTGGCTTAAAAAAGCTGGTTCAAGATGAGAAGCTGATCTGTCTCACTAATGGGATAGTAAATACCAACTTCTATTTCTCTTTCTGGTTTTCAGATACTCAGCCCTCTAAATTTCTGCGCTGCTTTTAAGCAAATCGGTCTTCCAAAAAAATATGTGGCTTTCTGAAGTTAACCAAAATATTAGAAAAGATTTATTCTAGTGAAGAAAAAAGTGTAAAGAAATCTGAAATTCTTTCTAAACCACATAGTCAATCTCACTTTTGAGGAAGAATAAACAACATTAAAAACCCTCTCGGCACATTTGGAGTTTATTCATAAAGAAAAAAATAATAAATCTACTTCCACCCACAAAGTAAAACAAGCAAATATAATGCACTTTCCAGTGCTTGCTACTGGAGACCTCAGTCTCAGAATGTTTCATCTTGTTAATGTATATGGGTATTTTAATTGTTCAGAAGAAATGAAGGGGAACTAGTTACCAAAAGAGATGCCTCTTTCTTTGCTCCTCTAATTTTTCAAAAGGTTTATATATAATTACTGATTGTTGATGCAGTGATTACTGTGAAACAAAAGAAGCTTGATTGCTGTACTATTATACATTGGATGAGGGGAAAACAATTTGCCATGATTGAATTTACTACTAAATATTTAATGGATTATTCTGTCCTAACATATTTAAACAATACGCCATGCAGGGGGTGGTAAGTATTAAGCAGAGCAATTTCAAACTTTATGTAATTTTTTTTAATTTAATTGGACATCAGTCTCATATTATAAATTCTTTACTTGGAATAAACATGTCTCCTTGTACTCCAGCTCATACATTATGGTTCGTGGATTTTCAGTCTCAGTGTTTATTTTATTTTAGCATCCTATGGGCTGTGAGT
Source organism: Sterrhoptilus dennistouni (assembly GCA_013397095.1). NCBI lineage: Eukaryota > Metazoa > Chordata > Aves > Passeriformes > Zosteropidae > Sterrhoptilus > Sterrhoptilus dennistouni. The sequence continues at coordinate 1,823,105 of VWZU01005070.1, read as the reverse complement.
TATTCTCTGCATTTATAGAAAGCCAAAAAAATTCCCTTAATTTTGAATTTATGCTTTTAAATGCTTTCTTTTTTATCTTGCAAATATTGCATGTCTAAAGGAAAGACAAAAAAAGGAGAAAAATAAAGAATTAATTTAAGATATTCCCTAACCATGTATTTGTTTCTCTGACTTGACCTTACGCATCAGAAAAGTTAACCATTGTGTTACGGCATTTTTTGATTTGGATTATTAATGTTTAGAGCAGTAGGCAGGACCAAGTTTTGGGGTTTTTTTGTATTGTACAGGAAGGTGTTGCTTTTCATCTGCTGATCCAAGACTGATCCAAATTAAAAATCACCTGCCTAGAGCACGAAGCATGAAGTATATTGACATATATGGTCTTCTGCTCCTACCAGGCCTCTGTATGAAGGATAATGTGGAGTTGCCTTCACCTGTTCATGCGCAAAGGTGCTCTATATATTCAGAATAGAGGCCAAGACCAGCACTGCTTTTCCATTAAGAAAATCGTGAAATTATTCTTTCTTTGCAGTGTTCTAGTTCAATAATTAGGAGGGAGAGATTCAGATTTGTTTTCTGTGTCAGTTTACATGGCTCCAAGTCTGTTTCCCCAAGAACAGTTTTAGCCATCAGGCTGAAAAAGCACCTGTACATCTCTAGTTGCTTTCAGGTCCTTAGGTACAAAAGAGTGAAAGATCCATTGTGCTGTAAAAAGCAGAAAACCAGTTTGGGTGTGCAATCCAGTAATAAAGGCTCTACCTCAGGAGTGTGTTTGAGCTGCCTTGGGCTGCAAGGGATTTGAAGCTCTGGGGAAAGCTTGATTATTTCTGCATGTTGACATCATGGTCATCCAAATTTCATTGGACATAAACTTTTGATGGACCTTCTGTCTTAGAAATATTTATTTTTTAGATATGTTGCTTGTGATTCTGAAATCTCTAGCATACAGTAACTAATGCAACCTCTTCCACTTACTATGGGTTAACTTGAAAACTTGTAATCTTTCCCACATGAGTATTAATTTCTGAATAAATGTTATCTCCAGTGTTGGAGGGGACACCCAGAAGCTGAAATAATCATCTCAAAGGTGAAAATGTCCCTGCATTTCCTCCTTTTTTCTGGAAAGTGAGAAAGGAAGAAACAAGCTCCATTTTTCTTAATCTCCCTGTTTAAAAAGCTAGTCGTGTCTTCTGTTACAGAGCTTCCTATCCAAAACTCTCTGAGTTTATGTGCGGTGGCAGTCAGAAGAAGTTTGTTGATTCCCATAATTTGAAATCATAATACCATCAAAATCAAATCCTTACATGTATACATGATTTTGAGTGGTAATATTTTAATGCAGATTGAGTAAACTGAAAGCTAAGAGGTAAAAGGAAACACTTGTGTTTCATTTTACTTGGAAATTTATAGTATTTAAAGCTGATGTATTTTACATTTTCAGCACTGTTAATATTTCCTAAATTAGTTTATTCTTTGTAAATAAGCTTCTTAAAAGTAGAAAAAATAAAGTAGCTTATTTTGGGAAAGATGTCACTATGCAGATCTACTTTCCTTTTTCGTTCTGCTTAAGGTGATTTTCTGTAAAATTATTTTTACAAGTTCTTATGCTAAAATAAGTAGAACATGGAATATATTTTCCACATTTCCTGACCTTTATGCCTCACAGAGATTGCAGTCTACTTGATATTTAAAATAATGTCTTGACACCAACTACACCATTATTTCTAATGAGGCAAGGCAGTAGCATCAGCACTGTTTATTTTATTTCTGTCCTTTCAGCAGCAGAGTTCAGCTGGTTACCAGTGACCTGTGCTGTTCTGTATTCATGCCAGCTGAACAGCTACAACTCAAATCCTTCTTGTTAGCTTGTCTTTCCATTCCAGTGTTTAAAATTAGCACTAAACACAATTCTGTAGGTTCTATGGGAAGCAGCTTCAGATGAATAAACATCTTGGGCTATACATTCTGGGCTCAGGCTGGATGAAGCAATTATCTTGGGAAGTCATCTTTGTTGTTTACTCAAAACAGAGTCTTTCACACTTTATTGTTAATCTACTGTAAGAATCTAACAAAGTCTGTGTAAGGTAGTGGCACCTTCCTCATAAATATCTTATTACTTATGTAACAAAAGATTCCTGCTTAACAATTTAATCAGCCTGTTCTCACTGTTCTTCTCTACTGCTTCTTAACAAGAACACGTGCTTCTGAACTAGTAAATCAAATTTTTTAGACAGTGGAACCTTGAAAGGAGACAAACTCAGATAAAGAGGGTGAATTCACAATGACAGCAATGTAGATCAACATATATGATATTTGACATTCATGGGAAAGATCCACAGAAAGGGAGAGTTTTGAAAAGGCCGTAAGTAATTTCCATGAATTTAAAATGTTCTCTTCTATAACCTGCTAAAAATGCAAACATTTATTCTACTCTATTATAAATTATGTTGTGCTTTTTTATGTCAATGTCACATTGCATTGTCAAAAATAGTATCATATTATTAAAACCCAATATATCATATACCAAGGATTGATAAGAATTTAGAAAGATAGTCTAATTGCACTAAATGTGAATTTATTTCAATATCATGTTTTAAAGATATGTATATAGCCAAATTTTGACACATATCTTCAAAACTATCAAACAAATAAGGCAATTTGTGACACCAATGATTTTGAAGCTTTTGCAGTTTCTCTAAATTTTATCACTTCAAACTAAGAGTCAAACTAACATAAAATTTTTCCCTAAATTAATTGTAAAATTCATTAAAGAAGAGTAATTTATCTCCAAAATTGTTTAGATTTCAAGCTAATTTCTTTTTGTTTGTTTTTAATATTTAGGGTTCTACATTGCCAACACCAATGTATTTCCTGTTGCACAGGGTTAAAATTACTAATGTCATTAGTTTTTCCAATTTTAGCATCGTGATTCAAGTTCCGAAGTAACTTTTAATCTGTTAGTTTACTAAATTGTGCAATATGCATCATGTTCTATTTATGCAGAGATGATAGGCAGTGAAAGATTTCCTCACAGCTCAGGAAGATTTCTTTGCTAAGCTTAGAGAATTAGCCACCTTGGTTGGCTCAACAAGGTAATGTCTTCTGTGTGATCCACAGAAATAACATCTGCTGTTTAGATGGGTTTAAAATGTTACGAGAACACACTGAACTTCTTCTTTATTTAAAGGTTTAAATAACACTACTCTTTAGCAGTGCAGCTCTGTTTGTTGTACTCTTGATCATTGACTAAAGGCCTAAGTCAGTCAACCAAACCTAGGAACTCAGGAGGATTTTAAAAGCTTCCACATGTAATGCCTGGCCTCCAGCTCATGTTCCAGGAGGGCATAATAGAACCTTTTATATCTGACATTTCCATGTGAGCATTCTGTATTGTCTAAGGAATCACACTTTATTTTATAAATAACTATAATGAGAGCTGACATATACATCACACATGGGAATCCACATGTAGATGGCTGCATGTAAGTGTGCTGAATCACATCTTCAATACCTTTCAAGTATGTAAATGGAAAATGCTGAAATCAATCTGTTTTCTATGTCTGCACTCGAGAAGGCAAGAAATATTGCTGGTACTTAAACTGCAGCAAGCCAAATTCAGATCTACACAAGAAGAAATACTGCCTGACAAAATGGATAGTTAATGACTGGAATAGATTTCATGAGAAGTTTGAGTCTACCTCCTCAGAAATTTTCAAGAACAGGTGAGACAAACATGGCAGGAATGAGAGACAAAAGCTAATCTAGCCTTTAAAGCAGATTCAGATGAGACGATTCCTTCAGAAGGATATTATTCATGGGATAGATGGCATACGTACTGATCCAAATAGGAAAGTATGTCTTACAAAAATTTTGTCTCCTCTTTTTACGCATTTAATTGTCTCTGGTGACCTAAAATCAGTTTCTTCTACCTCCACATCTGAGACTATATTCTATAGTATATCTCTGTTTCCGTTTCATTCATAAAAGTAACCTGCCATGCCACATGGCTCTCAAATGTAATTGTCTGAAAGTAAATTGTCTACAGTATGCAATCATCAGTAATCAATCAATTGTGCTATTGTTTTAGCTATGTCACAAAAGCATTGTTTAAACAAGGTCTGAAAAATGATAAAGCTTTAAAATGACTAAGGAGTGTTCACTACTCCAAATGCAGCTGTCATTTTTGGCAAATCTGTATGCAAAAGTTGTTTATAAACATGTTTTAGAATTGACATGTAAGGGTGACATGGAGAGCTTTTTATTATCTAATTGAAAAAAATTATCTAAAACAGTTCCATTATTCTCAATTCCGATGTGTTAAAACCACATTTCACTTAGGAACTGTGTAAAATAGTGACTGTGCTGATGGATACACATTCTGAGTTAAGTCTACTGTCCCTGACCCAGAGCAAACAGCTGGAAACAGAGTTGGCTGGTGGGAGTGCATGGTAAGACAACATGCACTGCAACACCAGGAGCTCAGGTAGAGAAGATCTACGTTATCGCTCATAAATTCTGCCTTATCACCAGGCCAGAAATAGATGGGGATGTAACCTGGTCTGTGGAACTTTGTCAGGTGTTTCCAAGGCAAATGTGACACTTGAATCATCTCTGAGAAATGCTCAAAAAGTTCTGAAGACAAACCCAAACACATTTAATTCCTATATTTTTGAAAATAAATTAATGTGGTTTTGTTACACCTGACTGTCTGCAAAAATATTGACTAGAATTTAATAAAATTTTCTGATATTAAAGGATTTTTAAAAATTTCCAAGTCCAAGAGATTATTATACACTTTCACATTAAGTTCAGGTGTTAAACGCATGTCATATCAAACTCTTTTGTAGTTTTCATAGAAGAGATGTTTCCACATTGATATTTTAAGATTAACACAGTGGAAACTATGGGATAATTTAAAATACATTAATGTATAGTACAGACTAGACAATAGCAGTAATAATCCATCTCTATATTACAAGAGAGAAAGGGCTCGTGGTCTTCTTCAACATCAGTATAAACTACTTACAGCAAGTAGTGAAGCTGTTGGCCAGTGTCACTGGAAGCCACTTATGATTGGCTTTGAAAGGTCATGGAAACCGTGGAGAGCTCCCACAGGCTGGAATGAAACAAATGTCTCACCTATGTCCAAGAAGGAGGAGAAGGAAGACAAGGAAACCGTGGGCTTGTCAGCCTACTGTGATACTGGGGATGGTGGTGGAATGAATAATTTTGAATACAATTCTGAAATGTATTACGGGGAAGTAATGATTAGGAATAGTCAGAATAGTTTCCCAAAGGGGAAATCACACCTCATCATTGTTTGGGCTTGATGATCTTAGAGGTTTTTCCCAACTTAAAACAATCTATGATTCTATGACAAACCTTTAAATTTTATTCAAGAAAAAGACTGGCTTGTTGGATAAAGGAATAGCAGTGGATATTGTTTTCCTTTACTTTAGTAAGGCTTTTAACACTTCCTCCAATAATGAGGTTTATTGACAAGCTAATGAAGTGCAGAACTGACAAATAAACAGTGGTGTGGATCGAAAAACACCTGAACAACAGGGTCTAGAGGGTTGATCAGAGGTATGAGGTCCATGTGGATGCCAGGCACTAGTGCAATATTCCAAGGTCAATACTGGGCACCAACACTGGTTTACATCTTCATTAATGCCTTGGATGATGAAGCTGAGTGCATCTGCAACAGGTTTGCAGGCCATACCAAAGGGGATAGATGTATGCCAGATAATTGTGCTGCCATTCAGAGAGATATTGCCAAGGTCTAGAAATGGACTGAGATGAATCGCATTAAGTTAAGCAAAGGAAAATAAAAAAGTCCTTTTCACCTTGGGAAGAATAATCCCATTCAGCAGGATAGGCTGTGGGCTGTGGGTTGGAAAGTAATTTTTCAGAAAGGAACTTTACAGGAAACAATTTGTGATTCCTGTTGGACTATAAAAACATTAAAAAAGCTTCTTACTGCGAGTGTGGCCAAATCTTTGAGTGGGTTACCCAGAGAGGTGATGAAGTCTAAAGCCAAGTCTAAAGCCTTGTCTAAAGCCTTGGAGACATCCAAAACCAGTAAGATATGGCCATAAGCAAACTGCTTTAGGTGATCCTGCTCTGAGCAGAGGCTTGGACGGGATGACTTCTAGAGATGCCCTGCAACCACAACTGTTCTGTGATTCTGTGAAATAGCACAAAGCTGTGAATGAGTGATACTTAAATTTAAGTGTTATAAAGTAAGACACAGTAAAAAGAAACATGTAATTATCATCTTGACAGCTAATAATTTTGGTTTATACACCAACAGTCATATAATGCAGGGGCAGTTTTGTCTACTTTATTCAATAAATTTGACACCAAAATAGAATTTGAGTACTTTCTTTACTTTAAAATATATAAGTGTAAAGCAGGGTAGAGATTGAAGAGTGAAGATTCTTGTTAACAAAGACAGACAAAATATTTTAGTCTCTAACATTCCTTGGTACTGAACACAATGTTGATTCTCCTCTTCAGAGAAAGCTTTTTAAATATGATGCCTGGTAGTGAACTTCTGACCTCTCAACTTCAGAATTCAGGATGAGGTGTCCAAGTTCACTTCAGCAATGCTATCCTTTTCAGAGAGTCTCTGGGAAATTGCCATGGTAACCCAGGAATAATCATGTGAATACAACTTTTGATGAATTCCTCATAGTTTCTGAGGGCACTGAGGCATGATGGGTGCTGGTGATCTCATCAAATGCAGAATCCATCACTGCTTGCACATACAAGCTGTGTGGGAACCCCAGGATCATCTGGGATATCACAAAAATCAATCCTTATTGGTAGGCTCATTTTGGGTCTGCATTATGGGGCTTAATAAAATTAACTACATCTGGAAAAATCTCATTCAGTCTTATTCTGTACTGGGAGAATGAATATTCAATGACTACACACAATGTACCGAATACTTCCACACGTAAGATAAGGGCATGGGAATGTTTTTTGCTTTCTGTAATGAATGAGAGAATTATGAAGCCAGAAGGCTTTATCCAAAGTTTAGGGAAGGGCACTGTAATGATAATCAAACAGACAAGTCTGTACTGTGACTTCTCTACATGGAGGGACAAAAAAGGTCCATTTATTTAACACTCAGACCTCGGAAGGTCTGAGAAACTATATTTAGTCTGTTATAGATAGTAGAACTAAACTGTAAAAAGAGTGAATTTCTAAGAAAATTTGTTATACTTTAATGAACAAGAATCTGGGAGAAAAAGTGCTGGAATTTAGAACTTCTGGTAATAAAACAGAACCACACAATCATGGACTGGTTTGGGTTGTAAGGGACCCTAAAGATTATCTCGTCCCAATCCCCATGCCATGGGCAGGGACATGTTCAACTACATCAGGTTGCTCAAAGCCCTGGCCTTGCACCACCAGCAATGTGGAACCACAGCTTTCCTGGTAAACCTGTTCTAGTGAAGGCTCTACTAAACATCTAAATTTTTTTTTTCCCAGCAAAAAAGACATTGCTTGACTAATAGCTAATTTTATTCATCTTTACAAAGAAAGGTACAGTAATCTGGAATTTCTGATTAACTAGGACCAGGGATTATGTATTCAATATTGATCCTTACATAGGGGGATTTTCTGTATATTTTCCATGTCCCATTGCAGTCTCCGGCTGTCCCTCCTTCTGCTTTAGGAAGGAGCTGCTCAACTGTTTGAGTCCTTACAAATAGGCTGTCATTTTTTTAATTTCTGTGAATCTTTCCTCTATGTCATTCTTCCACTGTGCACTGATAAAATACAGCTAACTTTTCCTTCCACAATGCCACAAAATGTATGTGCCGTATGTGTTGGCAAATATCTACAGATAATCCTTTCTAAATGAGAACAAGACTCCTAAGCAGTTGTCATGTTTATGTTTTCTTATATGTATAGGCCATTGTCTATGTTAACATTCATCAATCTGGATTGTTTTGATAGAACACTTTATTTTGGCATGTTTCGTAATTTGTATTTGCAATGCCATTGGTCTTTAATCAATAGACCTATCTTCATACAAGTATTTCTGAAGAAAAGTGTTCAGAAAAATTTAAGAAGGTTCAAAATTAAGAAGGTACCTAATCTTTAAACTATGGTCTTAGAGCAGTCATATATATGCTGCAGTTATCTATTCTAATATTACTGTGTTATTCGTTATATTAAAGTAATATATTTTATTATATTGCCATTTGCAAATATTTGTGTATTGAGTGATTTTTTTTATTTGCAAGTGAATACAAAAAACGTAGGTTTACACAGAAATATCCTTACATAAAATACGTAAAATAAAACGCTTCCAAGTATTCATTATTGTTTTAGGACAGCAGTAGTACACACAGCATATCCACTTGCAGTATTATATTCTATATGCCATTCTTTGATGAGAACACTGCTTTACCAGGTGTTCACTTCCTGGAAACCATGGTCAAATGTAGAAGAAAATTCTATTTCTGGAAGACACAAAGTAGTTTCAGTAAATGCTTTGCTTCTGCAAACAAAGAATGCATCTCGGCTTATAATTCAATTTTTTCTTTCTTTTCTCAGCAAAGTCTCTTTCATCTCTTATCCTCCAGTGTCCAGTGTCTGAAGTAGCTGAAAAGTAAAGCAAGATCTATGCTATATGATCACTGATGAGGAGTACTTTGAGTTTTTCCACAAGAGTTACTTTTACTGCTGAGTTTCTTCAAGGAGAATAGTTTGCGATAAGCGACACACACAGGCACAGTGCTGCAGGATGGCAGCCTTAGTCTGCTAATCTTTTCCTGATCCTTTATATCCTATTACTAGTATTTATAGAAAAAAATAAAAAGCCCATGCAAACATGTAAGAAGTAGTAGTCCTTTCTTTTTTTTAAAGCCACTTACACTTTACACTTTAAAAAATTGTAAATAGCTTTATTTCCTGTTAATGGAGTAATTTATATAGTACCTACTATCTACATTGACAGCACTTTTTATCCACTAGCAAATGTGAGGCATTTACTGAATCAATTACTTGAGTTATGAAGAGGAGCACAAAGCCTCATTGCCACTCCATTCTTCTCAATAACAAAGGAGAAAACACATTAAAAACTAGCATTGATGGGTTGTTGTGAGATTCAGTCAATGAGCACTCCCAGAGTTGAAATTAAAAGGCAGTTAGGAGAAAATTGTTTTCTCTGGTCATCAGTCACAATGTGAAAGGCCTTTTTCACAATGATTAATTAAAAGCTGAAAAAAGACTGAGCTTTAATAAAGTGTCTGGATGGCTTTTTGGTAGCATCATGAGTTAATGGACAGTGGCTTGCCTTGACTAAGTGTTATTGCTCTAGTCCATAATTTCATCTTGAAAATGGGCAAGGGAGTGAATCTTCCTCTTAGTAATTGAGTATTGATTTGAAAATAAATGGCACTGAAACTCCCACTGAACTGTCAGGATATATTCTGGACAGCACTGACAAGAAATGGCTTTTGGTTGCTGTGAAAGTTATGGATCAGCTTGATACTTAAATACATAGAGCTCCACTGCAATCTATCTTCTGATTTATCAAGATTCAGATGGTCAATACACGGCATTTCAGAGGAAATAACATTTATGTGCCTGAAGCAAGAATAGGGCAACATCATCACCTTCTTTTTCAAATGCTTCCTTCAATTTGTGAAGCTATTTAAAAAACAAGAGCAGAGCACTGGCTGATGCCTTAAATAAATACTCTCACTTGTAGAAATTAAGCTTGAAATTACTTTAAAAGTGCTTACAGTCAGGGTGATTAATTTCACATATGCGTATTATCTTAAAATAACTTGGTGGCATTCAAGTGGAGGCTGTATGGTCTGTGTAAGCTGGGGGGTTACAAAAGTCACCATTTATAAGATTTCAAGTACTGTACTCTCTGGCTATATTTGAAGGTATATAACCTGCACTGTCACAGTCTTAAAATTTTCACTAATGATAAAAAATAGACAGTGAACATAAACTAAAATTCTATAACAAAAGATTATATAGAGAAAAAAAAATTCAAGCAAACTTTTTAACCTAGTAAAAATAAAGCAGTTTTAAGGGTGGTATTGGGCCAAACTGGCATATAAATTAACAGGTGTTAAGTATTTTACATACCAGAGTCAGAGGGGTCTTTACTTCCTTCTGAAGTTACTCTAGGCTTTGGATAGCAGTATCTCTTCATTAGTTGCGAGATCATAATTAAAGAGTATATCAAAGAGTTAAGCACCAGGTTCCTCAAAAGAGAGTGAAAAAGGTTTCAGACACAAATGTTGGATAGAACATCAAGTAAACACAGACAGAAGAAAATAATCACAATGTTGTCTTCATAGTTTTTATCTGGGAGAAGTCTGTCTTTTTACCCTTGAAAAAAAAATTATAAGAGGCTATTACTTTTGCAGCAAAGCTTGATGGCACTTGAATCTATATGAAAGATTTGTATAAAAAACCTGTGCAATTGATATGCATGTCAGCTCTCATTTTTTAGGTCCTCATCTTTCTGAGAGTTCAAACGCCAAAGTCCTTTAAGGCCTCTTGATCCCCACTCAATGTTTTGAGAAAAAACTTCATGGGGTGTTTGTGTTCTTCCATGCACCTGTGTTCAGAAACGATTGCAGGATCGGGAAAGACATAATGGCAAATACCTCCACAGCACATTGTTTATGAATCTTACACAGGGAGATTAGAATGTCCAAATAAGAGAAATGAGCTTCCACTTTCAAGCAAAGTTGAGCTCTGAGTGCTGCATTTTTGCTGTGATGTTACAACAGTAGTTCTTGTAAAAGGGGAAGGAAGTTGCTCTCCCTTTTTTGGTTGATCCTCAGGGGTTTCACAGGGTACAGTGAATGTATGACACTTCCAGAAATTGTGTCAGTGTGCACTGCTGTTTATGGCTGCTGCCAATACACTTAGAAGGGTTCCTACAAAGACCTTGTTTTCACAAGGACTTGGCAGCTTTTCCTATTAAATTCTCAAGCATCTTAAAGAGATTTTGAAGTCAGCTATTTCATTCACCTGCACAACAAAAAGAAAACAACCCTATATTCATAACAAAGCCTTCTTTCAAGTTCTTACTCATGACACACATTTGTAATTGATGGTTTCCAGTATTGTGTGTTCCCAGTTCAGCAGAGAACCCAACAAGACACAGAATTCACAAGTCAGAAAACACTGCAAGGCTGGCTGCAGTTCCTGAGCAAAGACCAAACACAGAAACAGGAATTACAGTCAGTGCTACATTAAAAACATTAATTTGTATGTTGGGTTTTTTGTTTTGGTTTGGTTTGGTTTTTTTGGTGCACCTAGTCTAGTAGTTCTAGAATCTAGAGCAGGAACGACTTTTTCACGCAGGAGTATGGGAGCCCTGAACTTTCTTACATTCATGCCTCACCTTTCACTGGAGGAATTGAAATCAATAGCTCTGGCTTCCCCAAAATGTATCATACTCTAAACTATTGTTTTGTTAGAAAGTAGGAAGAAAAGGAAATAGGAAAGTTCATATTAGAATCATCCCACTGCTGTTCTACCACTGTGAAGGGAGAATGTAAAATTCACGGGACTGGAAATCTAGCATATGAAAAGGATCATTATTCTTTCACAGAAGTAGAATTTGAAATTAAATTTTTCAAGCAATCTTGAAATTAGGTATGTGCAGAAAAAAGAGGAAATATATTTTTCAGTTAGCTCTCTCTAGAATTCAGAATATATCAAAAGGAGGAAATATTTTTTCAGACAATGGTTTTTTTTTTTCTTTTGCTGTTTTGGCTTTGTTTTTTTGCTTTATTTCAGCTATGTGTTTTAGGGACTATTCTTTGTATATGAAGCAGCAGAAGAAAAAGTCCGTATTTAGGACACATGACTACACGACTCCAGCTACAGATTATGTTGAGTTCAACTTTATGAGGGAACAGATCTATACTGCCAGTACAAGCATCACAAGAAACTGCTGATCCAAGAACACTTAGATTTGTTCTCTTGATGACAGTGGCCATAATGCCACTCCGACTATGATTCACTGAATGTGATTAGAACTTGGATTAGTGCAAACTGCAGATTCCTTTTGCTGAGATTGTAAATTTCAGCAGAATAGCTGTCAATTTACGGGCTGGATGGTCAGATACATCCAACAGACTTCACTTGGTACCTGTGTGGGTGGATTGAATGTCTGAATCCTTCTTTGACAGAGACATCCATTTTACTTGAATGTAGAACAATTAAATTTTCTTCATCAAAATATAACTTTTATAAGGGCTTGTAAAGTCCTAATGGACTTGTGAAACACTTGACCACATGAAGTTAAGACCAGATTGAATGAAGCTTTGAGCAAACTGACCTAACAAAGGCGTTCCTGTTCTTGGGATGCTTTTTTAAGTCCGCTCTGGCCCAAACCATTCTATAAGTCTGTGATTCTGTGACTTAACCAAGGCAAATATATTTAAAAAGTTTTATATATCTTACTTTTGTTAGAAATATAAAACACTATAGAATGTTAGTATATAATACACTAATATTATATGAAAAACTGTGGGAGTTTTACTTCTCCTGGAATTGCTACATTCAAACATCATACTGTTTCACCCATCAGTTTCTGAGAAGCATGATAGCTTGTAATGTTTATAATGCCTATAGCAATCTCTCTGACAATGAATCACAAAATAATACTTTAAATGGGGATACATTTAAAAAGAAAGTGCTGCAAGTGTTTTTTGCTAATCATCTTCTTAATGAACAGCTACCATATGTAATTTTGCAATGCCTCAAAGTGACAGCTAACAGTTGTCAGTATGTGAAAAACCCTCAAACCCTAGAAACCAAATGTAGTTGTTCAGTTCGTTAATCACCAAGATTATCAGTTGAGAAAATATCTCATGTTAGAGAGAATAAAATGTCTTCATTTTTTCTTAATCCTTTCTCACACTTTTAAAATTCATATTTAAGCAAATTGATTTCCCAAGTTCTTAGACAGAATCTGACAGTTATAATTAAAAAGAAGTCATATGGTGAGTGAAGCAGTGCTTTTGTAAATCTCCTCTTCCTTGCTTAAAACTATTGGTTTCAAGGTATATATTTTCATGTAAAGACAAATTCCTTTTACTGTTGTTTTATGACTGTTTTTATGGAGCTAATTTTTATGAAAGATTGAATATTGGCTGTAAAATAGTCAGGATTTGTGACAGAAACACCCTGACTATATGAAATACACATTTTGTCAGTCATAAAAACCTCTCAATAAAACTTCAGCTAAATTTCTTAGCAGCACAGCTCCTGGAGCCACAGATGAATTAATGCATGCACTTTGTGAAGCAGAAAGAGTATTACTGCTTCATCAATACCAATCATGCTAGTAATCATTTTGAAATTTCCTTTAAGTTGAGTAATTTTTTTTGTAAAACCCAAGAATCAAGTTGCTTCCAAGACGAAAAGAGGTCTAGGAAAAATACAAATGCGGTGGTCATGGTGTCTCAGGAGTCTTGTCCCGCTTTGCCTGGCCAGCCCTGACACCGGCTGCAGAGAAGGTACAGCTCAGCAGACAGATCTACCTCACTGATCCTCTGAGCCCTTTTTACTGCAGGTGTGTTCCACGACTGAGGAATGAAAGGACAACGCAGCCAAGGTTTCTGCCACTAGAGTTTATTGGCACCCCACAGGAAAACACCTCACCACCAGGGAGTCTGCCCCAACAGACCACAGACTGTACCCGTGCAACAGTTTAAGTACAGGAGAGGAGAAAGGGGATGAGCCAAGCAAGGGACCAATCAGGTAAAGGTAGGGAGTGGCTCTGCATATGAAAGACAGAGAGGAGAACCAATCAAGGAGGGGAAGGAGGCAACAGCTGGAATCCTGCCCAATGGCTCGATGACCTCACTGGAACTTTCTGGTCCCAGGGTGGGGCCTCAGAGTGATAGACAGGACCCGGGGGTTACATAACATAGGACTGACAGTTAACCGAGACAAGGACCAAACCATATAGGGAAAGAACATGGGGAGTACAAGGAACCAACCATTAACAGACATGTAACAATATAAGATCAAACCTTAAATACATACATTAACTGATAAAACTAAAAAACACACCACTACATACAAGGATTTCCAAAATGTTCCTTCAAGAGATTGCTTCATTCTAGTGCCAGAAAAAGAGAAAATAGAGCAGCTTGCAGCCTGATGCACCATGGTAGGCACTGGAGTCTTTGGGGCATCATAGGCAGAGAAAACCTTAACCAGGCTTTACATGTCCCCCAGGCAGTGCCTGTCCTCTCCTCCAGATCTGCATGGCCACATGTGAATGGGACAGACAAATATTTTTTATGCCATTCACTTTTCATAATTAATTATTCTCTCCTTGCTTTAACATACTTTTGCCCACACACTCTGTAGGCAGCAGCTTTTTGAAAAATTGCAATGAATTCAGTCAACCTGAAACCTGTCCCAGCTCCACTGTCTGGACAGCTCCTGTGGCTTGGAGTGTCTGAGCTCAGAGGAAAAACTGTTCGGGTGGGTTACCTGAAGGACTTTATAATGTCTAAAAGTATTTCATACATACTATAAATACACAGACATCTTTGCTTTTTTGATCACTGATGATTTTTAACTAATGCAGGAGCCTCAAGGACTATTAATTTCAATTATCTTGTTTATCACTGCAGGAAAAAACACTGTTTCTAATATTAGTACTTACAAAGAAGCACACAGATTTTTTAAAGCAGGATGAGGCTTGTAAGTGCTATCTTTTATAGACCAAGCAACATAATTGGAAAGAAATCAGACAATGTTCTGGACACACAAGTCTCCTTCAAGTCTGAAATAGAAGCAACAAACTTCAAGCAAAATACTTCTGAGTTTTAGAGCTTAAGAAGCAATTTTGGCAATGTTTGCAATAACGGGTAAAGTACTGATAAGGTTGAGAAGTGAATGCTGATGTGTGAATGTACTCAGCCAGGAAGTGAAACAGCAAAAAAAACAGCCTGTGATGACCTGAAAAGGATGGTACCTGAAGAAAGTACATTAAAGCATGACAGCAACAGCAGTTTAAACGAAGGTAAGACCAAATAAATCTGGTTTTAACTCTTCACAATTTCTCTGATTTCTCCAATCTTCTGCCTCCCTCCTAGCACCCCCATGGTCATCAAAGTGGAGACATTTCAGTGAGCACTGATTTCTGACTAACCATGGGTCGCTCTGCTGTGCTGAGCTCTGTAGATTTTGAGAAAGCCATACAGGTACTTGTGCCCCACATCACTGTCTTGGATACCATAATGGAGCTAAAACAGAAAGTCATTCAGCCAATTTATAAGACATAGATGTAGTTACTCAGAACAGAGAAAATCAGCAGTTGACAGTGTCACTAAAACTGCCCTTTATGAGGCAGGTGAAACAAGCAGCCCTAAAACAATTGTGTGTTTCTATCTCCATATCTTATTTTTTGCCCTTCTAAGGATATTTTGATGAGTGTGTTTCAAGCTTAACATGGTGTTGGGGGCATTAGACACAGTAATAAACATCTGCCTTAAAAAAACCTAGAAACAACAAATCAGTAACATGATGTCGTGCACAGAGATTACTGCATTAAGATGTCCCACCACGGGGAATCTTTTTGACTTTGGTATGTGTTTGCCTAGATATGTAGGTGAGTTTCATAAACTACTTTCTTACAATATCTAGACAAGTAGTGACTTTTCAAGGTCCCTTCCAACCTACCCTATTCTGTGGCTCTGTAGGGACAACCCTCACTGGGGCTCCTGACAGAAGTTGTGCCTCCTGCATGACTGAAATGGAGGGTGAGGGAAGGGGGGGACTTGTAATACAGACACAGCAAATCCCTTGACAGGAAGAGAGGGTGGTTTAAAAGGGTGCGGAAAAGAGAGAGGGAGAGACTTTTTACACGGGCCCTGATAGAGAGTAGTTTTAAGTTAAATAATAAGAAGAAATTCTTTAGTGGGAGGGTGGTGAGGCACAGAAAAAAAATTCCCAGAAAAGCTGGGAAATATGTTCCTTAAACATCTGGAACTGTTCCAGGTGGGTTAATATAAATCTGGGCTAAGGGAAAGTGTCTCTGCCCAAGGGAGGAGTTTTGGGACTAGATGAGGGTCCCTTTGCACCAAACTCATTCTGCAATTCTATGACTTCTTGTGCCAATGGTGCCCTTGGTGCAGTGGCTTCTGCCCAAAGCTCTGCAAGAGCAGCTGGTGGTAGGAGCTGCTCTTGCCTCCCATCAGGAGTGGTGGTGATCTCTTCTCATGGAAAGCTTTGTGGGAAGGTGGAGGCAATGCTCTGGGGTCTATAACTGAGTTACAGATAGTTAACAACCTCCTCTGAGGAGCGAGGTTTGCTCCTGGACCAGTTCTGGACTGAGATTTGAGTTGTCTCATTTGTTTAAATGAATTAAACAAACTGCCAGTGCTGAATTTGTCTGGCAACATTTTCCTGTTTCTCTGTGCCTTTGATTTCTCTTCTAAGTTCATCTGACTCTCTTGCTTATATGTTCACCTCCTCTCTGATATAACTGAAGACACTGTCATTGCTCTAGCAGGCTCTGATTATCTCCTGAAATGAAAATCTGTATGTTATTTTTAAATGAAATTAAAATGCTTAATAACTTAAGAGCATTAGGATGGATACTGTCTAGTTGCTTTGAAATAGATCTAATCATACAGAATTACATTAGTCTAGTCTTACAGTATCACTGATTGCTGTTTTGCTACCATGGTAACTTGTAGCAAATACTAGATTTGAAAATTAGAAAAATAATTTTTCCCCACTATAAATAAATCAGTTGGAAGAATTTTCCACACATAATTTTAAAAGAGAGTATTTAAGAACAAGAATAAATTTTTCCATATAGTTTTGTTTTTAATCATAATTTCAATTAAACCCTTATTTTGCAAAGCGAAAATAAAATTAAGATTAAACAGATGTAAAACAATTTAATGTGTTTTTTATTTTGGCACTAATTATTTTTCTAATCTATCTGCTTCCGTAAAATATTCATTTCTTTGTTATTTTTTTTCTGAGAAGCAGGTAAAAAGCCATTGAAGTCTAAAGTCTGCAGTAGAAAAATCACTTCCCTCTTCCCACAAGTTTGCTGGGCAGAGAAACACAGGGGGAGCTGGATCCTGAAATTGGAATTGGACAAACTTTGTGCAGACAAGGACAGCATTTCACACCTCTACAGTAGTATCTTTGTTACAGAAGAGGTTTTCTGAAATTCTTTTTAGAAGCCATTCTGTGTTTAGAATCACTGGGTTTATATGAAAACGTAAATATTGTATTATCAAATTATCAGAGAAGAAATATGCATTCCGATGATCACCTTGCCCAGTAATTTTCTTCTATAGGTTCTCTTACGGAGATGTGAAGAAAAGAACCAAAATAAAGTAAGTTCTGCACTATGTCTATGTTTTTTAGCACACAATCATAAACTCTCGGTCTTCTCCTCACAAACACTTGAAGAAACAAACACGCACATGTAAGGAAACTGAATATTGGTTAACTTGTCCTGTAAAATCTCTCCTTTGTCAGAAGCACCTTAATTTCCATGTAGTGAAAACATTTATAATTAACTAATCTGGTTTCTAATCTGTTTCCTTTTATTCTCTTTTGCTACCTTGAAGGATTCCAGGCAGGCACCTTTGGAAAGGTGAGCGGAGGTGCCATAGCAGCTCTCTGCACAGCACATACCTGCAGCCCTCTGGTCATACTGTTTTGACCTCTGGCTTCCTGATAAAACAAATAAACTGCACTTTGAGGCTTCCAGAGAACCTGATTTTTTTTGTTGTTTGGTTTGTTTGTTTGTTTATTTTTCTAAAGGGAAATAATGTTTTTTCACACAATATTGTTTTCTGGCAATTAAACAGCTTTCCCTCTCCTCCTCTCCCCTTCTTCCTCTCCCCGCCCTCCCCTGCCCTTCCCAGTCCTGAACTGAGACTTGGGAAACAGACTAGAATCAAAGCCAAAGACTATTATTTCTTGTTACTCATGTTTAAAGATGTAAAGGCTCTCCCTTTGACACTTTCTGTCATCTCATCTAGTACTTCTTTCCTTAGTACATCTTGTTCCAGGCACATCATTATTAACTTTGGTTTGCTCATGTAAATACAAATAATATGTGCCGAGGACATGGCAGTTCACAAAGCAGAAGAGTCAATTCAGATAATGTGGATGAAGGCAGAAGGGATTTTAGAGTAGGGGTCATTTTATTACCTCTGGTGTGGCACAAATCGGAACAGAATGACAGCCTGGGTCATGATGGGTGACAGGAGGTGCATTTACTCTGTACAAATATTTGCAGTGGGAATAATAATTATTGTGACAATAATGTTTACATGATTTAATGTGTCTGTAAACTACTGCAACTTGTCTCTTTCCTGTGTAAAAATTTTCCAGAACTTATGTCTTGGAAAGTCTTTATTCCTAAAAATATTCAGCAGGTTTGACTCGTTAATTACTTATGTATTTAGTGCTCAGGAGATATTTCTGGCAGGCAAGTCCCCCAAATCATTTGCTGGGTGTAAAGGAAGCAGTTCAATGACTTAATAGACAATTATCTGTGCACATATAACCTGTCTTAAAAGAGGTGATCAGGCTCCTTTTTCTCCCATTAGCAATTTCTTATTCACACAGAAAAAGACAAGGACTTCTGGCAATGAGCTGTATTAATCTCTTAAATCAAGCAGTACTTTTGCTGAGGGCTTAATGTTCAGATCCTGAATCGATCCCTCGCAAGATGACCTGTGTGAGAAGCTACTGAGTGCATGTTTGCACAGAGTTTTGCATATGCTAGACAGGAAAAAAACAAAAAACAAAAAAACCAAAACTAAACAAACAAACCAACAAACAAACAAAAATCAGAGAAATAAATTTCTCGTATTTTTTAATGAATTTGGATGGATGATCATAGAATTGAATCTAAAGATTCAGTTCAAATTCATGCATATATGTTGCCCTTGCTGGAAGCAGAAAGCTTGCTGTTTTTCTAGATTAGTTCATGACCATTTCTAAGTACATATAATTTCCTGCATGAGGCACCATCATAATCTGGAGTTAGTAAGGATTTATGAGAAAAAAATTTTAAAAAGTGAGAAATAATTATTCACTTGGTGTTTCTCAGCAGCAAAAAAAGTAGATGACAATGAAATTATTATTTCCCTTAATATATGTTCACTACAATAATCTTGGGTGAATACAAAACATACAAAAATATCCTTTTTAATGTGATACTAAAATAACTTTTAGGCTTTTGTAAAAATAGAATGAAAGAACAATAGAACAATAATAATTCTTTAATGTTTTTTCATTGTCTGGACAATAATATAGATTTCCTATACAAATTACAAAGATAGTAACAGTTTAAGCAAACTCAGTTCAAATCCTTACTGTTATTCTCTTTGTGTGCATGTATAATTCCCAGTAACCTTGACTGAAATCAAGGTTACTAGTGGGAAAGGAAAGTGCATTCTTGACTGTTGAAAGTCACTTAGCCTGTCACCTCATCTGTGCCATAGCTTTTTGATCCCCATATTCTCTCCCTCACAACTAAAACGTTTGCTTACTATTCATTTTGGCTTTTCTTTAATATTTTTTTACTTTGGTTTTGTTGAAAATATTGTATTCCAATTTATTATAATTTAGATCACACTCTTTAAACTTAAAAAGTGTGGAAGTGATAAAACACACACTATTGAGTAGACCATGCCAAACCTTTCTGTACTCTTTTGCAATTTCAGCTTCATCTTCCAAACTTTTTCTTATGTTTATATTAGAAGGCTAAATGCTTTCAAAAGGTCTTTAGAATGTCTCTTGCTCACAACATGACTCTCAGATCGTTTGGTGACACTCAGAGAAACCAGGGTCTCTTCTAGTGACACTGCCAGGATCTATGTGATACATCACAAAACAGGTCCAATAACGGGTAAGAAAGCAAAGAGAACAAGGCAAGCAGGAGAACAGAAAAACTGGATGTAAATCAGATAACAGAGCATGCTATGGCTCACCACACTGCCTGAAAGAACTGATGCTTTGCCACTGTGATGCTGTCAGTCTCTAATAATTTGCTTAGTTTTACATTTCCTGCTGTGTAACCTGCAGGCAAGAACTTTAGAGGACCTTTGTATACATGGAAGAATTCCTTCACTCTCTTATTGATACTCTTAGGTCTCTCTTCTTAGAGACACATTTTCCCTGCTTGTCACCTTGGAGGCACTTCAGAATGGCATAAGGAATCGGAGAAGATTGATTACCTGAGCTGTAAGTTGTGTCTTTGTTTAACTTATTTTTTTTTTTCTTGTGTTTATACTCTGGTATTCTACTATTCTACTAAAAAAAAATATTTCACAGAACATTGACAAGAATTTGAAAGTAGAAACAGAAAAGAGATAAAAACATTTCACTATTCCTTACTTGAAATCAGGTGTTTTCTAAAAGACAGGCTTTGGCTCATCTCAAGCTGTAGAAAATAATGCTGAAAGGAGTAAAATGTACTTGTTGATACATTGCCAGGGAGACCCGTCCCCTTGATTGATGAGATGCAAGCCAAGCAGGCAGCTTTGTAAACTCAAACCTGGCTCTGTCCCCAGTGTACTGTGCACCAAAAAGGATTGACAAGCTTCTCTGCTGGGACACCTCTGCTCTGCCTGCAGTGGTCTGGAGTCCAGACATTGTGCTACACAAAGTAGGAGACAAAAAACATCAGCAGGAGAGAAGTTGGGAGTATTTTTCAGGGTTTAGAGATCACTTTTGTAACAATACATAGTCTTGAATTTAAATAAGGTCTGACATGCAAGAAACAATGTTTGTAGAAACATAATATTCTTCATTAGTATTTATACATAATACCAAAACAGATTTATAGGATTACTGAAAGTCCATTACCTTTAAAGGTGGTTTTTAAGGTGCAGCATTCATTTAATGTAAAGCAGTGGAAAATATAAATATGACCTTCACAACATCTAAAACTTGCTAGAATGCCGAGGTATGATGTAGTCTATCTTAAACTAAACATAAAGAGTGCATTTTTTTTCTCTCTATGTCTCGTCCTCTTTCTTTTTTATTTTCTTTTAATAACTGGATAGTGTAATTATGTACCACATGTACTAATAAAAGTTGTTTTGTAGCACTTGACATTTTGGAAATGTTTATAACAGGTCTTAAAAGGATTTAAATATTTTAAAAATGACTCTGCATTATCAGAGGTAAACTGGTAGAATCTCTAAGAGTATTTTCACCTTATAATGTTTCCAACAATAGATTAGTGTCTAAGAAGGAAAGGAATTTAGAGAGGTATTGCATGTTTCATTTGCTGCTGTGGGCATGTAACTAATGAATTAAAGTACATAGAATTGTACCTACTTTGAGAATAATCTTGGTTTTGGGCAAAGACTCTCCTCTGAAAAAGCATTTTCTCAGGATAATAGAGAAATAGATTTAATTCCTCACATAAATAATTGTTTCTTGACCATAAAGTCTGAGAAACTGTATATCCATATTCACCAAGTTTCCAGTCTAAACACGTGTTAGGAAAAAACTGTAAGTTACAGAAGTTTGTTTTGAGACATAAAATTTGGTGTCTTTCTCAGACCAAATGAGGTTCTGTACTGAGTATGACCCAGTTAGTGCAAAAACTTTTTCTTAAGTAATGACCATTTACTATGAGTTGGCTGGAAAACCTGTTTATGATTATCACCTCCTTAGTCAGCTGAAGAAATTGCTTGGTTTTAGATTAAAAGATGATCCTTACTGTCAGGGCTAGAAAGACATGCAACACACTCAGTTCATCCCACAAGTTTTTGTGGGGTGGGTACAGAGAAGGGCAATCCAGCCTGAACCTCCTTCTGGCCTTGGCATCTTGGGAAAAACTTGAATGTATCATTCTCTTAACCCCATTCTGTTCCAGTAGGTAGGAGTTCCACATCTTGTTTGTTTAAATATGGCTGAATTGAAGAGCTGATAATTTATTTGAATTCTTATAAGGACAAATCCAATGCTGTGACACTTTTGAAAACACTCTGTTCTGACCCTTCTTTTTGGTGATGACCTTCTCATAACTTCAGTAGGAGTGTACGTAGGCATGAACATATGCTTTTCTAAAAGTGATGTTCAAACTATAAAAAGTATGAAATATGTCTGGTTACATTATGATTGCAGGAGGACGTGTTTTGATGGATTTTATGTATTTTAGATTGGGTGACGACTTGTCAAATCACCTATGGATTTTTTCTGTCCCTTTTTGAAAGCCTGGAACAGTTTTAACCAGAAAATAAAAGCATAATAGGGCAACTCCCTCCACAGATGTTGCAAAATAAGCCATCAGCTATGTTAAATTTCTTGAAGCTTTCAGGTCAAACCAGCATTTTCTCAAATGCCACACTTCAATTTGAAGAATGGGAAACCAGGCTTCGAATCACAATCACCCAAATTCTGTGGTTTTGTTTTCAAAGATGTTATGAGATACTTTTGGTCTTGGGTAAGCAAAGAGCTTTTAAATCCCTAAGATATTATTTATCAATAAACTTTGGGATCTTAATAATTTATTTATTTGCTCTTCTTTCTACTTTACTTCTGGACAACCAGTTCTGTGCTGGTTATTCACCCATTCCATTTCAGTCGTTTGCACTTCTGAAATGTTTATCAGATTTGTTATTGATGTAGGAACTTAATTTCTTAACCTGAATTTTATGGCTTAGGTAGGGAGCTGAAAACTTTACTAATTGGCAAAGGGGGAAAAAAAGAGGTAAAATAATCACCAATGAATAGCCTTTTTACATAAAAAGTTGCACATGAAACAAATGCATCATTGCATTTCATTACACTATATTTCATGCAGATCTTAGAGACAACTTTGAAAAGAGAGTCTTACTTTCAGTTGCTGCTATTAATGAAACTACTTGTTTCTGAGCTGTGCAAACTCCAGTGAATGAGAAATTAAACAGAAATAACTGCACAGATGAAACAAAATGTATATATTTAGGAAGAAAATTTTCTGATTTTCGTGCTGCATCATGCCACAATTGTCCTGGCTTCTTTGATGTTGAGCTGAATCTTTGTTTTACTAAAATAGATATGTTGCTTTTTGAATTATTTGTATTGCTACTTAAAACATACTGCCTTAAAGTTCAAAAAAGTGATGATTGACTGGTTTGAGAGGGAAATATTCAAGTAGAGGTAAGTTAAAGATGCTGTCTCTCTGTTTTTGTGGGTAGGTCTTCTTTATTCATTATTGTATTCTTTTTTTTGTTTGTTTAAAAATGAAAAATAGAACACTAGAAAATCAGTATCTGTATCTAAACCAGTATCTGCGTCTGTATCTAAGTGTGTGATGTTAGGTGTTCATTCTATTCTTGAACTGAGTTGAATTAATTGAAATTTCATTCTTGAAGCAGCAAAGGTTAATGAGAGATGTCCTAGAAAAGTCATCAGCTTCTACAGAGTGAGGCTGTTATCCCATGTCCTTTTCTCCTCAGCATATTACAAATAAAAACATTTATTTTTTTTAACTGACAAACTTGTTTTAGAACAGGCTATTCAAAAACAATGCAAAACTCTTAAATCAAGATTTTTTACATCTACTTAAAGAACAATTATTTTTCAGTAACTAATTTGCATATATATTCCTTAGAAATGGATGCAGAAGGAAAAATAATTTCTATTTTTGTGATTTTTACCATTAGGTGCAGTATGTATTTTCTGCTTCTACAGTGTATTTCCAGTTTCACCATTCAAGTAGAACAATCAAAAATAGTAAGTGCAGTCTCTGAGAAAAAGTTAAAAAAAAATTGGGGAAGGATCTTTTCAAATTCTGTCAAAATACTTGGATTCTTGCTGATTCTAAATAGGCCTCTAACTAGGTAACTGTTGGCTATGCCAATTCAAGTACTTTGTCAAATTATGAGTTTAATTTTGACTTTAATAAAATTACCTATATTTGATATCATTATCCACAGATAGCCATGTTTAAACCCAGTCTTATTCTTTCTCCAACTCTGCTGTAACTGTGGTTAATAAAAATTCTCAAAATTACTACTGAGAAACACCGGAAGTCACTCTTACAAGTAGTCTTTTAATCAGTCTCTTTTTTTTTAAAGCCCAAAGAATGTGTTGAATAAACTTTCATGACCAAAAAATAATTTTTTAATATTGTGATATTTCCTTAATTAAGGGAATTAATTTATTTTTTAATGTTGGAAGTTGTTTAAAAAAAACCAACCAAACAAAACCACCCCAAAGTTCTATTCAGAACCTATTTTTGAGGAAATTAAATAGAAATAATTTGCTTTCTGCCTGCCAAAACTTATAGCAGTTCCAGATGAGGTTAAGTGATGGTGGAGAGAGAGAACAGGAAAGTGTCCCTTACTTTTCATGTGGAAATAAAACCCAGTGGAGAGGCTGCAGTGAGATTTGTGATACAGCACTGCCTGTGCTAACTGTACCCCATCTGCACTCCACTCCCATTTGCTGTATTAACAGGCACTATTCCCACATCTCTCTTTCTCACAGCTGTGGTACCAGGCAGCTAAAAATGTGAGCTGCAAAGTTGTGTCGTGCTCATAAATGGGTCTTCCCACCCCTTCTCCACAGGCAGCAGTTGTCTGACTTTGGAAAAGAAAGGATAACAGCGGAGTGTATCAGGAGCTGGGACAGACAGCAGCTGGGGCAACAATTCAGTACATGATGTGAGAATTTTCAAATATCAAGAACTACTTAAAAGTTTTACCCAGAGTAAGAAAGAGCTCTAAATGAAATCGAAAACTATTTTTGGATAACTGCTGCATTTTATATATTTGATCAGACATTCTGCCCTGTTACTAACAAAATAATCTAATTATGAATTTCAGATCTTTATGTATCAATACAGTTAATAGTTTATTGTAAGCTTTATCTAGAAGCAAGTCTGTGCTTTATGTCTCATGTTTAAGTGAATTTGTGATTTTCCAAATAGCCTTGTAGATATGATGAATTCATAAATGAATTTTCTGGTTTTATTAAAATCAATAGATGCTTTTCCATTAATTTCAGGAGTAAAAGCAGTTTTTTCATCTTTGTATCAGTTATCAACTGTATTTTTAATTTGAAATAAAGGAGTATTAGATTATTATTTACATGGTTCAGTTACAATAGTCATTGTACTGACCTTTCAATTAATTCTTGATTTCCATGGTAAAGGTTTATTCAGTTTTGATTGTTACTGTTTTCTCATTTACAGTGATCAAATTACACCTTACATTTCCATTTGGCAAGGTAATTCACGACCCCTCCACCTACAATGTACTTTCTCCATGAAATCTGATTAAAACAAACAGTTGAATTTTGATTAATGCTTGCAGCATTTCGAAGGACCAGAGCAGTAGAGACAGACAGTAAAATTCTGAGGCTGTATAAGTTCTAGATGACCTCAAAGCTTTGAATCACAAATAGATTTTCTGAATTTCAAATCACATTATAGCTGTGCTGTGAAAACATTTGTCAGTTTGCTTAGCAGCTGATCTGTATTTTTTCCATGCAGGACAATGTTGTCACCTGAGACATCAGCAGGCCCTGTGACTCTGCCTTGTATACGAGAAGGCAGAAATGATGAAAGTTATCCAAAATGCTGAACAGTCATTATGGCTTTTCTTTTCTGCAGTTACAAAGTTAGTTATATAGATTATCCCAGAACTATAATTTTGCTTTCTGACAATGCTGGTTTAGGCATACAAAATTGTATTCCTGTACCATGGTAAATTTATTAAATATTCCATTATGACTTTGCAACAAGTAACTCAGAGGCAACCATATAAAAAATGTAGACCTGTAAAATATATATGTGGCTGTAGTATGACCTATGAACATGTTAAAATTCACTCTAAGAAGGTGGTGTTTTAAAAGTGAAATGGAAATTTTCCGTAGAATTATGAGAAAATTCATGTGGTACTAAAGGTACACAGAAATGAGGTAATATTGACTCCCAGATCTAATTGCTAATCCAGAATATTTTGGCATGAACCACTTATAGATTAGTCAAAGTTCTTATTCCTTCAGGGTAATAAATTCCAGTAGCAATGTTTAGTTTTCATATTTACTACAGAGTGTTCTAGATTCAAAACAAAAATGAGACATGATTATATTAGATTATGTACCAAACACTATCAAGATTAAGTACTATTTTAGATTAAACTAAACAAGAGTGAAACAGCAAATGTGACTCTTACCTGTGGTTACTGGGCTTGAGAACCTTGTATTTTCTGTTGAATCTTTCTTAATCTGGTTTCCTGCACTGAGCAGAACCACAGGCGTTCTGCCATCAGACTTTACACCACAATACATTGGAAGAGAAAAGACACATACCAGGAGTTCTTAGAGACAAACACACCAAAATTTTAATTATCTTTTTTTACTTCATTAGCATCTTTCTGTTCCTCAGCTATTCGAATATGTTATGAAAAAGTTCATCTGAATGGTATACTGCATTTTTACTCAGGCTTGCCTGGTTCTGCAGGATAGCAGGTCCTCCTGATGGAATGATTAATAAAAAATTGGCTTTGGGGAAAAAAAATCCTTTTCTTGGAACAAATCTACAGATCTTGAGAAATGATTACAGTCTGGTCATTCTGTAGGTCCCAGACAATTTTTGCACTTGTATAATCCCTAGCTTTGAACACTTTTGTGGGGTTTCCATTGCAACATGGTGAGTGATAAAAAGCAAACACGATGGACAGCTAACTATATTTTTTCATTAATCCCTACATAAGCTTCTATCAAATATCCTAATCTCAAACTACTGCAAAGATTGAGAGATTCTTTAAACAGCACTAGGATGGTACCAGTTCATGCTGAAAGGAGTGAAATTCTGAACTTATTTTCTTTTTAATCTCCATTGTTCACACATTTCTTCATCATCTAAGCTTTTTAAATGAAAAAAAAATATACATATAATAGAACAAGAAACCAAGGACAGAAGGGAACTAAATCTATTCACAGCTGGAAGCTTTGACCTGTAAAAAAGTGAGTACACACTACTAGGAAGAAAGATTTTTTTTTTTTCTGCAATTATGGGGAATGTCAATGAACTTAAAAAATCATTGAAGTGTTTATTGTAAAAGAAAATTTGAGTCTCATTTCTGATTTTTTGGGAGCATGATTTATTATGTTCTTTTCCACAGCGCTTTCTTTGAATGAACACCAGATAAAGGAGGAATCCAGCACACACAAGAAGAGGCCACAGGGACAATAAATATTGACAGACATGGTATAGTTTAATTAGGAAAATTTGGTGGCTTTAAGAATTTATATCAAGCTTGACGAAAAATGAGGAATATCAAGCATAATGAATGTCAGGAAGCAGTATCTGTTCTATTCATCCTCTATGGTACTGCAACTTTTTGATAATTGAGTATCACATTCCTTCCTTACTGAGACAGAATCCTTCCTGGAGCTTACTGTTCTCATTGTTACTCTTTAGAAAATATCAGTTTTGAGGCACTACCTATTATAAGGATGTTTCAGCAAAAAAGGCAGAAAGGAGTTAAAAACTGATGTCAGGCTAAAGATCTCTGTGAAAACTTTGTCAGTTGTTCAAGGTGAAATGCCATAGCTGTTTTTATAAGAAGAAAAATTCTGTTCAGCATCCCCTGACACTTCTGTGTTCTCTGTATCTGCCTCGAGGTTCTGTGTGTCATCAGAGGGAACTTAACACTCCCCACTCCAGCACTAACCACTGTGTCTCTGTGGATAACAGGAGAGAGAGATGGGGAAACCATCTAAAGAGATCATAAACCCCAGAATGTTTGCTGTCATCTTTTGTGCAAACTCCTGTGGATGTACATGTAACTTACATGTGTTTATAGGTACACCCATAGGTATACATGTGTGTGTGCACACATATATACAAATACACACAAACACAATGCACCAAATCAGACTATGGGCTGCAGACAAGTTGTGTGGTTTCTTACTCTGCAGAAGATGTAAAGTATCTCACAGAATGAATCATGAAGTGCGAACAAAGACTTTCCATGGAGTAGCTTAATGTACTAAAAATCCAAACTGGTAACTATACACCCATTTGTGTACCCATATGGGAGAGCTATGCATTTAAAGAACTTGGTTTGTGCTATCACTTTGTACAGCCTTTTGAATGCTGTGAAATATCTGGTAATTGTGAGTGAAATACATTACAATCCGGATGTCTTCTCCTCTAAGTGGTGACATACTCTTGCATATTGTGTGGTCTGGAGGTGTACGAGTGAGAAAGTGGCAGCGTTTTTGGCAGGACTGCTTTGTAGTAAGAGTAGGTTCAGGAATTTGAGAGTCATATTCAAAATGAAGTGTGGATTTCAGGCTGGTTCCTCACACCTCATATACATTTTGAGCTCTCTATTTGAAATAGATTCACTTATGTTTACAGAATTGAGTAATCGTTGATTAAAAGGTTTGAACCTTGGCTTCCCGTGGTTCTGCAGTGTATCTTAGTTGTTGTCAATTATATTAGTCCAATATTTTCTGATTGCAGTTAGAAACTCCCATCCTTAGCTGAGAAACTTCTCTTGATTATGTTTGCACTGAAACTTGATCTATGGAAAGTTTAAATTCCAGCAAATTGACATTTCTGTAGAAAGCCACCCCCACAAACTTCATAAAAGAATTCCTGACAATTTTCAACTACAAAGTAGGGTTCAGGAACAGACACATTTACAACCTGTCAGCAGAGGTTATGTAGGGAGTTCCTTTATTTAAAGATTATAACATTTAATTTTTGATTATATGTGTAATTTAGAATTCAAAATGAAATACCACAGTGATAAATAGCAACCTCTACAGAAATGGCAATAGGAGTGACTGACAGGAAGAGGTTAAATGGTAAGCTGACACTAATTTTCCATCACATTCTCTATGAGTTATAAAAAGAAAATTCATCACCAAGATAAAATCACAACACAAAAGATCAGGCAGGTAATACAAAAGGTGAACCGAAATTCAGTGACAAAGTTCAGATACCTTCCCATTTCAGCAGGGATTTGATGTAAAATCCAACAAACATATCTTTAATTGTTAGTATTTAAAAGATTTTAGTCATGGACAAACTCTTAATCATTCACTGAAGACAAAATTCTTCACTAACTTCACTTGTTATCTCTGTTAATCCAAATTGGGTTTCAAGGCTGTCACTGCATAAATTCTCAGTCCCAAGGGCTGGGAAAAAAAGTCTAATTCTGTTTTAATTTAACCTTGCAAAAAAGTACATTTTGTGATACTGATCCAACCTTTAGCAATCGTTCTCCTTGTACTGAGAGTTCCTGCAGGCTGTCACATTGCAGGAAACAGCAGAAGAAACACAAACCACCTCAGATAAAATTATTCGGGCTCGTTATTAATTGTCAATAGTGTGATCTGGCTCACTTTGTGGCCCACAAAAACTGTTCTCCCTAGAGTTTATGCAGACTTGAGGAGGGATAAGTGCTTCCCTTTGCTTCTGCCTTTATCTTTGCAAACATTAGGAAAATTCTTCAGTTTGTGATGTTTCTTCCTTTCATAGAAGCATAAATAATGTACTGATACAGGTAAGGTGGTATTTTGTTAGGATTAGTGTTATAGGTAGGAGGCAATAATAATAGATGGTAAAAATAGCTGATGCTATAAGGTGATGACAAATTTATTGCAAGGATGAACAAATATATGTCTAGACAGGTGGAAGCTATACACTGAGCAGAAAGAATAGGTGCAGGGTTTTAGAGGATCTCACCTTCTCCCCATGAAACTTTTCAGCTGAGCTTTGCAATCAGAACTGGGAAAAGAGAATGATGCTTTTCCTATTTTTTTTTCTTTCAAGCAAATATCTTTCTACAGAAAAATTTAAAGTTTAATTAAGAATTTACAGCCCAAGTCTTTTATGATTCTACTCAATGTGGTAGATTATGGGGATTTTATTTTTCTGTATTCTACATTAGAGCATGTCATAGTACAATGCCAAGTTAATTGAAACTTAATTATTTACCAGGCAACTTCATAGGTTGAATTCCAAGATGGCAAAAGTTTGATTTCTTTTATTTCAGCTTGTTCCTTCTGGCAATTGTCACTAAAAGATAAAGCATTTAAACATTTGGATAAGGTTACTATTCAAAATTAAAAAAAAAAAAGTCAGTGGAAAAAATGTCTGCAATCTCTGACCAGCCGAAATTTTGTTCATCTCATATCATTACCACTCTTACAGTTCATTCTCTTTACTCCTAAAAGAATTTGTTTTCTCATATACAATCATTCCTTAGGACACAGAATTGTTTGAAAAAGATTACACAGGTTATGTAGAGTCTTTGACGTGTCTAAATAAATCTAAAACTGTCAGAAGGGCTAAGCTAAATAGTACATGTGTGCAGATACTGAAAATGCCTTACTCGATACACTGAGGCTTCTAAAACACTGCACAAGTTTCCACACTGCCAGGGGATCGCCCCCACATTGTCTTTATCTCTGATGGGTAAATTGTAACTGTATTCCTTTTTTCTCTTTCCATCTTTTGAACAAAGGTGTCACCTAAAGTCACAGTCAGAGGACTGGCAGAAAATTTTATCAGTTGGAACTTCCTTGAAAATCAAGTTTTTCTCAGACGTAGGAAAAATTAAAATTTGAAAGGGGAAAATGTCTGCATCCCGAACTTTCCCAAAAATATGGTAACTTCTCAGACGTCTTTGGTAAAATAGAAAAACTCTTTTAAAAACTGTAGGACGAATTAGGTGATAATAATAATAGACAATAAAATTTCTAAATAAAAAGAAACATTTTTGATTTTAAATTAGAGTTCTTGCAGTGATAAAGTTTATTATGGTCATCTTTAACACTTAGTACATGCATGTATTTCTTTTAAAAGTACACTTAAAGCCACCTCTTCTCATAGCTTTCAGATGCTATATTTAGTGCTATTTTCTGGTTAAAAAAGAAATAAAGAAATTTTTCCAAACAACACTAATTCATCTATCTTTCCTTACCTCACTCAGCAATCCCCTTGCTAGTTTCATTTCCACTGACTGGCCCTTCCTTTTCTAATTTTTGATTTGAACTTGGGGACTATAGAAGGTGTACATGAATGTAGATAAACCAGAGTAATGAACCTTCCTCACTGTACCTGTCTTTATTAAGTATTTCAGCATTAATTAAATTTTGTTAAATGGGGCTTTTTTGTTCTTTTCTTTATTTTTTTAATAGCATATATATTCAATGTGACTGTATAAACAAATTTAATTTTATATATGTACACAAAAGTATCTTTTGGAGAGTAGTCCAATGATCACAGTGTAGAAAATCTGATACACTTATACATTTAGTATATATATTGCTTGAACTTCAGTTTTCTGTCTGAAGGTCTAAAGCTCCATGACTGTGAGGGTGACATTCTTGGAAAAGTCTGTAATTTCCCTTGGCACCAGGCTTCATTTGTTCAAAATACTCCATTCGGTGATGCCTTCCTCTCACCATCAGGATTCTGACGTCTTCTGACAGTGATGATGGTGGCAGAATAAATTCTGGGTTTCTCTCCTTGATTTATTGCTTCAATATAATATTTTTCCTTTAACATTCATAGCTGTCCTTAGCAGAAAATCCTTGTATTCAGCTCTGTGTATTCTTCTTTATACTCAAGCAAACAGCTTAAGATGAAATAAGGATGGGATCCTAGCTTCTCCCTGTCCTATAATAATTTGGAGTTTCAGTTTATCTTCACATATGTTGTTTTATCTCTCTGCATTTCTCACTTCTCAATTGAAACAAAAAGGCTATATCTGAAATTCACCTTTTCTTAAAGGATTCATGCACCCTTTGGCAAGTAAAAGACCTGAGATGTTAAATACTTTTGTATGTAAAATAATTTTTTGTGTATCTTCATAAACCAGTTCTCTACAGGTCATGGGTATTTTTGAAGGCACTACATACCATGAAAAAGGCATGGGTAAGAACTTTGAGGTGAAAGAGGAGGAAGTAAAGGAAATACTGGAGGATGGGAGTTACCAAGGATGAAATAAGGACATGCCAAGACTGACTTGGACAAATTGCAGTTCAGAGTGGGACTGCAAAAACATCTAACCATCACTTCTTGTCTTTCTCTTTTCCCCAGCAGCCTATAGCAATAGGTCCTTCAGGCTTTCAAAACTGGCCCTGCTGATGAAAAACAGCAACTATCATCAATCATGCTGATTCAAAGTCAAGTACAGTGAAGTAGGAGCCTTCCCAAAAATCTTATGGCTACTGCATCAAAAGCTACAATAAACATGTGTATGGACATGTGCAATTCATCATTTAAAATAGCTGGGCTACCTTTGGTGTGGGTAGCTAAATAAAACAAGCATCCTCAATATATAAACTGAATGTACCCAAGTGGTTGTGTTTCTTTTTAAAGGAAAATTATGGCTATTCCCATTAGTATCTTTGAGACCATTTTGATAATGCTTTATCTAGTTAGTGATTATAATTTTTTCAGGTTAAAAAAATATCCTAGAGGTCACTGAGAATCTAGCAATTAAATGTTCAACCTTACCTCTATTCATACTGAAAGGGAAAAATTTATCATGGTAGCACATTAGCTCCAGCTGTAGAACCTAATTTCCCTGAATGCCTAGAGAATTTCAATGACAGTTTCAAGAGAAGCAATACCTGTGGAAGTAAGGTATTAAAAAAATACTTAGAGTTATCAGTTATATAACATTTAAATGCATTTATCTTTAATGATTTAGCATCTAATCATTTATCAGGTTTAAATATTTTTAATGGGTGTCTTTTGACTGTAGATTTTACTTACTTATTTTTCACTATACCTGATAGTTAAGAAGACATACACAACTATATAATATCAGTTGCCTGTTGATTTTGTGAAAGATAATAAAGGAATTTGAATAATAATCCAGAACATTTAGCCACAAGAAGGTTAAAGTCTACAGAATACATGGTGTCTCTTGTGCAGTTGATTCCCTGGTTTTTGGTAGTGCTCTCTAATACAAACTGGAAACTAGTCCTTCAGACCCACTAGAGAAAATTCAGGATCTGGACTTGAAGCAAAGTTAACAAAGATGTGAAAAAAATTAGTGCTGTTTAAAATAAATATTTTCTTTTATTTTAATCAAGTGCTATTTTGTAGTCAGCTTATTACTCTATTATTTAAGTGAAACACGCTGCAATGAAATAAGAAATTACTCAAACTATGAAATATACACTCAAAAAGATAAAGATGAAAACCAGGAAGATTAACATAGTGTAACATTAACCTGTGTAGCAGCCAGACATAGAGGTAAATCATCTACTCAGTATACATGGTCAAATAAAGTATATTTGTTTCAGATCCCTTTGCCATTTAAACATTTAGTGTTTTCACTGAAAATATTACTAGGCAGAAATATTGTGCTTTTTTTCTATGGGAAATACACCATTTTTTTGATACGATTTTCTAGTATAAGAAAAAGAAAAATGAAAATACAGGGAAAGATATGCACCCCTACATATAAAATAAGCAGGAAGGGAAGGTTTGAATGTCACTCAGAGCAAAATTACTTTATCACACTCTTGATGTGCAGTTCATATCATCTCAAACTTCTAAGAAAGGAAAGAAATAGTTTTCGTTTTCCTTCTTCCGCTAAACTCTATTGTTGTAATCTTATTTCCATCAGATATCAAGATTTTTTTTTTTGTTGCTTTTGCATTCAGTCATTTTTTCAAAGCAGCTAGAGGAGACAAAGTGCCTGCTTACAGTCCTAGAAATAAATCTCTAAACCTACTTTAAGGGTGAATTCTGTGTATACTTGTAGGCTGGAAGGTGTCAGAGCTAGGAGTGAAACAGGGACTTGGTACTCATACATATTCACATGCATTTTTATTATCTCCCTCTCTGCATGGTGCTCACTCTGCTGACATACATGTTGCCCTGATGTCTTGGAGTCATTAAAATGACAAGTTTTTAAAAAATCAGGTTTTGTCTTTATCTGACACACTTATTTCTCTGTGGTGGACAATTCTTCCTTGCAGGCAGAACCATAAGGCCAAGACATTCCAGCAAATATGAACAAAACATGAACTAATATGATGTGCTCTGGAGTAGCCTGTGGTCTTGACCTGAGAGAAATATTTCTTTTGCACACCATGGGGTCCTTCTGCTTGGATACAGAGCAGTCGTGACTTCTTACCAGAAAAAAAAATTACATTATTTTAAAATTCTTTTATATTTAAAATATTTAAAAGAAGGACTTAAAATTGAAATTTTAAAGTTTCAGAATAAAAAATTGCTGAAAAATATCTTCAAGAGAATTTCTGTTTGAGGGACTAGTAAAGGGACTTTTTCTTACCTCAAACACCTGGGCTCCTTGGACTCATGAACCCTTTTATGGCTTGACTTCCTACACCCTTCTTTTTTCACTGTTCTCCTAAAAACAGCATAACAAGGAAATCTATGGTATCTCTTTCTTACAAAGTAATGATTTAATAGGTAAATAAATGTTCAGGGAACTGTACTGTGCTGCACTACCTACTGAAATAAAAGTTGATATTTTCTTGTACAAATCACTGCAGAAATACATGAGTTTCAGTACTCCAAGACTTTTGACAAAGTTGAGGTAAAATTAATCATCTGAATTCTATGTATCTAATCCCATATATTAAAACACTATTAGGACAGACATGGCTAAATCTTATGCCTCTGTGCAATAGAATATTTTTACTCAGTGGCACTCTATGTAAATAACATTTAATATAAGTTTATATTTTTGTACCATTAATGTTTATACATATGCAATACACAGGTAAAACATTGAATGAGGCAAGTTTTAAAGTACTCATGGGACTGAGATCACCACCTCCATGAGCTTTATCGTCATACTTCATATTTATTTACTGCTATATCCTACACCAACTTCATTAGGAAATGTGAGAAATAGAGAAGTGTTTAATATCTTCATTAGATATGACCTATTTGATAGAGAAATATGAAATTTTGACTGTATGTACACAATAATTAAAATATCATTGATATGTCTCCTGCTCAGATTACATGGAAAAGCTTTTCACTTCTCAAGTAGGAAATTAGCCTCCAGTAGCTGGTGAATCTCACCCCCCTTCCTCCCCCTGCAGCTGAAAGGTTGGTTTCTGTGTTCTACTTTCACAGCCATTGGATGAATCCCATAATACACTGTGCCTAGCACAACATCAGGAGGAATTGACTTCCCTTGGTAAGAAGACACCTTGCACAAAAGGTACTTCAAAGAAAATATTAATATTAATAGTCAGTTTCACAGATAAATGAATTCAACCTAGGAGGTACAAAGGAGCACAAATACAGCATGGGAATGGCTCTCCATTGGCACCTTATCTTTGCCTTCATAAACATGAAGTGTCTGAGGCAAACATCAGCCCATCTCCCAAGAGTCATAACCCTGCCAGTAATGTTTATCATCAGTTTTGCCTCCAGGAAGGAATCTGATCAATAAAACATATTTTTAAACTGCCTGCTTAACACAGTATGAACAATGCCATTTAGCACTTACATATCCAGCTTATGTTTGTGCTGCTGCACATACACTGACTAATTAATCAATTAAAACAAAAGAAAGAAAGCCTTGCACTGTCTCTGTCTAACTGGTGCATTAAAAGCAGAGGGGTTTTTTAGCAATTCAGTTAAATAAACTAAAAATCTCTCCATTTATGTAGCTTGGCTTGTACCCTTGCCTTTTATGTTTTATGTATGTTTGTTTGCTTGTAATAGAACTCTGTCCACACAGTATTCTGAACACTAATTTAACAGCAATGTCACTTGGAAAGCTATGATCCTTGTCTCAGAGCACTCAGAGATGTGTACAATTACATGCCAATGACTGTCACAGACACAATGAAGACTGTGAGGCAAATAAATCGTTCATAAGGATACCCTGATTGAAGCAGAACAAGTTTTCCTGTAATGGAAGAGCTTATAGCAACAAAATAATGTTTTGAAATTGGAAGAACTCTTCCTACATGCAGGAAAAATCCTCAATATTGTGAAAAAGAAGAGAGGAAAGCAAAGACATCCCTAAAAGGAGGAAGCCAGTGCCATTGTTTTAGAGAAACAGCAAGGTTGAAGGTCAACCTAAACTGTGACGGTGTCCCATGAATCTGCAGGTGCCAGTGCCAGGGTACAATTAACTGTCACTAACACTGTCTAAAGCATAGCCAAGGCCTGCGCTGTAAAACTCCCTGGAGACCAGTTAGATCATGTAGGAGTAATCATTCAAACAGAATATCCAGGTGCTCTTAATTTAAGTTGTGATCCCTCAGGCCTCTTTCTCTGGAGTAAATCTCAGTAAAAGCCTTACTGAATCTCTGTCACCAGCCCTTACCTGGATGCCAAGAATTGACCGTAATGGTACCTCAAAAGAAGACAATAATTCATGTAGTGTGGTGTTAACCCATGCTGACAAGGAAGAAGAATGGGCCAGTAAGTAGTTAGAAAATTCTTTTTTTATTCATTATTATTGTTCATGGTTAAGAAAGTTTTTTGATTAAAATATTTAACTTTTATCTCATATGAATTCCTTGGTAGATTTTGTGTTGAATAGAAGATAAAAGTTCATTCTCAATGAACTTACCAGATTCTCATTTCAATTTCTAATGGAAATTGTTAAATTCTTTAAAAGTGCACATCAATACATATGTATGTTCCCTCTCTTGCCCTGGGAATAACTATTTTCTCAGTACAGTGAGTGTGGGTATCCAACCATTTTAAAGTGTTCCCCAAAGTGAGAACACAGAAAACTTTAGGCCAGTCTGACCAACATAGTACCTCATGATTCTCAGAGAAAATTAATAGACTTTTATCTCCAATTCTTGAGTGTTGGCCAGCTTCCCCAGGGCAGACAAAGGGCTCCGGGAAGTCTCATCCTATGTATTTTGAAAAAGCACTGCTAAAGAAAACAAATTTGGCATTTTAAGGGCTGAAACAGGGAAACAAATACTGGTGAATATATGTTTCAAGAAAGGAAAGTTCAAATAAGTCAGGACAGTAAGATCAATGGATGGCTGGAAGATGGAGTTTAAATGGAGAACAGGAAAATGAATGATTTTCAATATTAAATTGTCTTCCATCAATATATCAATAAATGTTTCCAATTCAAAACTGAAATGGCAGGCTTCTGTGGTGTACCTATTACTAACATACAGTAAAAAGCAGGAAGTAAGCAAGAAATGTCTATGAAAACTAAGATTGAAACATCAAGTGACACAGTGTGCTTTGTCACACAGTATTTTTGACATTGTTTTTGAGTTAGTTGCCATTGTTCCTACAAGAACCATGGACAAGCACATCATTGTGTAAATTTCCATCCATTTTTACTGTAGAAAACACCTGAAAAGTTGACTAGTTGTAGTGATTGCAGAAATTGCTTAATTTCTGTGTTTTTCCAGTACACATCTTTCTCTGTGGACTCTGTATGAACTTACTAAGATATCTCAAACATTCATGGCAACAATTCATGCAAAGGATCAAGGAATCATAGAATAGTTTTGGTTGGAAAGAAGCACATGTGGATTTTACTAAAGGTCTAAGATTTTACCCAGCATTACCCTTTCATAACCAGTGAAAATACTTCAAATATTCATAATTATAGTCATTATCCTTTAATTCTGTGTAGTGCAGTAAGTTCCCAAAACTACTGGCTTTGGCATTGTCTTAATGCATGCAAAAGACCAACAGAAAATGGGGACAGAAATCTGGCTATAAAATCATGATAATCTTTACAATCCCCCATGATTACAAACAATTTTTAAATCATCTTATTGGTATCAATGCAGCATAAGATATTTGCAAATTAACATTTTTGTAAAGCCATTTGTTTTGAATTAATCTCCTGACAATGGAAGATGGGGGGAGTAAAAAGGAATGAAGAGGGAGTTGCTAATTCTATTGGCCGGCAAATTAGTCATGAAAAGTCAGGTTACAGGAAGGAATGAAGATCCATTTAATGTATAATTAAATATCCCATTTAACAAATCAAGCACATATAATACCAATGAAAGGAAGGAGGAATTGTTTAGTACAAAATATGCTGAATGAAATGGAGATTCCTTTGATGTGAAGAAATGAAACAGATTTCTGAAATCGCATTATCTTAGTCTGAAAAGAAAAGGCCTCCTCCTCAGCACACTGAAATGTAAGAAATTTCAAGAGAGGATAACAACAAAGACTAAAATAAAACTGAAGTAAAGTCTATCTAAGGATATAACTGTGAAGGATTATAACATAAAGAGACAGTCCAGAGCTGCAGACTGTAATACATCTGAGAAGAATTGGAGGTTCTGGTTTTCTCTTTGCTGGTGATTAAAGGTCATGAAAGTAATACAAATAAAAATGCAAGAATGAAAAAGTACAAGTATGAGGCAGGAAGAGATATTGTTGCAAAAAGAGAAAAGGATGGTTCAGAACTTCAAGGGTTTTTTTAAATATTTGGGTTTTTTTGACTGAAATTATATTTCTAGCCAATGTGAATTTTTCTACCTACATGTACACTAATATATATTTGTGTATGTAATTATAAAAGGTAAATGCAAACTTTTGCAACAGTACACGTGGGAAATATACTGTTTTGTCAGTGTACAAAATTTCTAGATATTCCTTGACTTCTGGGGCAGCTGTATTTTTCTAATCCTGCTGTGGTTATGAACTTAATTGTAGGATGTGCTGTGAGGTGTGTTTGCTCTGCCAGACATTTGAGAAGAATAAGAGTTGTTATTCTGTTGTTTTTTACTTTATCTGGCTGTGGTCTTGCCTGAGATCTAAAAATGTCTTCATGAATAACCTTTCCCAGAGGCCAACAAAAAATGCTCCTCAGGCTGAATCTTGTCTCCTGTCTCCTACAGAAGATATATATTTTCTTCTGGAAATATATTCTACAATGGACCTAAGAGTTTGGTTTTCCTTGTCTTTCTTTCTGCTCTTTCTGCTCTTTCTCTCTCTCTTTTTCTCTTTCTTTTGCTCTCTCTTTCTCTCTTTCTTTCTTTTATGAAATAATCAGAGTTTAGTGGCTCTAGGAAGCCATGTTACAAATGACAAAATAATTAACCACTGTGAAAATTCATATGTCAGGGCAGCAGGTATTTATTCCTAAAGAAAACTAAAGTTAGAATAGGATATTGAAGGAGAGCAGTAATTTGCTGAATAAGTATTAAAATTAAGATGATTGGTCAATTATTTTCCAAAGAGCAGCTGTACCTTCCAGTCTTGAAATTCGATGTCAATATGACATCTTTTTCAGTCAGACTAAATTAACATTTCCAGGGCAAGGAAGGAATAACAAGAAAGTTTCTGGTGTTAAAAAAAAATCAGAAGGTCTTTCTTAAATGATTTTTAAAGATTTTTAAAAATTAATTTAATACTATTTAAATGTCTTAATAGCTTTTCTTTGTCCAAATACCATTTCCTAAAAGCTTCTCAGAAAATATGGGTTTGATCTTGTCACAAGTTCAAAATGTGCTCTGTGTATTGTGGTCCATCCTCATGGCTTAAAACTGAAGTAAGCCACCTTTCTTCAGACCTGAACATATTAAATTCAGGATATAATAGAAACAAAATATCATTCAGCCTAAATTAAACTTCTTTTAAAGCCTATGAGCAATATGACTGCATCATCTGTTTGGAAAGGTGTTTTAATTTTTCTTCACTTATTGCACAAGATTACATAATAATAAAATTTACTGTAAATGTTCACTTCATTACATGTAGTATAATGAACTTCCTTTCATTCTTTATGAAGGTTGTTTTGCAGTTCTTAGATTTTTTTTAAATCATACTGCTTTGAGCCATCATATAATTTAATATATTTATAAAAAATATTCAGAGCACGTTTTCTCATGGAATTTAATCAAATTGCCTTAAAGAAGCAAGTTCCCATTTGTGCTCCTAATTGATTTTCTCCTTTCAGATATTAGAGAATCATCTTAGGGGTGTAAGGGTGCAGCATTTCCAGTAGATATGAACTCACTTTTTTATTCCTGGCTTTCCAGAAACCACATGCTAGTATTTGGCAGAGCACTAAATTTCATAAATCACAACACTGTCTCTGGAATTTGTTTAGAAGGAGATCTTCCTTAATGGGAATAGGCACACCCTTTAGGCACAAGATTCCTTGTGACTTTTTAAAGGAGATTATTTCTGATTGTTTTCAAGTGCTTCTCTCAAACTTTCATAAGCCTGAGACATCTTTTTTGTGTTCTTAGTTCCTGGAAAAATTATCATGTATTTGAAATGTGCTTTTTTACACTTTTAGGATTGCAGGATTGGAATCTAATTATACATGTTGCAGTAAAGAGGAGAGAATTTATTCATGAGACATGAGAGCAGAGGTTGAAATAAGCAGGATTCCAAGATGTGCCAAATTATTTACACAGTATGATTGCAGATTAAGACATTTATTTAAAAATTTATTTTTTTAAAGCACCCCCCACACGCACAAAAAAACCCCCAAAAACCAAAACCAAAACAAACAACAACAACAACAACAAAAAAAAAACAACCAAAAAACCAAAAAAACAAAAAAAACCCAAAAAAAACCACC
The DNA here is from genome assembly GCA_013397095.1 of Sterrhoptilus dennistouni. Classification (NCBI taxonomy): domain Eukaryota; kingdom Metazoa; phylum Chordata; class Aves; order Passeriformes; family Zosteropidae; genus Sterrhoptilus; species Sterrhoptilus dennistouni. Next base: position 1,782,582 of record VWZU01005070.1, on the reverse strand, counting down.
ACCACCACAACAACATCAAAACAAAAAACAAAAAACAAAAGCAAAAACAAAACAAAACAAACAAACAAAAAAACTAACCAACAATTGTTTCTGTTTTGGAACTTCTAGAACACAGTTCCAATGAGCACATTCCACTTTGTATCTCTTGCTTTTGCTTCTATGTACATCTATTTATCTAGCTAGCTAGCTATCTAATCTCATAGAAGTCATCAAGGACTTAACTTGAAAACTTAAACAGAAGTATTTTAAAATGTTCTCTCTTCTTTTCTTTTCTTTTTTTTTTTTTTTTTTTCTCAAAGAAATTTGAACAATGACTGGCATTCATTACAGAATCACTGGGTTGGAAGAGACCTTCAAGACCATTGAATCCAACCCAGCCCTAACACCTCAACTAAACCACGGCACCGAGTGACATATCCAATCTTTTTTAAACACATCCAGGGATGGTGACTCCACCACCTCCCTGGGCAGACCATTCCAGTACTTTATCACTGTTTCAGTAAAAACCTTTTCCTAACATCCCACCTGTATTTCCCTTGGCACAGCTTAAGACTGTGTCCTCTCACTCTGTCAGTTGCTGCCTGGAGAAAGAGACCAACCCCTACCTGAGCACAGCCACCTTTCAGGAGGTTGTAGAGAGTGATAAGGTCACCTCTGAGTCCCCTTTTACATATTATTGATGATATTTCAATACTTCATGGATTTTATTCTGTTTATAACAGCTCTTCATGGGTTTTAATCCAGCTGTTTCCATAAGTTTTAATCCAGATAGTAGGACTTCTATTGAAATTCACAATACTTTCCAATTTCTAATTGGAAAAATTAAAGAAAATAAATTACTATCCTTAATTCTTAAATTAAATAACTTTGAAAGAAAAGAAGTTCAGTAAAACTACAGATAGGAATATCAGCTTCATGGGCCAAGCTTATCTGAAGTTTACAGGTTTTTTCATGTTAACCTCTAGCACTTTACAGGTTGGCAAATTTGACAAAGTATTGAGCTTAAATATATAACATCTAAGTTAATTAAAAAATAGTATAGGAGAAAGGGATATCACATGGAGCAAAACAGAACAGAAGGGTAGTAATGAGATTTTCAGGTTTTGACCATCATAGATTCATGGAGAGACAAGAGTCTTTAAGAGCTGCGACAGTAGCAGAACTGTAATAACCATGGAATAAAATACAGTGGTGGTTATTTGGCCTTAATAGGATTCTACTTTTGTGAAACATGCTGGGAGATTTAGAATAGGCTACAAAGAGAGACAGAATGACACAAATTGGATTTAGCTACTAGTTTCATATGAATTTATGGGAACAATAAAGCAGGTGGAGTCACACTTGACAGTTTTAGGGGATTGAAACAAGGGAGTTCCAAGGCAAAAGCTATATAAAACATACAGTTGGAAGGACAAAGTTCACAAAACAACAACAGAAAAATGTGCACTTTCCAAAAGGAAATTGCACCACTTAATATTGCATTTTTCTTAAAGGCATTTACAGATTTCTTTTCTTATACTACAGGTCAGTAGTATTAACATGTTTTGTAAATAAATTGACCACTAAACTCTGTCAATTTTTTGAATACTGCTTTATCACTCACTGCTGTTAGTTAATATTTTATAATACTGATAAAATGAGACATCATGTCATTGATATGTTTACTATTTTACTATAATAATCATGATAAAATAATTAGGAAATTTGTTCGGCAGAGTAAATTTAAAAAAAAAATACACACACACAAAAAAAAAACAACCAAAAAACAAACAAACAAACAAAAAACCCCACAAACAAAGAAACCAGTGGCTATTTCTTTATCATACATGTTTTTATAAAACAGACTAGTACATTTCACTGTAATTTACCATGAGGCATCCAATAGAATGCCTAATGGACCACGTGAAAAACTGGTAGGTGGTAACTAGCAGTGTAGACAAGAATCAAAAACGTGTGAGGAAACCTAAGATTTTACCCAAGATGATATTTTTCTAAACTTAAAAGTAAACAATGACTCCTGAAATCTCTGGAAGACACTAGAATTAAATTTAGCATTTTCTGGAATAAATATTGAATACTAAAAATAAAGTAGAAGAGATTAGAAATTTTGGAAGATTATGTACAAAGCAGCTTTTGCTGTAGACTTACAGCTTCATCCTTTACTATGATGCATTCTTTGAAACCTCCAGCTATTACTGGGTCGACTGAGCTGCAACACAACAGCACCATACAAAATGCAGAACCCACATTTTCACCTACATTTCTGCATGAAAGTCTTTCTGACCAGCTTATGACAAAAACTATGCAGGAGAGCTTTTTAAAAAGAAGTAGAGAAGAGTAGAGGAGAAAACAGGTATAAAAAAGCTGTTGCTTGAAATATTAGGACATGATCTTAAATGACAATGTACTGATTAATGTGTGTGGGATTACATCAGCACAGGGATCTTGCACTTAATATAAATGTACAAAGGGAAGCAAATATTTCATGGGGCATTCTAATACTCCAGTTCTAACTTTTAACTCAGTATAACTTATAAATTTCCTTCTTTAACTGAGGAAATGAATATATATGTGCCTGTGCATGTGAAAAGAGATATGAAAGAGATGTCTTTTTGATTTTGAGTAAGTGACTATGGGCATTTTATAATTATGAAATCCATTCACACCAGAAAGGTCAAAGCATTTCTATAACTATCTTTCTCCTTTCTTATATTCATATTGTTTGTGGGAATGATTTGATACATTTTCAAGTCCTGACAGTAATAGCAAATGTCCAATAAAAAGTTCATTATACATCTAAAATTATATTCTTTGAGTATTTTAAGGTGGACAAAGTCTACTTCTTCCAAATTGTCTCATTACAACTATCACAAAACCTTCCCTAACCCTGGTGCATTTGAACAATTGTATTAACGATGAGAAGCATGAAATCTGGTAGCTTTGGACACCTTTTGACTTGACTGAAGATTGTTAAATAATTCATTCCCGGCTGTTCTCATTTGTTTCCTGCTTTTAAGTTACACATGGGATTTAACTGGCGTTTGTAGCTATTTCCTGCTTAATGACAAGTTACTCAGTGGGAAGATTTTTCCAGGCTCTTACAACTTTACCACAGGTATACATCTGGGTGATTAGCTGAAGAAATGCATGATTGAGCCAAGATATTTGCATGAGTAGGTGGGAACCCATGAGGCAAATTAAACAGCTCCATTAGCTAAAGCCATTTAAAAAATACGTATCACAAGGAGGAATATGCTGTGTGCAAGGATTCTAAGGTAGCCAGGTGTTGTCATGTGGAAGGCAAAGATTAGGGATGTTAAGCAGTGCAGGCTGTGTTTGTAGATTTGATGACAAGTAACCTTAAAACCTGCGGCTGTTGGCAATGCCTGAGACAAAGGAAACCCTGGAGGCTACACAAGGGCCATGCATGGTGTGTTTGACAGGCTTGCTATTTATTACTTTTAATTTCATGAGCACAGGATTGTCTTTGCTTTTATTGTCTTTCCTGACAGATGTGATACATTGGCTCTGTACAGGCAGATATTCAGAAAATTAGCATAGTCATTGCAATGCTGAGCACTGCAATGTTTCTGATGTAGCAGCTCAACTCCTTGAGCAGGATAAAGGAAGTTTCCAATGTTCCTGTACATTGACTAGGTAAACATGTATTAGACAGGGATTCATCAAAGGCTGAAAATATGCATAAAGAGGAGCACACCTGAAGATCTGCTTCATTATAGTTGAAAAGCTGAATGTAGCAGGAAACATTTTGATGAAGGATAGGCAAGAAATTGTAAAAAAACCCCTTTCCCCCAAATCTAAACTCCCAGGTTTTTTTCTTGTTTTCCATTCTTGGAAATTGAAATAATGAATTAATTTTTGATAAAATCTTCTGTAATCTATCCTTCGTGTCTGGGAATAAAAATTATATTCACTACATCGATAAAAAAGCTATTAGACAATTATGAAGTAGGTGTACTTATAAAGGTAGTGGTCCTTTGGGGCAGAAAATATTTGAAAGCCCAAACAACAAGGAATTTTATAAGCCCATGGCTAAAGCTATGATTTTCATTGACAGACAAGCAAGACTGAATTTGCTTTTTAGCATATATTTAATTCTTCCATGGGAAAACTGACTTCTGTGACTGGTTTGAAATTTTTTCTCTACACTAAATTGGCACAATATGAATAATGCCCTTATGAATCTGTAAGCTTAAACACATGCATCTGCATGTGTGTGCAAACCTAGATCATACATTCCATCCACTTTCCTTCCTGGTAAGTCATGCTGCTTTCCAGGTGAATGGGTCCATATCTAAGGCTGAAGAAATATTTTTCTCCTTTCTGAGTGAGTGGCTGTGAAGCAGAGCTCAAAATTTTGTCCCCTTAGGAGGAGCAACTCCAGAAGCCTGAACAACCCTGGACTCCAAAAAATTTCAGCAGTGTTAAATGGGCTTAAGAGCACATAAATGAAAGTATGAGTAAAACATGAGGTTTGTATCCAATGTCCTTTAAGGGGACCTTTGCACACTCAGGTCTAACAATCATAGATGACTGAAATAATTGTGATAAACAGGAAATTTGCCCAATACAAGGAAAGAGGGCAATGGAGGTATTTTTAATCCAACTCCAGTCAGCAAATAGTCTAAGCAGATGAATAAAAGTGTGTGGAATTTCTGAGAACAAAAGAATCATTTTCCCACAGCTCTATTCATAATTCAAGAAGAGTGCTAATAAACTGAAGAGGGTTTAGAGAAAAGCTGTGACTAAAGGACTGTATAATTTGCCTCCGTTCTAAAAGAAGGAAGGATCTCTGGCTGTTTATCTTACCAAAGAGAAGGTCAAAGGGCATACTTCCTATGCAAGAGAAGAAATTGATAATAGAGGGATCTTCAATCTACTTTACACAGACAAAATGAGATCGAGAATGAAGTCTGGCAAATGAACAGGAGAATGTTAATGCAGTTTTTAGTGAACATAGTTAACCACATGAAAAAACTTCGGGAGGATTTTGGTCAGCTCCATGCCAGCAGCAATAGAAACAGGGTAATTTTTCTCAAGGAGGTACTTTATACTTGAGGGAAGTGGGAGTGGAAAGCGTTTTGGGAAAATGTGTGACCTGATGTGCTAAATTTCAAACTGGAATCAATGTGGTCTCTTCCAGATTTTTAATCTATGGCTGTAATTGTGTAGTACCATGCTTGTTTTTTCACTGCTTTTAGTGAGTCAAGATCTTCATTCTAGATTATCTGTGTTAATTTTTTCTATATCATGGATTCCATAGACTCAGGATTTTGAAATTTGTACATAGATTTGTTTCTGATAGTGGAGCCACAGATAAAAGAAATAGAATACAGGTAGCTGAATTTAAACTAAGGGTGGCTTTACTCTTGTAGAGCCAACAGATCATGAAGTAGACCAATATTAGATGATATTTTGCACTGCAAGCTCACAGGAAGTCATAGGTGCTAAGATTAACATGAACTTCTACCAGAAGTAACAGAACGAAGACACCCCATGAACCAGTCTTGTCTAGAGTGAATTAATGATTGATCACTTGTGTTCAAATCTTTGCTGAACAACAAAATAATTTTTGAATTTTACTGGAAAATCATCTTTTCTATTCAGGAACCATTTGACAATAATAGATGAATCTAGGGAGCCCCTTCTAGCTGTAATTCCTCACATTATAAGCCATTTCCAGGATGCAATTTCTAATACTGTTATCAGTATTTTTACCTAAGTTTAATGCTACCTTTAGCAAAATTGAAGCTGAAATGAGAACTTGGTGCTTCCAGGACAAAGATATCCTCATGACTTCTGTGTTAAACTGAGCGGTTAGAAAATTTTGTCTTTGTCTTTTTTTTCATTTCTGTCTTTTTAAAAAAATTATATACTCCTGTGCAACTCAGGAGTATATAATACATTTACAAGTTCATTTTTAAAATTAAATTTCACTGAGATGTGAAGGCGTGATTTTTGAATCCTCAGTCATCTGTTTCCCACCTTATTCATACCAAGAAGTTAATGTATTCTTACAAACTTTCAACTGCAATACAGAAATTGTGCTTTCTAAACCTTAGAGAATGAGCACCTAATGTGTGCATTGACTCTGTCTGTGCTCACAGGTGTACACACATGTGTGTGTTTATGCACACAAGCACACAGAAGGATGCAGGTAATTTGGCATTTGAGATCTGCTCTGCAATACATATGGTGTGGTAGATGCACTGTATGTTTATATATGTGAGAATGTTGTATGTTCTAGAGTCTATAGTGTGGAAGTGGGTCTTGTTTTCTTTCCACTCTACCCGGCTCATTTAATGGCTCTTGAGGAAATTTTCTCTGCTGAAAGCCGATGTTTTAATCTGCCACTAATAAGAAATATTTAAAATATCTTGAAGGAAAAAGGAGAACTAGTTGGTGGCTCCTGTTCATATTCCAGATATTGTTAGTTTTACACATTCCGTCAGCCAGTCCTTCCCACTAGGCCACTGCTACTGGATAATAGCCAGATGATGGTGTGTAATCACTGTCTGTCATGGTTCCTTGTGTCTTGTGTCACTGGCCTTTACAATATATTCATATGTAGAGCTTACTTTGGGATTTTTCGTGTTTATTTCTAATGTAGTGTAGTGTAATTAGAAACGCCTAAAACTGGGATCCTGCAGAGCTGCTGGTAAAAATAATTACAGTATTAATTACTTATAAAAGTAAATGTGGATTGGGTTTTTCTTTTATTAGATGCTATGGATGCTGGGATGAAGGATGTATACTTCTTGGAAGAGTTTATCCTTGTCATAAATTGTCAACAAGGTGATTGTAGATGGATTTGATCTTTTCCATACTAGAACACAAAGAAACCTCTAGCCTGGAAGATGTAGTTGCCAGAAGATCTCACTTCATCTAGGGAATTTGAAGCTCAGAAATAAACAAATCCTTATTTTTAATACTGAGACAACGAGAATGATCACATTAAAAGAAATTGGTAATGTCACTGACTCCCTAAACTGTTTGTCCTGGGTTGCAGTGTAGGATGTACACAAAGTATTTATTCTATCACCATCTTCATGAACTGTTGAAACCAGCTGGGGCAGTGCTCTACTGTTTCCAAGCACCTGCCTTTGGGCTCTTCTGCTAATGGCCCATCAACGCCTTGCCCGTGATTCACAGGTAACTCTCTCCAGGAGTTATCTCTGTTTAATGGGCCATCAAGGACCCACTTCACAACTCATCATCCTATTGTGAGATGCTCCACCCAGGGGGAGGAGCCAAGCATTCTCACCTGGATATAAACTGGTAGGTGGGACAGTGCAAGCAGCACTTACCTACTGGATTGCCAGAGGAGCAGAGATACCAGACCTCTCTACAGGATCACCGCTATGGGAAGACCACCTCATCTGGACTGTTTCCACCATCCTGCTCAGGTCTGACTCTGTCAGTGGTCCTTTGTGTTATTGCATTTCTTTTATTTTATTTTTACCTTTTTACCTTTCTTCTTATTAACTTATATTTCTGACTTGGAGCCTCTCACTCGTTTTGCTTTTCAAACCACGACACTGTTATAATCATCCTTTTATGAATCTTCTAGTTGGATTCTTTTTTCCCCCCAACTTAATTATAACTGATCAAAATTATAGCAACAGGAAGTGTTTTATGTCCTTGTTCAGTTGTGCTTAATATTTCATAGCCTCAGAGAGGGATACAGTTTCAGGTTACTGCCAGGTTATACCTGAGCCAGTTCCTAAATATGTGATCAGTTATCTTTGGTATATTTAACTCCTAATGTCATTTGGAGAGCCTTTTTCCATAACATGATCTGTAGATTAACCCACCATCTAGCCTATATTATTTTCTGTACAAATGCTTATATTGATCTTGTTATGCAGGCTGATATGCAAACAAAAAGTTTCAAGAAATTCAAGTGAATCCCAAAGCTCTGCAGCAAAAGTGAACAGAGTTGAAATCAAGCATTTTCTAATTTTTAGCTAACATTTGCTGAAATATCTTTCACTGTTTGTGCAGCTCCAGTCAACAGGAGCCAATATCCTCATGTTGTTGGTAGCATGCACAGCTGCACTAATCAGATCTTTCCTTGCTCTGCAATTCCTCTTTTTGCTTAGCCTAGCTGGGTGCTTCGTCAATACAGCTGATTGCTATGGTTACAGACTGCCTGCTGAATGTTAGGCTTGAAAAGGCTGTAAAAGAAAATATTTTACTCCAGATAGGTAAATATTAGCCTTTTCTTATTGGAAGATTATATACATTTATTTAAACTTTAGTTAAAAATATTTTTTGCAACAGCCATTGCACTGAACATTTAACAATTAATGACTTTTAAACAAACAGTAAGGCTTTGGCAATGTGGAATATCTATGTTTCTCTTTGTTCTCTATCATGATCTGTGAAGAACTGTGTACAGCCAAGTAAATATAGAAAATTTTTATCAATATAGAAGATATTTTAATCATTTTCCTTCAGGGTTATTGTTTTTTCATGCTTTGAATGTGGCAATGTAGTTGATTGGGATGGGGGAGATGATTGATATTCATGTGTGCAGTGTGGACATTGTGTGGCAGGAGCTGGCAACAAGAATGAAAGAACACATCCAGACTTCACATTCCTTGTAAAATCAAGACCATAGTGGTCCATGGTGTTGGACTATATCCTTGCCAAATATATTTATTTAAAAAACCCTGCTTGTTGTTCCCATGTCCTTGCATTCCTACATGTAAAATTTTCAGCAAGGAAATTTAGTTCATGTCCAGAGGTGGGGAAAAGAAGGTTGAAATAAAGAAGGTTGAATGGTAGCTAAAATAAAATACTTCAGTCCTGTCAACTTCCCCAAGTCATTCATTATCAAGGGAGCACAGGAGCTCTTGTCCAGCCGAGCAACCCATTTTTATAGGTACAAAATGAGAGCTATGAAGATAGTTAGTAAAACGTTTGAGAACTCTTTTATTAGGTCAACTCTGGCCAGAGGGATGAACAATAAAGTCTAAAAAAATATTCACATTCATCTTCAAGTACACTGTGCTAGTTCATTTACAAACTGTCCTGACTGATGTTCAGCTCAAATGACTTTTAAGCGATATTTCATTTTAGTCAATGTATTAATAGACACAGAACTGTTTCTGCTTGCAAATTCTTTATCTGCATTTTTACAGTGGGAAATAGGCAAAATTTTTTTAAGATTTAACTCAAATTCTGGAATAAAGGGGAATTTTTAAAAATACTGGGATTCTTTTACTCAGGTTTTGTAGCTGTGCTGTTGACATTGGTGGGTTCACAGGATTACATTGTTTTGTCATGTAACAATGATAAGTCATTATGTCACATATAAAGGAAGCTGTTAATTTGAGGAGTTTAAGTTCAGCTTCCAATTTGGGTGGATGTGTATTTAATTTTTTGGAAGAATAGTTCAACTCAATTTGAAAATAGAGAGTAAGGTAAACAGTCATCAGAAATTTAGCTCAGGTAAATCATCATGATATTCTTAAACATATCTAGCACCTTTCAACTGTTGTACAGTAATGTAAATCTCTAGACCTATATGTTTCCCAAAATAGATGTCATTAAACTGTTCCAGCTTTACTAAATATCATGTATTTGCACATTATGTCCATATCTTCAGCATAAGAAGCAAATAAACATCAATTTTTTTAACTCTGAAATTGTATTTGAATTGCTTGTAGGTATTTTTCATTTGATTTAATTTAACTTGATAAACCAAATCAAATAGTGTTCTGAAATCCACTAGGTTGCGAAACTTAAATTGAAAAAAATTTGGTAATTTTATGGGCCTTAGCCAAAGAGTAAGTGAAAATCAAAGATTTATACCTGCACGCGTTTTGTTCAGGTCAGTTAGGAATTCTAACCCTTCTGATGTGAGGCTAAGCAAAGAACATGCAGTATGCTTTTCTTTTTACAAGTGTATCTTCAGGGGTCAACAAAAAGGAAGAGGCATGTAAGGACATTCCCAGAATATCAGCTGCTATAAATCAGGACTATATAACTAGACTATTGTATTCAATATATTAATTCAGGCCATACTTATTTATTTTGCATGACTTTTAAAGAAAAATCAGATGATTTCATCTTACTAGAATTTAACAGCTTTTATTAGATTAGCAGGAATTGCATATTTCATTGAAAATTTATACAAATGGTACCACAGTTTTAAGATTCCTGGGAATTTCATAGGAAGGATATTTCCACCCTTAAAGAAAAGTTATAGTTTTATTTTAAATTCAAAATTCAGAAGACTTCATCTTTGCACTCTCAGTATATCCCCTTCAACAGTATTGCATGGTATCAGCACACAGCCACACTTTCATCAGCAGATGCAATGGTCTTTATGAAGCATTTCTAAAACAGCTACCAGCCTCTGCAGCAGAAGTTCTTTCAAATTATTCTCAAAAGAGTGCTAGAAAAAAACCCCCACCAAATAACAAAACACAGAAGTTGGAGCCAACAGCTAAATAGTGGGTTTTAAATAGTATTGGGAGAAAGCCAGTACAGCAACTGTTTCTGGACAGAATTCATAATCTGTTTTATTCTGTTCTGAATGTCATAAACTACCTTTCTAATCACGCTTGAATGTGCTGCAAGCTCATTCAAGAACATAACACTCCTAAACAACAGTTTTATGGCACCTTGCAACTTAAATCTAGAGAAATGCTGAATGGCATTCTCTACAATTCCCTCTCTCTAAAAGATATGCAAAAATCTAAATGCACACAAATTTTGATAGAAAGGATGCATAATGTACAGGCTTTTTCCTATCCCCTCACAGGGGATGCCAGATATATCAAACAGTGATGATAAAGGATGATAAACCTTTGAATCCTGTGGCAAAGTGGCCTGTGGTGTGTTCTGTATGTCACAGTTTAGAAGCAGGGGGAAGCAGATTGCCACAGCTGCTGTTGTAGATGCTGAAATCTTCTCCTATAAGTAGACTATATCTGTGCCATCTTTCAGGGGTGGATAAATGTCTGTGACATCATTGGATTGGTTGAACAAAAAGTCTGGAATCCCCAGTCCAAAGCAGGGCTAGGTTCAGGTTAGATTAAATGGCTCAGGGGAGTGTCCAAGAGAGCCATGAGTCTTCTAGGTTGAAGAGATCAACCTGTTTCAGTGTTTCACCATTTGCATTATGTGCCTTTTTTATTATAACGTATTGGAATTTCTCTTGCTGCAATTTTCATTCACTATTTCTCTTCTTTTTCCTCCCTTTGTCCTCTTTTGTCCAAAAATACAGGGTTCATATCTACAGTCAGGTTGCTGGGAACAAAAAGGAGTAATTAATTTCTTTCCATTGCTCTTCCCTACTACAAGGTTTATCTGTGTTTCCTCTCCATGTGGTACATAGGCACAAATGCACGTTCAGGGAATGCCTGAGTAAAAGCCCTTCCTCTGTGCAAGCAGGGGAATACCCAGTGTGAGTCTAGTTGCTTCTATCTCCCCTTTCTGTCCTGATGGTAACGATCATATTATCACACCATATCTCATGAAACAGCCCTCTTTTTAGTTACTAGAGTGAAATTAGGTTTTGTACCCACAAAGAGTTCAGGCCACCTGTAAAACAGGAATGATAAGTTCAGCCTAGCTGCATCCTGGTTCTCTCAGAATGGACTCACAAACCTAATTATCAACCAAATTAAACTTGGAATTGCTTTTAGCCTAAGCTCAGTCAAAAAGTAAATAAAAAAGGTGAAGTTTGGGCTTTACAGGTTTCTTGGGAAAAAAAAAAAAAGGTCATCTCCAGATCAGGAGATGCTCTATTATGTTTATAAAAGCATAGGTGGCAATCCAACTCAGCTGTCTTTAGAGATGCAGGATGTGAACACAGGCATGCACACTGCTCAGGAGATATATCTTTTCTAACAGTTTGTCTTCTGCACAAGAACCTTATGGAATATAGATGCTTTTACCTGGACTTTAGTGTCTAAAGCTAAGGAATCTCTCTGTATTCAGGCTTATTTCCAAAGAGAATGATTTCTTTAGGTAGAAATTTCATGTTGAGCAGGCAAGAGCAACCAGTTGCTAAGTGAAGTATTCAGAGGTTAAAATTACCTGGGCAATATCATTTTTGCAACAACTACTGGAGTTTTTTTAAATACGTCAGTCCAAGCACAAAAAATTTGGACATTATATTTTGCAAATGGTTCATTAAAAAAACTGCATATAGTAGTAAGTAGCCAGAATTTGCATTTGAAAGATGTTTAAAAATGGTTTTATAGGAAGGAGGAGGAGAGGAGTGTGATAAAACTATGCACAACTATTTGTTGCAAAAATACCATACATTTTTCTCCTGTATTTATTCTGATGCCAATTCAGTCTGAATAAAAGCAGCATTGCTGGCACTAACATATGGCAAGCTCTGAGAGTGTTTACATGATTGCCACACAAATTATTAATAATCTTTTAGGTAAAGAACAAAAGGCACAATTTTTTTATCCAATTATATATTTTTCCTTTTCTGAATAGTTAAATGAATAGTTCTTTCAAAAGGATTTTTTTCCAGCAATGAACAATAAGGCCATGTCTTCTCCAAGATGTCACATTGATCCAGTTTGTTCTCTCTAATTACACTGATTTAATGTTATTGAACTGAAAATTCTTACTACCACTGTAATGCAGGTTTAAGGTGGATTCTTTTGAAATTGGTACATCCACATGTCTTTTTTTTTTTTCAAATTCAGCTACTATTATATCTTTTCTTGTAATATATTGTGTACATCCTACCACAAACAATTAACTAGCAGACCAGGGAGGCTTCAACTGACAGTAAAAAGAATCACAAACTCCAGCAGTCCTTTCCAAGGATCCATTAGCTGGGCAGCATTGTATGTACCATATAGAATACTGAAAATATAAAGAAGATTGTACCCTGCATGAAGTGTTATAAGGGCACAGTAAGGAAATACTTTTTCCTTGTAACAAGGGCACCAGTACTGTTGTGAGACCATCAATCATTTTTGAAAGTCCAGTTTTCTTCCTTCTTCCATGCATTTTGGAGGCTTTTACTGGGCTGATGGCCAAGAGAAAGGAGACATTTAGCTTCACCCTAAGAACTTTAAAGTGTCAGTGATGTGTACTTTGGAAGAGTGGAAGTGGTGTTGGGATGTGGAAATGGTATTGCCATATGTCAAGACACATCCTTATTTGCTCTGTGTATTGTCTGCTTCATTTCACCCAACATCTGTGAAACATGAAGAAGAATCCTGGAGGATATGTCTGCTAAGTGGACATGAAGGACTTGGAAGATTAGAGCTGTCTAGAACAATGCACTTCAAAATCTCCTAAATGATCACTGCAGTGAAGTGTGAAGTGCATTGTGTTTCTCTGGAAGATCCAGGGGACAGTAAGTCTTGGTGATAAATAGGTTGCAACCAAGAAAATATTAAGTGGAATAGGTACTTCCTGGTAACAGTTCTTGATGGCTTGTCTTTCTGTGTGCCAAAATGAGTATGCTGAAGGAATGCAAATTATAGGAAATTTTCTTTCTCCACAAAAACAATAAAAAATGTAAAACGTGAGAGTAAGGTAACTATGTTGGGACAAGTTTTTAAATATTCACAGATACTGTTGTGATTTAACCCCTGCTGCCAGCTAAGCCCCAAAGAGCCACTCACTCACTCACTCACTCACTCACTCACTCACTCACTCACTCATGCACTCACCCCTCTTTCCCAAAGGATGGGGGAGACAACTGGAAGAATGAAAGTGAGAAAACTCATGGATTGAGATAAAGGCAGTTTGGTAGGGGAGGCAAAAGCTGTACACAAGCAAAACAAAATAAGGAATTTATTCACCACTTTCCATTGTCAGACAGGTATTCAGCCATCTCCAGGAGAGCAGGGCCCCATCATGTGCAATTGTGACTTGGGAAGACAAATGCCATCAGTCCAAATGGAAGTCCCATCTTTCCTTCCTCTCACCACAACTTCATACAGAGACCATTACACCCACATGGTGTGGGACATCCATCTTTGCTCTGGTGGGGTCAGCTGTCCCAGCTGTGTCACCTCCCAGACTCTTGTGCACCCTCAGCCTCCTCGCTGGTGGGGTGGGGTGAGAGGCAGAAAAGTCCTTGGCTCTGGGTAACCCCTGGTCAGCAATAACAAAAGCACTCTATATCATCAACACCGTTTCCAGCTCAAATCCAAAACACAGCACCACACTATCTACTGTAAAGAAAATTAACTCCATCCCAGTCAAAACCAGCACAAATGCTTGTGAAAAATATACTTCCTTTTTGTGTAAACAATTTTTGGGGGATGTTTCAGACATTATTTGACTACCAATTGCCATTAGTATTAGCATTTGTATGATTACTATTTTGTGGGACTTCAGGATGTTTGCATAAGGAGCAAAATGCTGGAAACTAAAGACAGTACTTTCTCTTACTTCAGCCTAGATTTTTCATTGTGGTGGAAGATACAAATAATATAAATTTAAAAGCATGCCACATGTAGCAAAAAGCATATTAAAACAAACTACATGCCTTCACTGTAACTTAAAGGCTCCAGTAGATAAATTCTCAAGTATATTCATTCTCCTGGTAAACATGAACTTGTCTCCACAAAATTCTATGAATAGGAATATTATAAGGTAAGAAAGATTTTAGAAACTTGAAGAAATTATTCTTTCCCGTGTATATGGAGATTTCTGTAGGACATGAAATGCAAAGGTAAATTGCAGCCAAAACTAGGACTATTCTACTCTCAAAATGTTCTCATTTTACTAATGTAGTCATCAATGTCATTGTTCCAGAGGTCTTTGCTCACATGTTCCGTACAGTTATGGTGTGATTAGGAATTCTTTTGGATAGGCACTACCTTTGCTTGCTTGCTTTCTTTTAAAGGGTGAGCATAGCCTAGTCTTCCTTGAATCCTCTGGACACCACCCTAACATTATTAGTTTCCTAGAAAAGTTTGTCTTTACCATCCATTTTGTCTACTTTTCATCTGCAGAAGGAAGAGGAGCTGGGAATTAATACAAACATACCCAGTGCCATTCTGCAGAGACAGGCCAGTCTGACTGTGCTGACTCAGGTTACCTGTTTGGGAAGGTGTGTGCATTGTGAAGGCTCCAAAATACTCACCCATGTGCTGCAGATTGGGATTTACTGTGCATGTTCCATATGATTACTCTGTGACCAGCCTCTGTGATCATTCTCTGAACAAGGCACATGCTGTGCCACTGCATGTGAAAGAGACTCTGATGGCAGGTGAAAACACTTCCTGCAGTAAAGACATGGAGAGGCCTCAGTCTCAGCACAAGATCAGATATTTTACTGCTCTACCAGAGGATTTCAAACAAGCCATAGGATTTTTCTCCTTTCCCTGTAGGTGATAATATACAAGTGACACAAGGCTCAATGCAGCATTAGTGTCTTTTAGGTGTCAGATAAGCAAACGAGCATTAGCTAGATAAATAAACACACTAAACAGCCATATTTTGCTTCAACAAAGTATAGTGAACAACATTGACCTTTAGGGGATATATAAAGTAGAACTAAGCTACTAAAAATGTAAATTTATTCCTCAGCATATTGCTGTTCAAACTGGGAATATTCAGATGTCTCTGAGGCATTGCTGGATAATTTTATCAGTTTATGGCCACAATACTTCAGGGCCAGATAATAATGTTAGTTCCTTAAAATGAAATCAGAGGAAAGCAATTTTTTCCTATTTGACAGTTCTGGAGGTCCCAAAGTCCTCTTCTGCTTGTCATCTTAATTCAACTTATCTCAGCCTTTTCAAATTAATAGATGGTGCCAGAAAACAGGGAAATATGAACCAAAGTTAAGTAATTCATAGTGTCATTTCCAATATGTTATTATCATATTTTTGTATCATATGTATTCTATAAAATATAGGACCAGCTTAACAGATCTCTGCACAGCAAGGTGAGAGAAATTTTAAACTTAATGAGAATGTTACAATTAAAAGCAGAATCAAACCCAGAATTTGGTATATCATGAAATTTATTCATTCATTTATTCATTCCCTCATACATTCATTCATTGAAAGTGCTCTCACTGACTTCCTTGGAAGCAGCTGTGCATGTTATAAAGAGGAACTGTAATAAGGATGAAGGAACATGTAACATGGTTTCAATTTGATATTCTCCATTTAATGTATTACTGTTTCGTTAAATAAAGTCTGATTTCTAGAACATTATGTCTTGATAGCTGGTGTAACCTTAAAAATAAGACCACCAGGAAAGTCAGTTCCACTCATGTTCTGGATGTCAGGCTGGAATTACTTACAGAAAAGTAAATTAAGGTTATGATTCCAAAGAATTTTAAACATTATCTTTTAGGTAATATTAAGGTATCCAGAGAAAAAAAAATTGTTCCTGCCAGACAAGAAGAGACAAAATGTGCCACTCCCTTTTGCCACTCCCCACTCCCCATACAGAAAGAGAAGAGGGCACACTGGCTTAATGCAACTAGATTATTTTAGCATGACAGTTAAAGGTTTTATTTTCTTCATTTCTAGAGTCTGCTTTCTGCAATAATAATGTAATGTCAATAATTATGAGATAGAATAGTAAAGCCCCCTTATATGCTTGTAGGACACTCTAAGTTTTAGCAATCAAAAGAGTACAAAAGAAATTTTCCAAATTTTGAGTTTGTTTAGTCAGTGTTATTTGATACAAAAATACATAAATAATTATCTGCACCACCTGTGTCCCTGACATTGTCAGAGATATGTGAAATTATGTCCACTAGGTCTCATTCTCTATTTTGTGCAAACTTCTTTCCCCTTAAACTGTGAAACTTTAATAGATTGAATAAGTATGACAGTGTCATGGTTTGAAAACAAAACGAGTGAGAGGCTCCAAGTCAGAAATACAATTTAATAGGAAAAAAGGTAAAAAGGTAAAAATGAAATAAAATAAATGCAATAACACAAAAGACCACTGACAGAGTCAGAATACAGCCTCAGCAGGATGGTGGAAGCAGTCCAGATGAGATGGTCTTCCTGAAGCAGTGATCCTGTAGAGAGGTCTGGTAGCTCTGGTCCTCTGGGAATCCAGTAGGTAAGTGCTGCTTGCCCTGTCCCACATACCAGTTTATATCCAGGTGAGAATGCTTGGCTCCTCCCCCTGGGCGGAGCATCTCACAATGGGATGATGCGTGTGAAGTGGGTCCTTGATGGCCCATTAAACAGAGATAACTCCTGGATGGAGTTACCTGTGAGTCATGGGCAAGGCGTTGATGGGCCATTAGCAGAAGACAGCCCAAAGGCAGGGGGCTTGGGAACACTGCAGCACTGTCCCACTTGGTTTCAACAGTTCATGAAGATGGTGATAGAATAAATACTTTGTGTACATCCTACACTGCAACCCAGGACAGATAGATAATGAGTAGTAGATTAATTGCCTAAATCCAAGGATGAAACTTGTAAGTAGTATAAAAGTAGTTACGAATTTAAGAAAAACTATGTATGTTAAAAATATTGCTTACAGTTGGAGAAAAAAATCACAAAAACCCCAACAAAACAACAACAGCAATTATATATTTAGAAGTATTCAAGCCGATTAATGGATTTATTACATCATGTGAGATAAAAATATCTGTAACTTTATTACAAAGTTACAAAAGAACAGAAAAATGTGTTCATTTGGTATACAGATAAATGTTTAGTTACAGATTGATTTTACCAGTGACATAGACAGACATGCAAACAAAAAAAAAAATTGGTTACATTTCCTCCTAGATATGAGTATCTCCAGAAAGTCTGTTTCTATCATTTATTGTTATCAGCCTATACTGAGAAACAAGGACAGACTGCTTACAACCCTCTGTTGAAAGTTTTCTTTCTTTGGTAAACTCTGTCAGTAGAACATAAAAGTCAGTAAAATCTACCAGCTGTTAATGATTCTGAGGGATTCTTTTTTATTATTTAAGTGTTATTTATCGTTTGAACTGTAAAGCAACAGAAAACTCAAGACTTTATTACACCACCAAATTATTGCAATCTAGACATAATTTAGCCTTTGGTCTAGTTCTCAGCATAAATTTCACCATTCTACTATTTTATTTTTTTTTTTTTAATATGTATCTTATAACCATAATGGTATTACCTGAATGTCTCTCAATAGCCTATTATGGTGCAGTCATCAAGTTGTCAGTGTAATGCAGTTCTTTGTTCTGGAATCCACACTTCAAAGATTATATTAACAAATTGGAATGCAGCAAGGAAATGACCTACAAGAATGCTCAAGGTTTGGAAAGTCTGCTATAAAATACAGAAACTCTGCATCTGTTTAATTTATCTAAGAGATTAAGAGCTGTCTTGATCCTATTCTACAGGAAAAGTATTTTAGATAGTAGATTAATTTTTAATCTAGCAGAAAAGGAAGTGCTAAAGGATCCAGAAGTTGAAAGCTGATATATGACACATTCAGTCTGGAAACAAGGTGAAAATACATAAGAAAGAAATAATTTAAGTCATGAAAAACTTACTTTGGGATGTTGTATATAATCCAACAGTTGAATTTACATTTTTGTCTTCTTTTCTTTTTAATGAAAAGAAATTACCTACAGTTAAAAGAATGCTCAAGTTTTATAATCAGCAAGTGTTTTTCTTTTTTCACTGACAGAAAGAAAATATATTTTCAAAGTTTGTATTTTTCCACCCAACACATATATAGTAAATGTGTATTGAACAAGCTGATTTGTTCACATGATTCTTGCATTTCACAGTAAGACACTTGTGACTCAAAATTTGGAGTTTACCCAATGAAGAAAATTTTGCTAAGTACTTGACTTAAATATTGTTTCCTAACTTGGAGTCTAGGGATTGTATTTCTGGCAACAAACCACAGTGCACAGAGGTAACTTCCAAAAGCAACCTGCAAATTTGGCATAATTCTTTTTGTGACCCCATGGGAATTTCTGCACCTTATATCCAGACTATGGCAGGCTTGTACCTTTAGCAATATTCTCACGGTTGAGATTTGTTGACCTGAACCTCAAAAAGAAGAGGGTGATATAGAATCTGATGCTCTTCACTGCACAGTTATGAAATACGGGAAGGAGCAACATTTTCTCCACGTCTGTTCCTTCTTCACTGCCTGTTAAAAGATATTGCCACTGCAATTGCTTTTGTTGGGGAACTTAAATCTTCGGATTTGTGATAAGAGTCTCTGAGCTCAACTCCAGGACAGAATCCTTCAAGGACTTTGTAAGAGAAACATCTAATTTCTGTGCAATTACTAACTTATTGCAATGATCATATTTTTCAGAGTTTTTAAGAGTCAATTTTAGGTACAGAGAACACCCTGACCACCCATAAAATTTTCGTGTCTAAAGTGGGCACTGATGAGTTTGGATGGCTATCATTAATGTATATTTGAGCACTGGAGTCAGATTGATATTATTAGATTTAGAAGTGTGCCTCTCACTTTAAGAATAGAAATACTACTGCCTATCTGGGCCTTACACTTTAGGATTTTATAAGAGCTCAGCACCCTGGTGCTTCCATCTAGAAGCCTTGGATGCACTGCTGGGTATTATCTGTTTCTGTGCCATGCTGCACACAGATAATCTGCTAGACCAGAAGTTGCACTGACTGACCCTCTTTGAGGATATATTAGTCCTTCACTACTTTTATGCCTCCCACTTCCTTATTCAGCATCCTTTTAATTTCTCTAATTCTCAGATTTGCTGTGTACTACTGGGTTTAGATATTCCTTTTTTTCTTCTTAGTTTTTCCTGGTTTAACTTTTAGTCCACACCGGCAGTATTAGCCCTGAAATTGGCACCAAAACACATTAACAGCACAATATTGGTTTTCCTTCTTTTGTGATTCAGACACTACTAATCTGTGCACTGCTTAGAAACTATCTGTCTGTATACTATTTAACATTATCAAAGTAAGGCTACATTTAACTCCTGAAATGGAATCCCTGGAAGATTGCTTAAGATTTAATTTTTAATAAACTATTTTATCAAATGATTTGATACATATTTTTGTGTCAGACATGCTACTATAAAGTCACAAATACATATATCTTTTAAGGGTTAAATTATTGCATATGCCACAACAATATAGTAGGAAAGTCAGTGAACTATGTTTTGAACTATATCTCCTAAGACAATAAATAGACTTTTAATAATAAAATCTACCTCTTCACACTTTATTTTGTTTCCAGTACAGATAGTTTAGATCCCAGTCTAAGATATTCAAGTAGCTCCTATGCAGAATGAAAATCAAATGTGTAAAACATATTTTAGAGATTAACTGAAAACAATCAAATCTATTTAATAAAACTATCCTTATTATAGTTTTATGAGATAAATTTTCTCTCATGAAATCTGATAACAATAATAAACTGCACCACTTTTAAAAGACTTTTAAAATAATAACAAAAGAAAGTAGAGAAAATCATTAATGTATTTCTATAATCATCTACACACGCTATAGCTAATGTCAGTGTGATAGGTAACTACATTCATTTTAACTAGTTCAAAGATTAAATCAAAGCTGCCTTGTCCTTGTATAGTTTTTCCTAACAAACTAGACATGAAAGATTTTTCTTTCATTCAATGTTCAATCATTATATTGCTGTTTACCATTAAAGGTTGGATGATTATCCTAAACTTTGTTTCATGCTTTTAATAAAATGGAATTTGCATTCTGAGTTTTGACAATTTTGGGGTTTTAGCATAAAGAGCACAGTAATACCATGCATCATGAAAACTATGCCTTCTTTATAATGTGTTTTTCCCCGTTTTTATGATATCCTGAATCTATGTGCAGAGTTGCAATTTATTAAATGTCATGGATGGGTCATCTGACCAGTAGTTTGAGCAAGAAATTCATATCCCATGATTCTGAAGGCTGAAAGGTTAATACATAACAGATGCTGCTTTGGAGGAAACCATTCCAGGCAATGCTTTTCAATCAATGAGATGCTATTATGAGCAATAGAACCAATTTCTTTTAATCAATGAACCTTTATTACGACATTTACTAAGAGAAGCTCTATGCAGTTCTTATGAACCATTCTGTAATCTTCGAAAAACTATTCCTTTTGTTTTCGAAGCCTTTTTATGGTTTCTCTAGTTTTGTTCATTTTAAGGTAGCACTCTGGATTTACATTCTACCTTTCTGACTAAGAAAACAGCAAAAGATACTTGGCAGCAAACATGGATTTAAACCTGAGGTGCCGTAAGGGCTGTATGTGAGTCCTGCAGGGCAGTGGGGTACACTGAGCCCTGGAGGAACCTGTCACAAGTAGCTTAGCCCACATCTTTGGAGTGGAAGGTTTTGTTCAGAGTGAGGGACATCAACTCCCATGCTCAGAACAAGGCCTCAGCACGAGCTGAGCTTGCCTCTGTGACACCACCATATTCTGCACCTTAACTTCATATTGTGTGTTGAATGAAATGATAAGCATTACTGAGCAAAGATTACCCATAGTGGCCTTTCAGTGCCCTATTAGAGTTCCATCAACACGGGAGTTTACCCCATCAGGGTCCATGGACTTGTGTATGCCCAGTTCTCTTCCCTGACCTCACCCTTTTTACTAAAGATAAATTTTCATTGGTCCAGCCTTTGGCATGGCCTCTGGGACCTGAGATTTCTGGAAGATGATCTGACATTTGGTAAATAAGCCTTTTCTATATCCTGTCTAACAAGGTACTCCATCTTGTTAAACAATGGGCCCGCATTTTCCTCAATCTCCCTTCTTTCACCTATGTACGGGTAGAAGGACTTTTTGGGATTGACATCCTTGGCCATATTTAATTTCTCTAACTTCATCCCTGAGTGCTCAGAGAATGTTTCTGTTTCTTCCACATCCCCTACCCTTGCTTCCTCCCTTTGTATGGTATCTTCTTGTCTCTGAGTTTGGTGTTGAGCTCTGCTCCTCCGCAAAGACCTTCTGGCATTTTCCTCAAATTTCATATTCAATGGCATGAAGTACTCTTGAAAATGGAGGAGGTGATCTTTGACTGTTTTACTGCCTTCTTGCACAGGACTTTTCCAAA
The DNA here is from genome assembly GCA_013397095.1 of Sterrhoptilus dennistouni. Lineage (NCBI taxonomy): Eukaryota > Metazoa > Chordata > Aves > Passeriformes > Zosteropidae > Sterrhoptilus > Sterrhoptilus dennistouni. The sequence goes on along the minus strand of VWZU01005070.1, from coordinate 1,760,567 downwards.
CAGGCCTGTGAGAGGCTAAAGCCTGAGAACATCATGTTCTCAGTGTAAGACCACATGCTGTGACTCAATTGTTTCTCTTTCAAATTTGTTTAAAATTCATTAACTTCTCTGTGTTTGAAATGTTATTGATGATTTTTTATGGCAAAATGGACCATTTAAAAGTCCCCCAGAAGACCATGGGTATGATTTTTCAGCAATTTGAAGACCCACTGAGATATATTCAATAGCTTTTTTTTTTTTTTTTTTTTTACTCTATATTACAATTTACCCAGGTTATACCCATGTGTATGAAAATATATGAGAAGTAAAAGATGAAAGATTGGTTTGGTAATAAGATTTGTGCATATGGTTTACTTTCAGTAATGCTCTTCCCTGAAAATATTGTGTCACTTTCTTGTAAATATGTGGAATTAAGTATATGCTCTTTTTAAAGGATGATTTGTCTTAAAAACGGTAATGAAAAAATTAAGTGTTCACCACAATTCTCTTCCATGCTTATTTCCATTCCATCTACTCTGGAGACAAGAGGGAAAATTTCAAATTTATAAGAAAGAAAAACATAAGTGTTAATACAGTCATATAAAATGTGGAAAAAAATGCTTTCAGATTATTTTTTGGTCTTGTTTTTTTTTTTTTTTTTTTTTTTTAACTCAGGGTGTCCTATTTTTTAGCAGTATTAATCTTGCGTGCACAAGGTTGTATCTCATGAACATGTCTTGCAAAACAATCAAACAATCATCACAGGCTGTGTTGACTTCTACTGTGATCATGGGAAGAAGAAATTAAGTAGAATTTTCTGTCTTCCTTTCTGGACTCTTATATAGTGTATTTGTTTCAGAAGACTAAAAAAGAGAAGCTTGGAATGATCATAGGCTTGAACACTGGTATCAAATTCCACAGACCTGTTGGCACTCACTGCTACTGCCTTATGAAGAAGGTGGAAACTGCATAAAATGTATTACATGAGCTGGAGATCTTTGCATGTATTGGTGAGAGCTATTGCATGTGTAGACTTGATTCCATCATGAGGTCAGAGGGACCTGATTCCACTACTTGGAAAGAGAGTGACAATAACTACTCACCAGTGCAGAGCAATTCAGTGACAGGAGCACCAGCATAAATATGTATACACAGAATAATGTAACTGTCGTGGGAAGGAAATATTTAGAGACCAGCCAGGTCCTTGTGGATTGTTTAAATGACTTAATGAACTATCATTATCTAGGAAATAAATCCATAACCAACCAACCAATAGACCTCAATAGACTTACCTACAGGTATTTTCTTTTTTTTTTTTTTTTCCCCCAGTAATTCCCAAAACACAAACTCAGAACCATTCAGGCTACTGTCTTGCAATAGCTCTTCAACATCTTTCTGACTTAGGGGTAAGAAGTCACCCATTCCCTTATTTATTTTCTTGCCACTGGTTCCAACATACAGTATGTGATACATATAAGAAAATGATATTTACTTGTGCTAGAAATTAATATTTCCAAAAACTTGAAATTCTCTTATAGTCCTTAATACCTATAATATTTTCTAAAAATCACTACTATATAGTTTAGGTGACAGAAATAGTTTATTATTATAAATAACAGAATATAATACAGTAAAACGTCTTTCAGAGCTTAATGTCAAAATTAGCATTGAGCTAGATCTTTGAATTTGTGAATTTCTGACACATTTTAAATGTAACACTAGGGTTCTTTATTAGTAGGTACATCATGAAAAGCATTTATTGCAATTCATTTTTAGTCCCTTTGACAAGTCATAATTTTTTACTAAAAAACCCCACAACTTATCAAAAGATTTCTTGTGAAGTGTTTAAAATTAATTATATTAATGGCCAGTTTGAAGTAAACTATTTTTGAAATTTATTTCTGCACAGACTAGCAAACAAGTTGTAAAACTGAGATTTTTCAAAGACTCAGAGATTTTTTTTCCTGGATCAGTTCACTATTTAGGAGGGTGTTTTCTTTTGTTTTGTTTTAACCTGGCTTGTACTTTCATAATATTTTTTCTACCAAGCATCTTCTAGGATGTATCAATGCTGATTATAATTTTTAAAATACTTTCTTTCTTATTGATATAATGAGTCAGATTATCAGCTTTACCATTTAAACTTTCATATCCCTACATATTCTCTTTTTTCTCCCTGTTATTCTACTCTTTAATGAAAGGAAAATCCAAGAAAAAGCTTTTCTCCTTAAGGAGTTAAATTCAACACATTGTATATGTAGTTAACATTTCATTGTTACCAATATGTGTGAATATAATAAAAATGCAGATATTGTTACCATTAATAAAATATTTATATTGTGAACACTTCAATTAAATATTCAATTAAATTTAATTTTTTTTCCTTTCCTGTTTACACCTTGACCTGAGCACAGATAAATGAATCTATTGCTTAAGTTCATCCAATTTTATTTTCTTGTATAAACGTTTTTCATACACACAAGTGTTTTTCAATAGCCAGATTCAATATACTTTTTTATAAAGAAAGATCACTTTATTTAGCATGAATGAAGTATCCTTGCCCTGGGCTTAAAGTAGCTGTATGATCTAAATTATAAATTAAAGAACAATCTCAACATCTGCATGTGATACAGGAGTGTTATTTCTTATGCCAAGGAAAAGCCACGCTGTCATGTTCACTGTTGTTTCCAATATTTCATTCTTAAGGTGGTGGGACCTAGAGGTGAATGCTGAATCCTCGTGTGATAGCTTACAAAATTCCTAATTGCTTTTGCCAAAACATGACTTACTAGTTTTGAAGGATGCTGCTGTAACAAAGGCCTGTAGCTGATGAGACAGTGAAGGGGAGAGATCCAGCCCTTCTGTTGCTTCTGCGGGTAGCAGTGAAGCCAGCAAACCTTTTCATGTGACAAAACAATTAGACTGCAGTTGTTCATGAATAAATGAAGTCACCACAGTGCAAACAGAGTTTGGGGCCAAATGCTTCATGAGGAATCACTCTCCCAGTATGTTTGATTTGGCTTCCAGATGTTCTGTTATTTACCCTTTAGTCCATGAGGTTTGTGAAGGACCCCGGGCATTTGGCAAGTGCACATCTGTCAACCCATCAGTGCCTGTTCAGACCACAGCAGCAGTTGCTCCCCGTTCCCTTTGAAATGCAATCATGGCAGAAGAGACTCTCAGCTGGACAGTGTCCAAAGCCACACACTGCTTTGGACGTGCTCATTTTCAGCCAGCACCAGTAACCCCTCAGAAGTTACATGATGTTTTATGGACACTTACACACTTGCCCCCATCCCCAATTTGTAGAACTCAAGCCATCCAGTTTCATTTTCTTACATCTTACTATTGCAGATAATACCAGCCTCAAGAAATAGAAAGAAATGTTCAGAATTCCATGAGACAAACAAAAATTTAAATGCAAAATACACTTCTTCACAGCTCTTCTATCACTTACAGTTCTGCTGAGATGATCGTCTATGCTTATTTGGGCATCCAGACATTGGAACAAAATAGAGACAAACCACAGTACTACAGTCCAGTCTATTTCACTTCTGCTAGGTTAGTGGCATAGACAATGAATGAAACTGGCAAGTCAAGGCCTCCTGTGGTTGTTATTGTTTACCAAAGTAAGAATAAAGAACGTTTAGAAATACCAGAACATTTTCTAGCTTTCTAATTTACCACTCAGATCCATTACTTCTAGCTCTAACTGGTTTTGTTATCGAAGTGCATCCCTACAAAGCATAATGGCAAGGTAAAGTGGAAATGCTTTCAGTTTCTAACAGATCCTCTTCAAAAAATTTACCAAAAAAAAAATAATAAAATAAATAATAAAAAAAAAATTAGCCAATGGGGCTGGAGTGAGCAGTGCACGCAAACAGGAAAGGAGGTTTGAAACCTGGTGGAGTGGTTCTCCCTTCCTCTCCTTGGAAAGACCTCAGAGTGAGGGTCCTGTGTAATTCATGGCCTGAGATCATCTCTCACATGTTATTCACCAGAACATATTTTCCCCCAGTTTCTCACCCAGTGTCTGCTGCCTGATGTTGGGAGGCAGGCAGCTGCATTTTGCCAAATGCCCTGGTCTGCATCTCTTGGATCTGAGCTGTGGGCCTGTCACTCACCTACCGAGCTGTGATGGGGCTTAGAACCTCTGGTCAGCAGAGTGTAGCTAAATAAAATTTTAAGTACAGTAAAGGGAAGGAGTAAATTTGGACATGCCAATGGAATTAAACCTCTTCCAGAAATCCATTGTCATTAGTCCCCAAAGGCTCTGTTAAATCTCCATTTATCCTGGCATTTATCATCTTTTCTGTCAAATGTAGCCTTCAAAGGATGCCTCCAAGTCATTGAGAGTGCTGTACTGCATGACTGCACAGTGCTCAATTTACTGCAGACACTGTAAGAACAACAAAACTCTTCATAATACATTTGCCCATCCAGAAAGCATCAGTTTCATTTAGCCAGAATCACCACTTTTTTCCAGTTAATTTCTATGTAAAACTCAAGATGCTGTCTCTGATCTGTTAAGCTCTGTGTGATTTGTTTCTTGGCCTTAACCAAGGCAGTTAATGTCAAGATTGTCACATCACATTAACAGCCTTTCCAAGCTGCTGGACAGCAGTCTGAGTCAGATTGAATCACTTAAAAAGGGAAATTCAGTTACAACATGGGCTTACAGCTGGAATTGCAAGTCTAGTCATGTACATAGAAATGCAGCAGTGTTCCTGAGAATCTGGGTGCTGGAAATAATATTTGTGGGTTTTTCCTAGAATACATCAGACAACCTTAAAGCAAACCTGTTTCCCAGTTCAGAATGTCTATTAGAAATATTCTCAGTGAAAGAATCTCTTTTCCAAACAGCTCAGGCAGAAAATAAAATTATTTAACAATTTTATTGACTTTAGAGATATGGAATTTTTAATAACTACAAAATAAGAAATAAAAAATTTGATAGATTCTTTGTATTGCACTGCTGGGGGAACAGTGTGGAGCACAAAATAATGCCTCTAACCTATGATTTTCCTAAATTTTTGTTGGCTTAAGTTCCCCCACTGCTGACTTACTAAGAGTGACCATCAGCTCCCAGCAGAGCAGTGCACACAGTTACAGACACCTGAACAGGTGCCCATTAACCAAGAACCAGTGAACTGCAGCATCATTGGAGCATCTCGAGAGGAAGAAGCAGAAGCTGGGGAAACACAGCTGCACATTAGCTGTATTCATATACAGATTAGAAGAAATGAAAGACACCATGAAAAAAAAAATCAATGAAAACACAAACCAATAGAAAGAATATTTAGTTAAAAGTAGTTGTTAGATGCTGATAATAAAGAGGATCAGAAGTTAGTTTTCTTTTCTCACCTAGAACTCACTATTATTAGTGTTACTCCAAAACCAGTTTTTGTGAAAAAAGAACCCAAGAAACTATATGGAGAATATATTGACTCTTTGAAGCCTTTTGAAATGATACTCTATCGAGGATATGTTACAGGTAATAAAACAGAAGAAAGTGGCCTTTTCTGCAGCAGTAACTTAGTCAGAGTTTTATAAAAAAAGAGAGAGAAGTAACTCAAACAATATGCATATCTTTGGTCAGTACCATAGTGAAATAGAAGAAAACATTTGTAGCCATATTTTTGAGACATATTTTTCTCAGGCCAGATTTTTTTTTCTAATGTGCCTGTGATCATATCACTTTAATTAAGGCCTTACTGACACAGAGTAGTACCTGGATACTCAAATAGTCCCATCTATTTCAGGATGACTTGCTTTCCCACTAGGATTCTAGTGACACAAAATAAGACTTCAGGAACAAACAGTGATTCAGAAATTCTTAGTAGGCGTCTAATTAGATTTTACTAATTAGTTCCTATTAAGTTAAATTGAAAGTTAAAAATACACTCAATTCGACACAAGAAATGGAACTAGGGCCCCTGAAATTCTCCTTATCACAGTAGCATTGGAACTTAATGCTGAACTGTTTATTAGTTGAGAGGGTTATAATGTGAAATACTGAACACTTCAGATCAGTGAATACAAGAAATATTTTGTTTCATTTCTGAAACCATCTGTTTTGGCATATGGTTCCCATGGAGAGTTTCAGCCCAAGGTTCAGGGTGCTTGTGTCCCATGTATGCTGCAGGCTGAGACATTCTTTGGCCATGTGTCATAACAGGGCTGTGCAACACCATCGGTCCTGCTGGGGAAGAGAATGACAGAGCTGGAAGGAAAATGGGCGCAAAGCAATCTGTGATATTTTTCAGGTTCCCAATGACATGGGTACCTAGCATAAGTTTATTTGGTGATGTAAATTTTCTGCACTTAGTAGCTTTATAAATTGCTGTAAACCCATTACAGAGCAAGCAACCCAAAATCTTTAGAACTGGCTTTGACTCAGAGCAGTCAGAGCCAATAGACTTTGGCTCTTGATGTTAAAAGGCTCAGGATCATCATAGGATCATAGAATGATTTGGGTTGGAAGAGACCTCCAAAATCCATCCAGTTCCAATCCATTTGTCATGAGAAGAAACCATTAGATCCTTTTGCTCAGGGCCCCATTCTCATGTGGCCATGATCAAAAGCAAAACATCTGAGAGTATCTTGCTAAGAACAAACAGAAAAAATACTCAGTCAAGGAGATTATATCAGTAATAATCAGTAATAATATTACTAATGGCAAGTCAGTGAGGACTGGGGCAAAGGCTTGATTCTCTCTTCCAATGCATCAGCTTTAAACAAGATTATTCTGCTACTGGTGTCAGTGGACTTGGGCTTGTGTAATGGATGAAGGGATCCTGCACAAGCAGAAGCTTTGTGCCGCCTAAAGACTGCTTTGTTTATACTGGGATTTTTGGGAAATTCTAAGATCCTTTTTTCAGTATTAAGAGGTAGGCCTTCGTAACATTATTTTAATGGCAATTTAAATAATATATCTGTAATTATCATTGCCTTTGGCCTTAAAATGTCTATTATTTTTTGGCAGTTTTCCTAAATCAAATGAATATTTGCTGCTACAAAAGTTTACAGCTTCTTTCTTTGAATTGCCAACAATACTGCAGTAATAAACTACAAAAAGGATAAATTGCATTCCTGGCTTTGTGTGGTGTAGGTGACTTAGTCAGAATGAGAATTTCTATGAGTGTGGCAGGTATGCACTGAATTAAGGGTAGATATAATGTCCCATGGGATATGTTTAATGTAGATGAAGTGGTGGGATGAGGCAACTGTGAGTTTAAGGTCATGTCTACATCCCAAAAGGACTCCTCAACACGTTGTACCATTATTATTATTATTATTATTATTATTATTATTAGGGAATTATTATTAGGGAGATTTGTATATTTATTCAGTTTGTCTAGGTTTTGTGCATTAGATGCTGACTTGTGCAAAAATAGAAATAAATTAATTTAAAAAGAAGGGAAATATTGTATAGGCTTGGCATGCAAGGCTTTTGCAATCTGTTTCTGGTAAGCTATATGGGAAATTTACTGAAAGAATCCTCTTTCTGGGCAACATGTCTCAAAGTAAAATTTCAGCTTTTAAAACATTTTTATTTTCAAATATTTCTATTTGAATTAAAAAAAAAAAGAGGGAATGGAGGCCTATCTATTTATTGGAAATTTAAAAAAAACCTTTTCTAGCAACAGTGTGAAGATTTAAACATTCAAAAAGTATGTGTAGTTGGAAACAAGGCATATTGGAAGTTATTTTATAACATATTTGCTGGCTGTTTCTGTTGGAAATATTTTTCAACAAAACCAAGCTATGACAATAATAGGAAGAATAACATGTGTTAATGAATGACTGCTGTGTATTACACTTAGCTTGTGAATAATTGCTGAACTGACCCCGATCACAACAGGATGAACATGAGAAACAATTGTTCAAAGGACAAGGGGGAGCAGAGAGTAGAAGAGGACAAAAATCACCTGGTTGATGATGCCTGCAGGGGACACAGTGCTGATATCCAATAGTGTAATAATAGCACAAGACTCAAGGGACTGTTCCTCCCTGACTCAGCCTTAATTGGGAAGGCTAACCTTAAAGTTGTTTCCTTGGCAAAAACTTTCCTGAATATTGATTCAGGAAATATTCTATACTTCCTGAATATAGATAGCTAAAACATCCTAGGTTTATACACCCAAGCCTATTAGTCTGGGTGAGGGAGGTAATAAAAAAGACATTCTTTCCAAACCAGGGAACTAGTTAAAGTATCATGATTTTCCATAAGCTCATAACATTTCATCAGATGTATATCAAATGCTTTGGTTGTGTCGTATAAAAAGTTTTTTTTAATTGTGACTTTTTTATTTTGCCCATTGGTATTTAACTGCTTAGTGTAAGTTTATAAAAAAAAATTCAATCTGCCTTCACAGGAAAAAGTTGTTATTAACAACTTTGAGCTTATATTTTAATATTTTAAAGATTTAAATATTTAAATATTTTTAAAAGGAGGAAAAAATCAAAATTACTCCTGTGAGACAAGCAATTGTTATTTGGTTTTATAATTATTTTCTGAAGAAATATAGGTCAGCAATTTTTTTGGCTTTTCTTGTCAGGGATTCCTAAATTTAAAATTTACAATGTAGAGAAATAACAATGGGGGAATTTTAAGCTATTACCCAAATAAACCCAGCTACTTTTAAAAAACATATCTAAACTGTTTGATCAAAATTATTTTGAATTGTCAGAAAAGTAATTTAAATTTTCCCCCTCTTTTTTTTTTGTAAGTTAAAAAAATATTATTTTGAAACTCTTTATTTTACAAAGGAATGTGCCTGTTAAGACACCTGCTAGTTTTGACATAAGTGAAAAACTAAGCAAGAAAACTAAGAAAGCAGGGATGAAATGACCATCATCTAAATGAAATCTGAATGCTCTGCAGGTTAGCACTGGAAACTTTGGCTAAAAGTTTGACTATAAAAACCATGAGTGCTTTTGGAAAGTATTTTTAACGGCCAGATATCCAAGTTGTCAGATGGAACTCTGTTGAGGGAACAACAGCTATGGGGAATGTAAAAGCAGGGATTAAGGACATTTAAGTACTGTACTTAGGTTGTTAGAGATTACATTTTTCTAATTTAAGATACCGTATATGTTTCATTCTGAGTCACAGAAGTAGGAAAGTAAGGATATATAGTTAATACAAATTGCTAGGAATAAAAAGTGGGGAGGAAAATCCCTACTGCCTTTATCCTAATTTGCATCTGCACTTAAGAAGAAGAGTGACTATAATTGCTTTAGAGGAATGCAAGTGAAATAAGCTAAATTAATACTAGTTGTGAAGCAAGATTAAAGAAGTTCAGCTTTTCTTTCTCACTTAAGAAGAGGAGACTTCACAGTGACATAGCTGAATTTTCTAAAAATATGAGGAATGAAGATTACCAGAAGCAGAGAACAAAACATTAAGACAAAAATGAACTTAGAAAATTAGCAAAAGAGAAGATATATACAGAATTGTTTCAGATATATAGGGCTGCTTCTAGAGAATCTTTTACCAGAAGAGAGCAGACATGCAAACTCAGGAGAAGAGAGACAGTCTTCTAAGCAAAAAGTTGATGCAATTTAATATAAAGAAAACCAGAAACTGAAACTTAGGTTTGAGAAATGAGTCTGGACAAACTGATAACAAGAGACGCTTTCAGCCAAAACTCAAACAACTTTTTCCAAAGCCTAAAAAAGAAGGAAGGTTTGGGGTATTTTTCCTCCCTTTACTCCTCTTTTCCTAGGCACACATATCATTGCTTCTGTTCAATAACATGATTTCAAAGTAGATTTTCTGCAGTCATCCCTGAGGAAGAAGGTTAAGAAAACCTGTTGTTATTTACAGTAGTATATAGATAATAGCTGGAAGTAGATGTTCGTGCATTTTGGATGGATGGAGACTTAATGGGGAGTAGTAGGAGCAGAAATCAATAATTTATATTTTGTGTGTGATTTGAATTAAGAAGCATTGGCACCTCAAGAAATACAATCGGGTTTCACATTCTGATACCTTTTGTTAAAATGTATGGGTAACTGATATTACAGGTTTAAATACTTTAAATTTTGATTTATTCTTTAACAGCGTCCATATAGCAAGAGCTAATAATGTGTTCTTGAGCAACCTTTCTACACTGGCACAGAGCTGCATTCCTAGTAGAAATCTGCTGTTATTTTAAAGGGAATGTGCAATTCTGTGGTGATCCCACATCTTAGGAATACCTGTGATTCTCACATCTCAAAAAATGAAACATTAGACTGAAAATAATAAAGTGAAGAATGAAGACGATGATCAAAGGTAGGGAATCCTGTATTTTTACAGTAGGGAATATTAAACTGAGTCTGGGAAGTCTCAGTCTGGGTAGAGATGACTAGAAATATGACATGACCAGAGGAAACAAATTAGAGCCATGCAGAGTCTTTTTAGGAAATTATTTCTTCACTGTTCCCCAACAGAGATGAATGAGATGGAGATGGTTTGTAGAAATTTGTCAGGGAGCCATTAAAAGAAACATCAATGTCACTCAATTACACTGTGCAACATTTTGTCAGTATACTCTTGATACCGTATCTTAGATTGTTTCAAAAATTAATTATGCAAATTCTTGAAAGAAAGTTTTGTAAACAAAAGTGTTAGGAATTCTTTCACACAGATGTTTTCTGAAAACTAGGGAAGCATACTGGAAGCAAAGCATTTCTCTGTAATTGAACACTTTTTATATGCTAATCCCAAACATAAATCAATCGCAGTAATCACAAAATGCAAGATACTTGACTAGGTGGACCCTTGCCTGACATAGGACAACTCTTTCTCAATAGAGTTATAAGGATACAAATAGCATTGTAAAGCAAATATTTACCTTTTAGCTGAGTAGAGGGAAAAAATGTTTGGAAACAGCAAAACCACTAGCTGTTTGTACATACTGACATTTTAACAAATATGGGCTTCAATTATATTACAAAAGCAAATGCCATTTTAGGTTTTCGTTCCATTAGCTTGATAAATCAAAACTATTTCAAAATTCTGATTAATTTCAAACACTTTCTGACATGGTGAAAGAACAAGTATACTGATTCTGGTTACATAACAATTTATACCACAGCTCCTTTTGGAACATCTTTGAGTATGTCTTTCCTTACCATTTTTATGCAATTTTTGAGGTCTTCATTATTTGTCACTTATGGATTGACTGTTTCATATTTTGCTGAAGTTACTTTTTCTGATAGCTTGCTTTGATCACTTTCGGTAGCAGAGCTAAGAACCATATTACTACCTACACATTTCGTATTATGGATAATCCTGCCACAAATCTTCTCTTGATCCTTGCAGTCATCTGCTGCTAGCTTTGTGGAAGTAATTTTCATTTCCAGAATTTCAATTTTTATATACAGCAACACAGCAGGTAAGGCAGGCACGTTACCTTCTCTGTTTCAACACACTTGTTTTGCTTGCTTGTAATTGAATCGGAATCTATTTGTTGTTTTATTAATTACATTCAGTTGTTTTAGCAGAAGATTGAGATGTCAATTACTCATACTGTATTTACAAAATCAAATATTTCCATGGCCTTCTTTTTTCTTTTTTGGCCCCACGAGGAAGGTCATCACGTAAACCAAACCTTTCATGACAGATGTTTGTCTTACATAAATATTTATGTAACACGAGTTCTGGGCCCTTCCAAAATCCTGTCTGTGATGTTGAATGGTTTTGGTTGCAAGATGTTTTTCTTTGTAATTTTCTATGTAGATCTTCTTTGAAGTGATTTAAAATCCTTGCCTCTTGCTTTTGTCTAAAAAGAACAAAGATAAAACCTTATTCCCATCTGTCCCCACTGCAAATTTTCACACTTCCGAAGACCTGTCAAATTTCTCTTGTGCGTCCAGTTCTCTAAGAGAAACCTAGATCTTACCAGCTTTCAGAAAACAGGTTTTCTAGTTCTTTGATCATTGTTTTTTGTTCTCTTATGTATTGTCTTCTAATAGTTTTCATTACTTAGTGTACCAGGAGTAGGATAAAGGAGGATAAAAGGTCTAAGATAGTAAAATATCTCAAATATTTTGTTTTAAACTTTTTTTTTTTCATTTAAAGTTTTAGGTAACATATAAAGCTGTAAGAGTCTTTTAGTTGAAGACTTCACATAGATTTTTTTCCTCTTTTTCCTCCCTTAGAGAAAATTATATTTATGTTAGAATATTTAGGTGTACAACAGCAATAGTATAAATAGTAGTTAACTATGTTAAAACACACGCTTGATTGAAATGCAGATTTACAAAAACAATAAGAACTCATCTGTGGTTTAAGGAAATGGCTCTATTGACATTTTTTGTTTCCTCCTAGGCTTTATCCATCTCCCACTTAAAATTAAAGTAAAAAAAAACAAAGCAAACAAACCAACCAACAAAGCTGGGAACTGGACTTGGTAATATATGGAAATCACTTGATTATATATGCTATTAATCCATAGGATTATTGCATTTACTGTAAGGTGAAACTGGTTGTTACAACTATAGTTGTACAATTGCTTTGTAGCTCATTGGATTTGCGGCTTCTATATTACATGTGTATATATATATACACAAATTATAAATTACAATAAAAAACTTGTCAGAATATGCTTGTATGAATATAACCATTGGGCAGTCTTTACATGTGATCTGAGATATCACAAAGTAACATCAATGCTGAAAAGATTAAAGAAACATGATTCTGAGAACAGGCTGTCATATGCCAGGATCAAAAATAAAGTAAGTAAAATAAACATGGATATAGTATGAGGAATGAGATATTGTGAATGAGAAAAGAATGCTGAAATCAGGGAAATATCATACAGTGAAAATGAATGTGGGGTGTGGGGACTTTGATTGGGAGATACAACTGATGAGGCAAAGCAACACAAATTCATCAATAGAGCAGAGCAGAGAACAAGGAAGTTAAAAGAAAATCTTTGATCCTGTCAAGAAGTATCCTAAATCACTCAGACTTCCCTGCAAAGTCATCAAGACAGCAGCTGGCCTGGCCCTAATGAGACTAGAAAACAACAATACCTGCTTTGAAAGAAGACTTCTAGAATTATACAAATGACTGAGGGAAATTCTAGTCTTGAATAGGAGTGAAATACCCTCTATATAGAACAATATCCATACATAGCTACTGTCAAAATAGCCAATAAACAGTTATAAATTGTATATCCAATATTATTGTACATAATCTAATTCTACAAACACAGTATCTACTTAAATTGTCAGGATGACATGGTTCACTCTCCATGGAGAAGGCATTGGTAAGTTTTCCTGTCCGTAATGCACATTAAATTATTGTGGAACTGCCTAAATGATTAAATTGCAGATTGCAAGGATATGAAGATTTAAATGGAGTTGATGTGCTTCAGAATGCATATCCTGTGTGCATATATTGTATAATCAAGAGTATAGGTAATTTAGATACAGTTTTATCAGGCATTCAGTCTTTTTCTAAAACTGATTTCACAACTGGAGCCCAAGACCCTTAAATCCTCTTTCTCCCTCAATGTCTCCTGCCTTCTTCCCCTTTACAGAGATACATTTTACTCTATTGCAGAAATGCTTTCTCTGTTTCATTAATGTGAATGTTCTTTCTCCAGCTTTCCTCATCACGTAAGTCATATTAAAATTTCAATGACAAGAGACAGACTACAAAGAAGTGGCATTAATAGCAACTTGATTTTAATTTCATTATATGATTAAAATTTCTTTTCCTCTCCATTCTCCCAACTCTTTTTTCCTTATTTTTTTCTATTCCCATTTCCACACTGTCCGTCATCACTGTTTTCCTCTGCCTTTCCTGCCTGTTATATGCCATGTTTTTTCACTTAAAATGCATTAGATGTTTCATTTCTACTAATTTCTTTCCTTTATTTCAAGGGGAGAAATAACTTTTTTCCCCTCAATGATTATATTATAAAGAATCTCAGAAAATAAGAAGTTGTTTCCATTAAGAAATTTGCAGAAGCTAACAGAGAAGGCTGTGGACAGTGGTGCAAATAATCGGCTCATACCCTTCTAACAGAAAAGGGAGAGCTAAATGAGTGTGAAACTGCACAATAATCAATCCCCTATGGGAATAAGATTCTGCTGCATTGCATTAGAGATCGTTTCAAGGGCAAGATGGAAATGACAAGAATCAGCAACTGTACATAAGGCAAGAGCAGGCTCTGACTATACTTAAAAATGGCATAATCCTACCCTCAACTGCCTTGCACTCTTTTTCATCTACCCAACAAAAAATGCAAAAAAACCCCGACTGACATGCAGTACAGGGAATTCGAAAGAGCAGGACAGGCAGCAGTGACATTTGAAATGTCAGTACAAGAGAACACTGAAGTCCTGCTTTGGGACTGCCATTCCACTACAGTGGCACACAGTAAAAGTAGAACTAAAGGCTGAGTGGTTCCTCATTGCAGTTACAGCTGTGAGTTACAGCTGGCAGGGCCCAGCAGAGGAATGCTGATCTCTTTCTGGTGATCAGCAAGAGGACACATGGATATGGAATGAAGCTGCATCAGTGGAAGCTCAGACTGGACATTAGGAGAAGATCCTTCACCCAGAACGTGGTTGGTCACAGGCTCCCAAGAGGAGTGGCTATAGCAGCAAACCTGTCAGTGTCCAATTAGCATCTAGAGAATACTCTCAGTGATTCTGTTTAGTGTTGGGCAGTCCTGTGTGGGCCTGATATTTCTGGGTCTGAGAGCTTCTAGCCTGCTAGCAGCTGCTAACCTTTCCCCAAGGAAACATTTCTCAAGAAAGTTTCTTCACAAAACATTCTTGGCAAACAACTATCCTTTCTCAAAACAATCTTTCTCCAGGTGGTGTTTTGCTGTTTCTCTGGTTTAACCAATGGGATTAGAGAGGTGTCATTCCTATTAATGAATCATGTTAAATTTGTATTGGAACACCTTATAAAAGGTAGTAAGAACTAGACAATAAAGCCCTTTTTCTATGCTCTTTGCCTTCTGAAATATTTGGAGTCTCTCATCTTTCTTTCGTATCCTACAGCAACAGTCCTGTGAGGAGCAGAGGCTTGGACTCCATGATGCTTATAGGTGGCTTCCATCTTATGGCATTCCCATTCTATAAGATTGAACAGTTGTCCACAAAAGCAGATTTGTTTAACAAAAACACCCCGATACTTTCATGCTGCTCCTCATGTATTACATTTGCTTCTTAAGTAATTTGGGACAGTCTATATTTCAGATTTGCAGAAACATCATAAGTAATTCTGTTGCCTGGAAACATATCAGAGGTGAATTTTAGATCCAGCTACAGCAAGAGAATGCTGGAGATCTGCTTAGGTTGGATATGAAGCAGCTGAGACTCCTGTCCAAATGCAAAATTCTTTCAGGTCCTGCAAGATATATTCTGATGAAAATATTTTAAGCCTTTGAAAATATAGTGTTGTGAATTTGGAATGAGCAATTAAGTTTACTTGGGTTTTATTTAAACTCTCTGCACCTAAACCAGATTAATCCCTCTAAAAGGAAGATATGCAAATAGTCAGGCTTTAGTTCATAGTTCCATGTTCGAAATTTCTGCTCTCTTGGGTTTTCACTTGGTTGTTCCCTCCACACCCTTTAGCATCAAATAAACATTCCCACAATGTTTTGAGGGGGCTATGCCTGCTTTTCATGCTTGAGTATATCTTTATTACAAACAGAGCCATCTCTAGAAACCACGGCAATGCAGCTTGAAAGGAATAAAGTACAAGTGTGGCCTAAGAAAATTTGTGAGTAACTGGGATCAGTGGATGGATGGTTCAGGGAACTGTCCCTTACAAAATAAAAACAAAAACAAAACAAAAATAAAATAAAAATAAAATAAAATTTTTAAAAAAATAAATAAAAAAATAAAATTAAAAAAAATAAATAAAAAAATAAAATTAAAAAAAAAAGGCAAATATTGAGGCATAAAACCACAGGAAGCTGTGAAACAAATTTCCAGGGCTAGAGATACAAGGATAGCTTTCCTTTCTGTAAGAGCAGATAGGTTCAGAGCAAGCTGGTGTGCTCAGAGAGCTGGTATCAGAAACCTAGAATCTGAACCATTAAGGTTGGAAAAGACTCTTAAGATCATTTGTTCAATCATGAACCTATCACTATCACTGCCATATCCACCACCAACCCATGTCCCTGAATCCCTGAATGCCACATCTACATGTCCTTTAAAAAGATCCAGGGACTGGGACTCCAGGGACTGGGACTCAGCCACTTGGGCACTGGTAGGTGCAGCAGAGCCCCAGCAACACCTGCACACATAAATTATGATGTTTTACACTACAATGACACAGACTCTGAGATTCAGAAGGCTGGAAATGACTCCTTTATTTTTGGGATGTGTCTCCCTTTTATACTATTTTACACAGACTAATTTGATTGGTGAAACAAAGGCAAACTTCTTCAATCACATTGGTCAGACCAGAGGGACATCAAGAAGAAGTCCCTCCTAGGGAAAAGAATGAAAACATAGGTACAAAAACATTTCTTCTGTTTACAGAAAATTCCCGGGAAAAGAATTTCGGAAAACCAAAAAACATTTCAGGCATGGAACCAGGGCAACACATAACCATTAACCAAAGATCTTAGATTTGTAACCACAAGAATGGTGTATGAGAAATGAAGTTTAAGACTCCATTGGTCTAAAAAAAATCTAGTCTTAAAGTGCCATGTGATGAGCAAAGAAAGGGGTTTTATACCTCAGGAATAGCAGAGCTTGTGCTACAGACCTGGGCTTGTGTATGGGATGCAGATAGAATTCCCTGGAAATGGGGTTTCTATTTCAGGTCAGTTACCTTCTGAAGGATTCTTTACTGCACTTCAGAAGCCCTTCCATTCCTTTTTCAAGAGTTATCTATACTTACCTATATTTATATAAGTGTGTGTGTATATATAGCAATCTATCTAGTTTAAGCTTTTATAATTTTTTCAACTTCCTAATAAAATATAAAAATATCCGCAAAAAAGTGTGAATTTCTTAAAATAGGAAAGCTTCCTGAGTATTTAGAGGATGAAATAAAAGAATGAAATTCCTTCACCAAATCTATGCCAATATTTATTTTCTTTTTGATTTTTTCTAGCATTTTCTTTTTTTTTTTTTTTTTTTTTTTTTTTCACAGCTATGTCCTACTTCAGGATTGAAGATAATTTTCTTAACTCTGTTTCTGTAAAGATCAATAGTGAGCTCATAAAGCAGACATCTGTAAGACATGCAGAATAATTATGAGCACAGGCATATCATGGTTTGGACTTTAATTACCTGTTAGAAGTAGCCTAGATGAGATGACAATAATAATAATAATTATAATAATAGTAGTAATATATCATATTGGGTAAAGTTTTTTTGTATTTGTTTTACTTACCATGCCCAGAATTTTTTTTTTTTTTTTTAGAGTTTTGGATGCTTAGTAGATTCATAGGTTCTGTTGCTATTAGCATGTAATATAAATTATTGGAGCAGAAGACACTAGGAAATGCTTTCAGGAAATGATTGTTGGACCTTTTATTGTTGAGTCAAAAAAAGAATTCAGTTCTGCCTCTCTGTATCATTTTAAAGGAGCTCGCTGTCTGCTGCTAGAACAACTGGTCAAATTAATGGAGGATAATGTCCCCAGTCCAATCCATATTGCCATTTCAAATGAAAATCAGTAATCATTTCCAGCATGATTGTCGTTTTCTACAAGTGCTAGAAATGCAAGTAAAGAAAGAGGAATTTGACTCTTTAGCCTTGAATGAAGATGTCAATATACAGGACCTGTCAGAAATCCATGTGAAGAGAACAAGAGAAGACTGTAATATCATCCTACCAAACACACAGAAAAGATGTAATTTTGCTGTCAGCAAAATTTTCTTGTGTGTTAAAAGGCCTTGGGATCAAAGAAAACAGTTTAACTACCTCAGTAACTAGCACAAAATCTGCATGAATTAAAATCTCAAGCCTCAGAAGAACAAAGCAGAGTCTGTATTACCAGTTGTCTGACTAAGATGGGTTCATTGACTGTGATATGCTGAGAGACATCAGACATACCAAGTGCAGAAAAAAACAACTGTACTGCAATTACCTCCATGCAGGCTGGTCAGATGCCACACTGGAATGTGAATTGGAGATTAAATTTTTAGGTGTTTCCACGGAGTGTCCAGATAACAGGCCCAGAAGAGCACTACAGCTTTGGACTTGCTTCAGAGAAATCTGCAGGACTTAGCTCAATATTCAGGATATTCTGATTCTATGATTCTAAAGATTTAAAGATTTAACAGCAATCTGCAGGACTTGGCTCAATGCCAGGCTATTCTGATTTTTAATTTTTATGATTCTAAAGATTTAATACCAATCTGTTTAGAACAAAACAAAACAAACGCCCCAAAACAAAACAAAACAAAACAAAAACAACAACAACAACAAAAAGAGCCCTTTCCTGCTGCTATAGGGAATTAAAACCCCATGGGCAAAGGACCACCCCAGGAATGCCAGAGCAATTGACTCATTCTTAGAGAAGCAAAAGAAATAAGCTCAGGTAAGTTAAACTTCACTAAGAGGAATGATGTGGAAACACAGAATATTCAAATTAGCTAAGATAATTGCATCCCTATGTTTAGTTTTAAATGTTACTGAGGATGCCATACTGTCAACATCATGGCAGTACAAAATAGCTGTTGGGAAAGACTTGAGAAGGAGAAGAGAGAAGAAAGATATCATTTAAAAAGATGAAGTATCATCTAAATGAGGAAAATAGCAATAATCCAATAGAGCATATGATCCAAAGGTCAGAAAACTGTAAATATGAATACAAAAATATAATGTAATAAAAATTACATTATAAAAATTACATTAATAAGTGGGCAACCTAATAGGATCAAAAGCAGTATCTTATCCTTTTTCCTTTATTAGAAATGAAGAACCTGCCCAGATAGTAATTTTATTTTGTAATAGAAAATTAATCTTCTTTGACTGAAGATGCATAAAGATGATTAAAGACAGCCACGTGCTTGAAGTAAGAGTTATTTGGATTAAAATAGGGAAAAAAATAATATTTTAGTATAAATCAAGTGATCTGCTAAAAGTAAAACTACTTTTGAGATCTGCATTGATGTAAATAAAAGTCTGAAAAAGCAACCCTTCAGAAGAATGGACATTTTAACCCATGACTTGGAGAAAATTGGACTTCACTATTGGTTTTGTTAGGGTTTTGTTAGCATTTTGTAATTGTGGAGTTTAGCTATAGCATATCAAGTTTGTAAACATTGTAAAGTTTGTAAATCCCATTAAATCTCTTGTCTTTTTGTATATTCTGCTCTACAAAGGAAGAACATAGGTGTTAATGAAATTTTCATTTTTGAAGCAACATTGACAGACACAAAAATCAAGAGGTGAACACACCACATTCTTCACTAAACAAAAATAAAAGACCAATTTGTCAAATAAAACGATACTAATGTCAAATTTGCCCTTTTTTGCTAAAGGTGCAGAATTTCCCCCACAGTTCAGAAACATATGGCTCACCAAAGAAATCACGTTTTTATTCTTTTGACCTTTCAGGTGACTCACAGTCTTCTTTTAATTTATAGTTCTTTACATAACTGTTATATTTTCCCAGAGGCTGCAATTTTCATCCTTTAAAAATTAAGATTCAGTTGCTGCACAGACCTGTGTAGGTGAAACGTCTTCCAGCTCAGCTGCTGTTGTTTCTTGGTTACCTCACCTGCTAAGATTTCAGGCTCTGGGATCTGAGTGACCTCGCTGTCAGCCCAGCACAGTTTCTCCACAGCTAACAGGGTTGTAGACATTCTGCTGCTGTGCACAGCACGTGCCAAAGCCTGCAGGAGCAGAGGTCAGTGCACCTGGAGTCTGTGTAGCTGTATGTTTTACCTCAACTACACTGTGTCTTTTCAAACATGGGGGGAAAGTTGCTTTATCTCCATACAACCTTGTATTCTGTTGATGTTTGGAGCTTCAGGGCAGCACACCTTTTTTTTTTCTCCCAGCAAAGCAGTGTAAACTGATGGAGTGCATGTCTTTGTCTATTAAAATTGGAATGGAGTTACCCAACTGCATGACCAAATGACTGCATGCTGTTATTTCAAGGGTACTCATCCAAGGATCAAGATAAATATGTGTTTTTGAATGTATTTACTCCAAGAGAAGGTCAGTTTGCTTTAACCAGAAGGTTACAAACATCTGTTTTACAAGTCAAACTATTGGAGGAACGATGCTTAGACAGCTATATTATTCCCTTTGGAATAATTTACTCATTCTCAGCCATGTCGTTTTGCATATACCCTGCTCTTATTGTGTTTGTACACATTGTACTGTTACACAGAATTATCCTCCATAGGATGCTATTCAAAATATTTTGCACTGTGAGGTTTTAAAGTGGCCCTGTAAATGCTGCAGGTAACATTTCCTTCTTCACACAGAGGTCACAGAAACCCCACAGCAAGTCAAGTGGCTCTCTAGCAAACCTGAGACCACTTGTTTTTTCACAAGTAAACTTAGATAAATAAATATTTTTTCTAAACCTTCACACACACATATATACACACACACACATAGCCCAAAACCAATCCCCCAGAAAACACAGGGGATGGTATTGTCACTGCCTATACCCATGACTATGAGGTATTTGGAACATAATAAGCCAAATCAGCTGAAATAAAAGTAGAAATTGAGAGGCTCTTTTGGGTAGATATCTTCCTCCCGCATATTTCCTTGTAAAAATAAAACAATTTTAAGATATTTTGTAGTTGCAATAAGAACTATTATGATTTCCACAGTAATCTCCATGCTTTAACAATACCTGAAATACAACACACCACTTGGGTCCAACAGGTGGGTTGGGTGCAATAAAAGGTAGCAAGAATTTGCTTTGTATTTATAATACTGTCAATAACAATAGTCATTGCAATAGTCATATAGCAGTAGTCATTGCTATGTGATACAACCAGTAATTTTTTTGAGGTCACTGGGGAATTTATATGGAATAAATGAACATGCTGTAAGCCATTTGTTGGGCAAATACAGAATCCTTTCATCCGTCATAATGATTTTCACATGTACACTATTAGAATTTTTTACTGGTGAAAAATCTTTGCCTCTTTCTTTTCTGAACAGAAGTAATTTTCTATAGTGATAATAATTTATTATTATTATTATTTATTTTGCCTGTATGTCTTTGATAAGCACAGTTGAGGTTAGGAGAATTTTGCATGCTAAAATTGACTTTTACTGCAACTCACCATGCAAAATTCTCTGTTTCCCTAACACAGAAAAAAGCAAGTAAAGCATTTGTAGTACATGAATTAAAATTTGAAGATTCCATCCTCCCCTTCCGTTTCCAGCTGGAAAAGGGAAATAGTTTTTTCTTTTTCCTTTTTTTTCCTTAGGGCAGAAATACTTTTGCTGAGAACTATCTTCACACAAAAGCTTACAGAGCTGAATATGATGTCTTGTCTTATCACTTCTGAACAGACTCTGGAGTTTGAAAAGACTTCTGAAATTTGCTTAACTTGCCGTTTCCTAATATAATGAGGAAATCAATGTGTCTTGCTTTTAGAAATGCTGGTGGCTTCAGAATAATTTGAGAGTCAGCAAGGATAAGCAGAAATGAAACTGCATGTACTTGCTCATCATTGAAATATCTGAGATGATTTAGAGATAAAAATGTGCTAATTTACTATTGTCAGGGAGAATATGTCATTCAGACACGCTCACTAATCTGAACGTTATTTGAACAAGCTAATTCAGGCTTTGGGGGCTTCTGAATGAAACCTACAGGGATATCTATACCCACCACACTGCAGCTGAGCAGGGCTGCAAAAAGGGATAGCAGCAGGGGTAACAGCTCTGGGGTGTGCAATGCAGCAGTGGGAAGCATGAGCTCCACAGTAAGCAAAGCCCAGACCTTCATTCCCACAAACCAGCCTCCTCCTGGCAAGCCTAAACCCAGACTGGTAACTGGTCACTGGAGGAAATCTAAAATTGTTAGAGAATATATATATATGACAATACACTTTCATGTTTAAAGAGCATCAACAAATGTATTACAAATACAGCACAAAGGGAATTCTTTAAATAAGAAAATTATTTTCAAAGTACAATCCAGATGTATTTATCTTTAGCACTGTGTATGTTCCTTAGGATTGTTGCTGGGGGTTTGGGGAGATTTTACTTTGTGTGCGAAGTAGAAAAGCTAAATTTCAGTTTGACATTCAGGTAATTTTCCAGTCAACTGCTACTGTAGAGGATTATTTGAATGAGACCACAGTAATTTTAATGAAGTCCAAAGTTTAAATTAGATACAGCAGTATGTAGGTTTAATGCAGAAGTTATTTAAAATTACATTTTACATAGAGTTATTCACATGATTGCGTTTTGATCAGGTTCCTCAACCAAAATTTTGTGAAAAAGCTTATTTCAGAAAAGCTGTTTTTATCAGCTTGAAATATTTTAAAAATTATTTTTGAGTTCAGTTTCATTTTTCTCAATTTTAAAACAGAAACTTCAAATGTTAACAGAATAAAATGGAACACTAGAATTTTTTTTCTGAGTTTTTATTCTTGTTCAAAGAAAAATACTTTCTAAATTTAATTTACTCTCAAATTAAAAGACCAGAGTTTATTTACATGCCATTTAAAGCCTAAATATTCTGCCTCGTTATAAAAGCTGTATCTAACTTTTTCATTGTTTCTTTGCAATTCTCTCCTGTTTTGGTATTCTCTCTTGTTACATGTTGATGAACATTTTTCTACGATAGGATTTGACAAGATTCCTAACGTTTTTTGGTGAAATTCTATCCTGACTATTTGCAATGACTGTTACTTTTATCCATCTGAAATCTTACTCCTGATCTTAATTCCACCTGTACTGAGGAATCTTAATAAACCTTCTGGGTTTTTTTTCATATGAGGGCTGTTCTCAAACCTACTCACTCAGTACTTTCCTATGAAGACTCAAAGGATTCCCCTCTGTATTCTCAATGTCCTCTCATTCTCCACACCAGAGATTACATTTTTTAAAAAAGATTTTATTATATTTTATTATTTTTACATTATAAACTGAAAACAATTAAAGGCTCGAGTGGCTGAGATGTAAACAGACATAAATCCTATTGGTTTGAGTTGAGAACAGTTTGTAGCCATGTTAGTATATAAAAAAATCTGGATTAAAAGTTTAGGAGAGTATTTAAAAATACTTGTCAATGTTAATGCAATAACAGTGCTTCCAGTGTATACAAAAGTCAGTCTGCCTTTTGGAATGTTTTACAACTCAAACAAACATAAAGGCAAATAACATCCTTGCCACTAGAGAGAGCTCTCACACTAAAATAATAGAACATTGCTTTGGGCTCCTTTTTTTCAGAGCTGAGGGAAAAATGTAAGAGGGAAAAAATTGTACCATCTGGACTCATGATGGGAAGATATGACCTGACAAAAAGAAGAGTCCAGAGGCTGGTTCCAGCTGGACATAGGGAGAAGGGAACATGTTGTCTTCATTCCTCACTGTGGCAGATTCTGCCTAGATCCCATGAAAGGGAACAAGAAATGTCTGAAAGCAAATAGGTTTATTTTTCCACTTTTGGCAGAGAAAATTTGAGTTGATGGGACATATGGTAGTTGCTCCTGTCTTTTCATTCTACACAGGCAAGGCCAAACAGAGTAAGAATGGTTGTGTTTTTTCCCATTTTCAGAAGGGGCCAAAATCTGTCCCCAGAAGCAAACCATGAAGAACCATCACATTATTCAAAGATGTCCATGTTTCTAAAAGAATGGAGGAAAACACTATAATAGCCTTTTTATCTTAGCAGCCATGAATGAAAATCAGTGCTAAAGACTAGCAGGAGCAGAATTGGTATCTGCAGTAGAGGAGTTGTAACTGAAAACTTCAGGGTAAGATGATGAAAGAGTTCAAGTTAAGAGAAAGGATGTTTTTGAGTACTTTTTAAAAACTGCATTCAATGATAACATAGACTTTTGAGGAAACTGACATGGGAAATTTTGGATGGTGTTTCTTTTTTATTTAGAACAGTATTTAAATTTCAGTGAAAGTGTTCTGCATTTGATTAAGCTACTAGAAGTGGACATTTCTAGTAAATATTTTCAAACTAAGGAAGAGAATATGTTTGAGGAAAGTATGGAAAACTTAGAGTGTCATGTGCCCCTCTTTCTCCTTCACTTCCCCATCTTCCACATACAAAATATGAACCTGAAATCTTTATGGGCTTGAATTTCCTGATTTTGTGACTAAGGCTCTATTCTACCCTCTAGAAAATGGAAATGCAGTAAGTTCTATCATGTTATTCAGGTCTAATGCTATTTATTACTTGAGAATTTAAATTAATTTTGACCCTTTTAAATTAAACACATAATTTCAATAAGCTTCTGAAAAATACCTCATACTCCCGGGGGATCAAAGAGGACTCATGATGGTCTTCTGTCAAATCCTGAGACTTCTTCACAAAAGCAGACATTCCAACAGTGAGATGAAATATTTTTTGTCATAAAAGATGTAGTTAGTGGCATGAAAGACAGGCAAAGGAGTGTTGTTATAATCATTTATCTAAGAAGTTTCTTAATTTGGCATTTGTGTGAATTGAAACCCTTTTGAAATGACTTGTGAATTCAGTCATCTGTATGACCAGAGACAACTTTGTAATTGTGTGCAAGGCTGGGTTCCTAATTACTCTGAGATCTAAGGCAATTAAAATTATACAGTTTTCCCCTCCATCAACTTTCCTGTCTGAGAAAAACTTCCTTTGTTTTTTTTTTACTTCAAACTCTCAATGCTCCTTAAGATAAAGCAATATCCTAAAAAAAGCTTAGACTGAGAACACAGGATTTTTCATATTTTCTCAGTGTCCCTTTTTCTCTCAGTTTACAGGAAGGTATTTGCCTTTTTGTCATTTTCTTCCACTCTCTTCTACCTCCCCTTTGCTTGGATTCTGCTTCCATATTAAGCCTTATGTTGCAAGAATATGAGTTTTGTGCAAATGAATAGTTAATGTTGTAGGAAAAAAGCAGGGGGTAACTGGACAGGTAACATTAGATGCCTATAAATATTCCAGGGTGTTCCTAGTTGCCCCTACTTCTGAAAAATCATCCCCTCATCAGTTCAGTTAAGCTATTAAGAACTGAAATATGTATTTTCTACATCTAACAACAGAATTGTTACTATTCTACTGAGAACTAACCTCTTACCTCAGGCTTCAGTAAAGTCGTTCAAGGACAGACGTTCCTTTTCACAATCAATTTAATTCAAGTCATTAACCAAGAAGCCCAAAGAAGTTTATAGACCTTAAAAATACAAATAACAGAGTGTGCTATCTCTTTAATTAGTAACACTCCAGATTTGAAATGATGACCTAGAGGTATATAACTCCATAGCCCATTACCAATCCCCTGAGCCACTCCAATCTGTCAGAGACCTTGTCCCCGCCTTACACTTTTAAGTAAGGTTAAGAAAACCTAGGAGAGAGTGGGAATTTTCCTTACTTTTTCTCTTTTTCTTAGAATTTTCAACTGCTTTGTAAAATGCTTAAAATGCTCCATGGTTTGTGGTAAAATACAAAATTCTTGAAAATTTGCTAATATTTAAGAAAATGTGGCTATCAATCCTGTTGTAAAAGTTTTTTTGGAAATGTATTTGATAGATGTCATTATAGGTGAAAATTTTTATATTTTCATTTTCTTCTCTTTTTGTAGAGATAAATAAAAGAAATATAAAAGGAATGCCACCTTTTTAGCATGTGATTAGTTATCTATTACTGTAGTGTTTCCGTAGCCAACATCATCTCTGATCTCAGAAAGCCTTGCTTTCTACTTGTTTCCAATTCATAAATATGGGGGATGTAAAACTACAAATTCAAATTTCTTTTGGAGGAGATTCCTACCACTGGAAAAAAAACCAACCCAAAACATTATTATTCTTACACCCTTAAAAGCAGCATCAAATTTTATAAATTTTGAGCAGCGCACTTCAAAAATTGGTTCCTAGTGCACAGAAATCCTGGAAAATGACATTTACTGCTGTTTTGAAGATAACCATCTCAGGATTTTGTGAAATAAATAATTCAAATATATACTCAATACATTTATTTTCAGCTTTAAAGTTTTGAATATGTACTGCAATATATTGCAGTACATGCTTTATATATACTCTTTTCCTTCCTTTTTTCAGGAGGATCATATTCAAAAATTTCTAAATCATTGTCCACATTGTGAGAACTCACACACATTCAATGCTGCCAGGATAATTACTCTATTAAATTTTACTTACTTTTTTTTTCTGTCTAGCAAGAATGTTAATAGCAATGTCTTTCCTGAAACCATTAGGTACATGAATTTGACTTTGAACCTCTGTGAGAATTTTTGAACACCACCTCAACTATTGAAGGCTCATAAGAGCAAGGGAGAGGCTCCTAACTCCAGAGTGGATGTGAAGGGCTTCAGAAAGGTAATTCATTGTCTCCTCCTGCCCTTCAGAGGAGGAATTTCATTCCTTGGGAGGATGCTTGGAGGTTGAACATTTGTGTTGTTCCCACCTCAGCCCAAAGAGCACATAACAGGAGATAAGAGCAACAGCAGTAGTGAGATATAGTTAACTCATGAATTGATACTGGCACTTCAATTATTTGTTAGTATGTTAGCACAGAGCACTGTATTGCCATCACTACTGCTGCTGAGTTCCTTGGGCTTAGTCCTTCAGATTTAAGATTTTTCAACATTTTTACACATTAGTTAAAGACGTAGTTCTAAATAATAGAATGTAGAAGGACAAGAGGATGGAGGCAGCCCTTGCAGTGGTCCCCAATGACAGGGTAAGGGACAATGGGCACAAACAGAAAGGCAGGAAGTTCTATCTGAATACAAGGATAAACCAATTTGAAGGAGGCCTGAAGTAGCCCAGAGAGGATGTGGAGTCACCTTCTCCTGATATCCAAAACCCAACTGCACATGAACCAGTGCAACCTGCTCTAAATGAACCTGATTTAGCAGAGGGGTTTGACAAGATGTTCTCCAGAGGTCCTTTCTCACTCCAACTATTTTGTGATTCTCTGACAAACAACAGATGTTTCAGGTTTCTCCATGAATGCTTTCTCTAGACACTATAGAGATAAATGCCTTGGCCAGCTGAAGCAGCTGCCTGAAGGCAGAAGGCAATTTCAGCCCTTTAAACAGTGAAAAGGCAATAACAGAGGTTTCTGTTCTCTCTATCCCACAGTCTGTTCTTCCTTCTGTAACTGCTTTTAGATATTAGATCTAGACCTGGCTACTGACTCATCTTTGACAGCTTGCCAGGCAAGGTGCTTTGCCATATATTTTTACATTCTTTATTCTACAGTTTACTTACTCTGTGTAGAAGATTTCCTTTTTTTCCCCAAATGTCCATTGTCCGTATGGCACTGACAAAGCCAGACAAAGGATGCTCTTTTAACAGCAAAATAAGATTCAGGGTACCTCAACACAATGATCAAAAAAAGACTGTCTGAATGATACAAATATGTTTAATTACAGCTTTTTTCCATGAAGTCTTTATGCCAGAAAGGTACTCTCAGCAACCTCAAAATAGAATATTTTGCAAACATTTTAGTGTCTGCTGAGATAAAAGGATCTGTCTCAGGATCTATTCTGATTGATAATTTCTGTCAAACGGATTTTGACATTATAACTGAGCGGTTGCTAACCTGAAAGTAAAAGTGACTTATATTCCTTTTGAACATGAAATGAAGTGTACCTTATTATCACTAGGCATCTTATCTATTCAATGTTATTCTTACTCCAAATTTTTATGGACAAGATACACAGTTGCTAAATTGGATACTACAACCCCATACCTGATCAGAGCTGGGGAACTGGTAGGGAGAAGGAATTGAGACCATCTCCCTGAAGAAAGCTCCTGTGTTATATTGCCAAATATGTATTTTGAAGACACTGAAGTTTCTCTGGAGACATGTAGAAAAGCTTTTCCAGTTCTCTTAAATTAAGTAACTAGATTATCCCATTGGATCACATCAACCAAGTGATTAGAGTTTGTGTGCGCATGGCAATATAATTTTTTACTAGATATAATGCTGTATCATCAAAACTCTAGCAGACACCTTGATCCAGACAGTAAGATTCTTACAAATATTCTGAAGTTCTGACAGAACCAAACTGTCAACTCATCCTCCAGCATCACCCCCCCATCTTACATGTCTTAGCAAAAGGGACAGTAACTGCAGATTCCAGTGCTCTAGAGCATCATGATAAAAAAGAGTTTGTGGACTAGAAGTACTTCACTGGACAAAAAATTGACACAATGGAATATTTATGCTGTTCACATGTTCACCTACATCACCAGCTAATTTTGCACACGCATCAGGAGAATTCTGAGGTAACTGAGGAGCAAAAATTAGCTGAAACTTCAGAAAAAGATTTGTGCCTAAAAAATATAGAAATACAACGTTGATATTACCTTTATGTGTGACAGGAGAACTAATATATCTTGCCATGGACTAGGACTTGATTTTGCAGGATATTTCATAGAGACAAAACTAAAAAATAGCTCATTAGGTTTTTAAGTTTTTAACTTTTTAAGCATAAACCAATGAGAAAGCAAATTACTGGAAGACAAGGAAACCCTGAGATAATATGCATTAGCCTGAATCGTCCTGACAGGTAAATCACCCTTATTGATGGGTAACCTTTCCAATGGGTTCAGTTTTAAATTAAAATTTCTATTAAACAAGAATTTGTTGCCCAAGTAGATTTTCAGGTAATCCATGGTCAGACACACTTTGAAACTTCAAGTAAAATAAATACTTAAAATATTAGTGCTGGAGTGTTTTAAAAAGCATTTTAAGGCAATGTTTGCTTATTCTATGTTTGTTTAACAATCCTGAAAAAAACACTATCTTTATTTTAAATACTGATTACCCATTTCTTCTAAATTAACTTCAAATCCTTTGCTCATATTGAATCAAAGTGACTTCAAACAGAAGTCCATTTATTAAATATTTTATTAGGTCTTTCATTATGTATGCTTGTAAAGATCTTAATAGAGATGTTAAGTAATGGAATTTTACAAGTTGCTAAAATTTCATAAATCTCCATAAATTTTCTTTTTATGAGAAACCTGCTTTCATAGTGTCTGATTTTTTATTCATACGCAACAAAAATGTTAATATACTGTAATTAAGCTAATATGATTTATCTTTTCATTCATTATATAAGTTAATTTTGTTCTAAAGAAATCCTGTTTTCAAATTCTCTCCAGCAATGTAGAATTAAAGTAATTGTAGTTTGGCACAGGAAATTAGTCATAAAGGGCCATGATTTCTAAACTAAATGGAAGTTTTCACAGGCTGGATTAGCCATATACTTTAGAAAAAAAAGGAGACTATAAAGAAAATAATTTGCAGTGCAAATTATTCTTAGTGCAAGAACTCACCTTTTGGGTACAAATTCTTCGGCTGAGAAGTAGTATATTAACAAATCAAGAAGTTTTAATTTTTTAATGTCTTATATTTGTCCTTACTGAGTGAGATCATTAACATTTCTGGGTTTTTCGTTGGTGATGGGTGGGTTTTTTGTTTTGTTTGTTTTCAATTTAGAAACTGTGAAGATCATACCAGTGGAACTGTCATAGTTTCCTTCCCAAATCTCTGACTGATGGAAGAATATAGACAGCTTCACAAGTGTGGATGTACCTATTGAAGCTTGTGGAAGTTCTTGCACATAAATTTACTAAACCAATGACTGTATGACAGATTTTATTGTGCTGCTAATGCAATATTTGCAGCCTCCATGACTCATACCATCATTCACTGAGATCTTTGAAGCTTCTGCATTGAGGTAAAGAGATCTTATCAGTGTAACACTGGGCCTGGTTGATAAAGTGGGTACTGATGAGAATGAAATAACCACAGCAAAGGATGAGTCTGACAACAAAAAGTATAAGGCTACCTCCATCAACTTGATATTAAGTGCAATGAAACGAACTCTCCTTTGCCTAGAAAAAGCTGGCAACAGAGCCCTGAGTAGGAAAGTTAAAGCACTGTAGAGGTCAGAGAATGAACATGACACAGTAAACCCATAGCCAGGGAGAAGAGAACAAAAGGAATGGGACTTGTTATTGCCTATAATATATTATAAGGTAATGCACTCAAGAACTAAATAAACTACAATCATTGTCATCTACATCTGCAAAGCCCTCTGAAATATGCAAAATAAGTAATAGTTACAGAATACACTTCAGGAGTGCTGGTTAGGACAGCTCTAAAGGAAAATAGGACTCTTTATGAAACCTACTTTGACCAATACATTAAATAGAACACTAAGGGAGAAAAAGGAAGTAGACTCATTTTTCCTTAAGAATTTAAAAGCATATTTAAAACTAGAATTTAAGAGTAATCTAAAAATATCAAATTGATGACGGTTTTTGTTGTTCAAGGAAATTTAATGCTTCATGAGAGTTAATCCATGATTTTTTATATGAGAACCTTAGCATGAGATGTCAAAGAGATGTAACTTCTATACCTCTTCACATGTGTATCTGTGCCTGAATAAAATACTCTAGTGCAGAATACAGACATCATCTTCTGTAAAATCACCAGTCCATGACATCAATTATGCAATGAGGTTTCCCCTTGAACTTTTTTCCTCTATTATATTTTCATTACTATGTAGGAGTTAGGCTGGACAATTTTCTTGCTGCCATGATGGATGATTATGACATGTTATGAATAAGAGGTGATTAAATATAAACTATGTGTTGTCCATCAATGCAGTTATTATGGAGGCTTTGTTATTAATACATTTTTAATTTCTCAGTTCACGGATGAAAGGATCAGCCTACATTAATAGTGCTACATAAAGGGATAATTTAGTAAGATACCTGGTGCCCTAATCCTGATTCAGACAAACTTCCCATTAAAATATGTGGAAATGGCAGTGTGACTAAATCCTTAAGTTTGGTTTTAGACTCAGGGACAATCTTGTCCTATTCAACACAAAAAGTTTAATTCAGAGTATTTATTCATATTAAATGTTAACCTCTTTAAGGAATATGTTGAAAATATGGTGTACAGATAATTTTCTTCTTGTTAAGAGAAGTATAATTTATTTGATTCTCCGCATTTTTCTCACATTCTTTAGTAATAAAGAGAAAAGTGCATGAAGAAAGCACCCAAACCAACAGCATACAGAAGCTTGACTTCCCTCTGTGTCTGCTTTCTAAGCTTATGCAATGAAATCTGTTGAAAATCATCATTTATAAAATCCTCAGAGACTGACTTAAAACATTTGTTGGTTGGGGTTTTTTTGTGTGTATGAAATAAATTCTTTTCCACCTGTTTTTCTCCTGTGGTTTAGACATATTAAGGAGTCAGCTACACATTCCTGCTTTTTCCCATTGCCACTCTGTTTTTTTCCCTTCTTGAGTAACAACAGTGAATTGTGTTGCCCAGGATATGGGACAAAAAGTTTAGTAATACAAATAAATGACAGAATAGTTTTATTAAGGTTGTTTTCAAAATCTATACTTTTATGATATTTTATGATCTCCATTTTTTGTTTTATATTGTACACTTAATACACTCTGACTACAGAAATTTCAGAAAGTAATAAAATGCTGAGAAGAGGCAGGATTTAAGGAAAATATATAGTAAAACAAATATGACGTGGTCAGAACACAGACTTTCTTTCCTGGATAGACAATTCAGTGCAGAGCCAAGACTTTAAAAGAAAGAGGTTTTCTAGCTAGAGGAGAAAAGGAACAGAAAGGACATGTGAAGGATATCTTCAGCTTCAGTGAGCTATGGGAGTGGAAGGAAGAGTAGAGGGATCATAGAAAAAAATCCTTTTATGTGAATGAATGTGCTGCAAGAGCTAATTTTATTCTGTGGACAAATTTGGTGACAATGTTATTCACACAGGGTTTCAGTCTATGGCACCTCAGTGAGCCTGAAGGAGCCTTCAGGGGGAGAGCAGAGCAACCCTGGTGATCTTCTTTCTTATCAACTAACTCTGATCAGTCCTTCAATCCATGAAAATAACAGATGCAGCTCCTTTATTTTCCATCTTGGATTTAAGAAGGACATAAAAGTAGAAATGTTTAACATTAGATATAGCTGAACCCAGAGATAGAGGAATGAATGGTTTATATATTGACATGAAATTTTCTTCACATACTATTGAAGTAAATACTACAGAGAGAAAGCACCCTGTCATTAGCATAAAATGAACAGGTGGTTTTTTTGCCTAGGAATGGGTTATGTTTTCCATGATTCTCCATGTCAGTTGCAAATTAATTCCTACCTTGTATAATGCCTGTCTCTACTTTTTGCATAATATTATTCGTTCCACTTAAAATGAAAAATAAATTGTAGCAATGGGGATTCTAAAGGAAAAATAATTTGACTGAACTATTTTATTTCTTTCAAAGAAAATGTTTTCAAGCTATTACTGTACTTGGAAGAAGATTAAAAGGAGAAGGGAACTTGGAGGAGCAGTCAGTGGGCACAGGTAAGAGATCTAGAACCCACAGAATCTTAGTATTGTCTTAACAATAATTTTGTTGAACTCAGAGTCAAATCACTAAAATAACAGAGCTCTTGAACAAAAAACAATATGCAAGAATTTAAGCATCTAACATATATTATGCATTTACAAAGTTGCTTTATCATCACAGTACACCAATGAAATGCCTCCTCCGTGCAGATCATTTCAGCCAATTAAAATATAAAACATTAATGAAGTCACATGTGCGGGGCCAAACAGAGATGCTAAACAAATCTGGAAATCACAAATAGACTAAGTCTCAATCAATTTTTGGATAGTGGTATATTAAGTAGGGGCAATTATTCAAGTTAGGGGTTTCTTTGTACAAATTACAGGTAATAAGCTTAATGTAGATGTGACATAGTTCCTTAATTCTAGCCATTAAGGAAAGTAGATTTAACTCCATTAAGTAACCTCACTTAAATATGACAATAGATAACCATGGTCATTAAGCTAATGACATCTTTCATCAACATTGATGTTACCACTATGCCATGCATGCTTCCAGAGTAAAGACTCAGTCAGTATTTCTGTTATTAAATGGTTCAGGGCGTTGTAGCCTGGTTGTTTTAAGTAATAGTGGAGGAAGAAAACTTTAGTCCACCCAAGATACATGTTATTGAATGAGGTCTGCACCAGTAATGTCCATGGGAAAGTCTTTACAGTTTGTGTGCATGTGGCAGAGCAGGATGAATTTTGATAATGTAGAACTGTGAAATGGCATTTAACACATATATCTGCCTGTGTCAGCCTGCGGTTTAGAAAAACTGGCAGCACAAAACTCCTCAAAAAGCCTTGTAGAGATGAAACCTGCACTGTTTTAAAATGGTCTCTCTGTTCTATTCTGAGTTCCTAGTCGTCATCAATAAGAGGATTCCAGTATACATTCCCAGTATGAAGTATTTGCTCCTTATACCTACAGACAAGCACAGATGAAGCACTTACACATTTCTAAGCAGGAGCTAATAGCTTTTGGTGGAAATATGAGTGATGTCTAATAAGTCTGCAAACTTCAAGTAGCTCAGTTAGAGATATCCTCAGGGTATCTCCTGCTGTCTATACATTCAGATTTACAGAATAACCTGTTGTTCTGTAGCTGAATTTATTAGCTCAGCACTGAAGAAGTGCTGAAGTTCTTAGCATAAAATTCATTCTCTACTATTTCTGCACACTCACTCCCTGTACATTCTTTTTACTGCTTCCTCAGTGCTTATTTTTAATCTGGTAGGAAAAATAAAAGTCAGTAAGTTTCCCTATCAGTCTGATAGAACTGGCTAGGGTACAGTGAAAATGATACTAAAGAACAGAGAAGATGAATTATGCTTTAAAGCCAGTAGAAATAATATCACTTGAAACCTATTGTTCTGCAGTACAGGATGGCATTGTCTGAATGAGGCTTGAGAGCAGAACACATCCTCTCTGGTCTCCCTGATGCCTTGTAGAGACCCCTTTTCCAGCACCTCTGTCTAACCCCTGGCATTGCAGCAGTTTTTCTCAGCATTTGTGGAGGAGATGGGAATTGGCAACTCTGTGTGTGCAGGGCAGACCTGTTCTTGGGGAAAGCAGCTTGATTGCTGCTTAGACAGCACAGGTGTTTTTTTTTTTTTTTTTTTTTTTTTTTTTTTTTTTTTGTTTTGTTTTGTTTTGTTTTGTTTTGGGGTTTTTGGTTTTTTTTTCACTTGATATGTCAGCACTGGACTTAAGTTTTCTGATTTTCAGTTTTGTTCCTTTGAATTATTTAATAAAGGAAAAGTACACACACTGTTAGAAACACCACTGGGACACACCAGCTACAGGCTTCCCTTTTTGCATTTCCTTCTGCCCTTGCTCAGGAATTCTACAAATGATCCTCGTCTCTGCCCATGACAGTTCACTCCAGAGAGTGCAGCCTTTCTTCTACAGGCAGGGCCAGAGAGAACAGCCAGGCTCAAAGTCATGGGCTAAATAAAGCATCAGTATTTTTCACAAAGGAGGAAGAGGGGAAATTGATACAGCCTTTGGGGTGCAGTAACTGCTGAACAGAACTCTATGAAGACACTGCTTTGCTTAAGATCTCTGGGCAATTCCTGCTGTTTTCTGGTGAGCAAGTAGGTAATAATTTATAATGCAATAAGAAAGTACGGTATGTTCTTTAAGCTCCTCTGTAAATAACAAGTGAGGAACTGCTGGAATAAAACTGATATTGTAAAGAACAAACAAACAAATATTACCAACTATTTAAAAGATCAATTATATGGGATAAAAATAAAAATCACAGAACAATTTATCTGTTAGAACAATTAAAGTGTATTAAGAAAGAGAAAAATCATTACTTCCATGTGATCAAAGACCTGGTTTTTCTTTCTTACCTGCTAGGCGAAAGAGCTAAATATCATGCTAAATGGAAAGAGAAATATAAAAGTGTTTTCGCTTTCAGTTTCTAATACATGATGTGGCGTAGGGAAAAAAAAAGGAATGTTATATTGATAAAAATCAATACAGGTATGAAGCAAACATAAGCAAAACACATTCGAGTGGACAAGTGAAAATCATTATAGCTCTAGACTGCTGGAGAGGTTATTGTTGATTTCTGCAGACAGGACCCTGTAGTACACAAGGTACCACAAAGAGCTTTTCAGATGATGATTTCTTCAAAGGTAAAATCAAATGTCAAAACTTCTGCTAATCTACCTCAGTCTGTTAAATCACATGTCAGAAAACGAAGACCAAATTATAGTGTTTTCTATTCAAAGTTTGACAGCTGTCATACAATAGAGTTAAATACCAAAAAGAAAGTCTTTATTTTACAAATACAGATGAAAATTTAATGGGAGTTTGCATCCTAATTCACTGCTCCTCTGGATAATGGAGCAGATGTCTTCAATACACCTCTGTGTCAGTCAAATCTGCCTGCAAACCTCAGTGTGGTGTGTGCAGCCCATTAGCACTGCAGCCACACCAACAGGGCATAGCAAGAAGAGTGCAGTACCATGCCAATGCACTGTTGATTAAAGCCCTGCTATATCCCAGAAACAACAACTTGGTGCTCTCTTAAACATAATTTCTGAGGTGTTTTGCATCAGTAATTCTACTTTAGATATAACTGGACTCCTCAAGAGATCCAGGGCATGGCTGGAAAAAAAGACCCTCTCCATGTAATCTTCTTGGTGTCAAAATCATTATTCTGGAAGGTTTGAAAGAAGGGAATGAAAACTTTCTCTTCCACTTGTTTTTTTTTTCCTCTCAGTGGCCTTCAAACCTGTCAAAATACTAAAGATGAGATTCAACTGGGGCAGTGAGGTCTTTCTGCCACCAACTCCTTGCATGTAGAGCAGTAACCACATATCACATAAAAATATCCATACGCCCCTCAGGTTCATATCTGAAAAAGCCCAGCAGATAAATGGCTCTCCTACAGGTTAAAAGAATATTAGGATGACCTCAACTGGTTCATCTTTGGAGAAAAACACCATGTGTATTTTAGGTAGTTAGATTTACATGGCATGTAGCCATTTTGAGCTGTCTTTATTCTGCAGCTTTTCCAAGAATTTATCACTATGTTCAAGAACCACATCCTTTAAACATTTTACACAGTCAACTTTACTAGGCTGACTATGTTTCCACACAATGAGTTTTTTAACTTCTGATGATAAATCTTACGGACAAGGTGAGGAAATGGTCAAAGTAACTAGTTTCAGTTACTTTACACATGAGAATTTTTAACAAGGATACTGAATATTGGTTTTATAGATTATAAACCTTATGCAAAAAAAAATCAACCTTGTTATATATAAAGACATATGGATTTGAAAGGGGTTTTTTGCTGTTATTTATGCTGGTTTAGGTCAGATGCCATTTACTCTTGGCTTTCCTAAAGAATATATCAGTATAGGAATAAGAAATATGAGTCAAGACAGAAGAGGCTTTTCAACAACAGAACACATGAAATTTGATAAATCAGGAATGATACAAACAATAGAATGGTACTATTATTAGAGGTAGGAAACTTCAGAAATATCTTTAAAGAGGTGCACTGTAAATATCATTTTAAATGTTCTCAGATAAAAATATTGCCTTCTATATTTTTAGAACTTTGTAGAAGAAAACCAAATAAACAGGGGTTTAAAAGCATATTGTATAGCTGTGACTCATGGGAAGGTGGACAAATCACTGCAGGATAAAACAAATGCCAGAAGTATGAGATAAGGTATTCAGAAAGGTGATAAATCCATGTTTCATAGTTGGTAAGACAGAGCTGGAATGCTGGGTGAGCAGGAAAGATAGCCTTTAAAAAACTGATGGATTTAACAAGTGACTGGATATGAAAAACAGAGCTAGAATTTGTAAATAATTGTTGCCAGCTTGGATGACCAGAGGGAAAAAAAAAATCAGTTACAATGGGAGAATAAGATCTAGAGGAAAAGAGGACATATAAAAGAAAAGTGCTTTTGGAAACAAATTGATGAATGGTATAAGTCACATTTTTGAGTCACATTAGAAAACTCCTACCTAAAGAACAGAAAAATTGCAATGGACTGACAGCTACAACTTACTACTTTTTCCTCTCATTTGAAATTAAAATGAAAATCTATCAGATTAAAGATTTTTTTAATCTCTTCATAGCA
Organism: Sterrhoptilus dennistouni; assembly: GCA_013397095.1. NCBI lineage: Eukaryota > Metazoa > Chordata > Aves > Passeriformes > Zosteropidae > Sterrhoptilus > Sterrhoptilus dennistouni. The sequence goes on along the minus strand of VWZU01005070.1, from coordinate 1,723,444 downwards.
GAGACAAAAACTTTTCTAATTATTTTGTGCAATAAAACAGAATCTATTTTAACAGATGTTTCAGAGGAAGAGAGATTATTAAGCAAATGTCAGGATAAATAAAATTATGTGGAATGTCATATGAATGTGGGAAAATATTACTTTTTTGTCTTTTTAGCTCCACTTACATTCTGAGAAAACCTTTTTTTTTGCTGTTGTCTCAATCTTGAAGTAATTCTGAGGCCCCCTTAGCTGGCCCAAGGATTCTGACCTCTGTGTTGAGTAGCAGAATTTATTGCTGTAAAGGATGGGGTAGCAAAACTTCTGGGGGTCAGAGTGATTTTAGGACACCAAGAAGAGCTGGGACATAGGGGCTGGAAGGACAGAGGGGTTTCAGGATTAGGGATTCAAGGAGCCTGGATGTAAAAGGAGCAAGAGAAAACAAGGTCTGTTAGAAGAAGGGACTTGGGCATTATGTTCAGGCCTAGGGGATGTTTGGGTTTTTCTGAGTCCCAACAGATCTCAAACTATGCTCTTCTTTCCAAATTCTTATGCTTTTCACCTGCTCCCCCTGGAATTCTCACTTCCCAGCTGCCCCATCACAGCCAAGTCAGCCTTTTCCCAGCAAAAGCCACACAGCTGCCAGCTTTGCACATGTCTAAGGTAGAGAAACCATGAGTGTGGCCAAAGTGACTTTTGAAAATACTTAAGTTCTTCAGAATGTATCCCTAGGGGGATTTCTTTTGCATTGAAAGACTTAGGATTAGAGTTTAAAATGAATCAATTAATGATTTATTTAAATTATTTTAAATCATTTATCCACTTCAGCAGGTTTTACCAATTATCAGGGAAAGTAATGGTCCCTTACAGTTAAAGGTGAGTGTTATTTGTGATTTTCTCCCTAACCACATGGGTTTCCTTGATAATGACTGATTGCAGAAGGGAAGAACATGAGAATCCCTGTGCAAAATGCAGTTATGATTATCTCCTGCCCTACTTTGCACTGAAGTAATTAAATATTAGCAAGAGTGTGAAGCACTTCTAATGCAATATAAAGACAAAATACTATTTTGTAATAACCTGAGTTAAAGTTTTCCAACTTTATTCACACATCTGAAAGCCATTTCAACTCACAAAATAAACAGTAAATGCTTTCCCTGTGGCATTTTAACATTATTTACTTGCACTGCAAGAATTTGAAAATGTAAATTGTATATGGTGTGAAATGCAGAGACCTTGCTCTGTCCTGTGCTTCTACACCTGATATGATGGCAGACCCAGACTGGCAGAACAGAAAAGCGCCACATCTCAGGTCATGTGTGGAAAGGGTAATTAGGGCAAGCAAACACTAAAAGATAAACTCCAAATTCCAACTCATTTAAAAATACATGTAAATCTGATATGTTTTTTTTTATCTGAAACTACTAACAGTATTAAATCAACAATATGTGATATAAGTTAATAGTAAGAAGAATAACAGAAAGCTAAAAACAAAACTAATATTACAGTCTTTCTGGCTGATATAAGCAGTTTTTTCTCACTATATTCTTATAATTCTGTTTCTACTTCTCCCTAGAACACAAAAATCAGGAAAGGCATAAAAATGTAATAAGCCTATTTCATTGCTCCTGCTGTGTAAGCTGTGTAGGGTCTATCCAGCCTGACAGCCTGTTCTTTTCTGCCACTATTTATTCCCTTTTATTGAAGATTCTGAAATTACTTCCCAAATCAACATTGGATGAATTTTCTTCATTTTCTTCCTTTTCTGTGTAGAGATAAAATCTGTTAGCAAGAGATTTGTGGGTGGCCCATGAGTCACACCATTGGTTAAAGTGGGAAAATCTAAGTATTTTCACTGTTAACATTATGTTTGAAAATGATAAAACCCTACCAAACACAAACATCTAAATAACACATTTTTTGTTTCCAATTCCATTGAAGTCTGAGATTGCCTCTGAACAGAGAACTCCCACCTAAAGAAAAGACCTTCCAGAAGAAAACTGGCATTTTTAAAACATCAATTTCAGTTTTTTATTTTCTACAGTGTACTTGGACAGATCGAAATAGCACCACTGGTACTTGTACCTGGATGTTCTTAGGCCTACAATTTTGCTGGGCTTAAACCCAGACTTGCCTTTACTTTATCCTAGATATTTCTGTTTAGATGTTTGCTTTATATATATGTTCAGTAAAAAATGCCTCCCTGAAGGATTACTCAGCATCTAAGATCTCTCATTTGTGAATTTCATGGAGCTACTCAGTGATTCTGTAAGTCCACTAAATGATTAAAAAAAGCACCATTTGATGGTTCTTACTACAACAGTATTTATGAGCTTCCCATTTATAAAAAAGGAGGACCAAATTAGTCCCCAGCTGTGGTGGGAGAAAGTTCATTAATATATAGGTGAGATGCCCAAGCATTTTTGGACAAAAAACTGCCTTGGTGATGATTCAAAACTAGTAGTGTGTCTTTGTGTTGTTATTTTGACTATGTGTATTTTACATATAAATATTCCAAAAATATGGAATTATTCACAGTAAGAAGTTGCTTTTCTAGGATGAAAATGATGAGTAGGATCTTTTCTTAAAAAGTATTAACAGTGCCTGAGCAATCACTTTACCTTCAGACTCAGTGATATAGGTGCAAGGAAGGGTTTATGTGAGTAAATTCCATTGCTGAGATTAAGAAAAAAATTGTCAAATTCCAAACTCCTTCATAGATTTATAATGTGACATTGGACATGTTACTTTACCTCTCTTCTTAACCTACAACAGAGGATCCAATTCATCCAAAAAAGACATCCTTTGAACAAAGTGAGGAATAAGGATGAATTCCCCAATCTTCCCGCTAAGCTAAATGTCCTGAGGAAGCACAGCTGTAGAGGAAACACTACTACTAAATATCAGTTCTATATATATCATAAAATGATTTGGGGCAATATTAAATCCCTTTGCTTCACATGAGTCACTCTGTTCAGTTTTGTTCTATAACACCAGGTGAATGTGTGTATTTTAGTTTTTAAGGATGGGGAATCAGTTATGAAAGCCTCTTCAAAAAAAGATAAAGGCAGCACAATTAGATGAAAACACAGATCAAAAGACAGCAAATCTTCCATCCCCCCTGAATAATTGTGGCTGTAAAATCACTTAAGTATTAAAATTTCTTCCTAGCTGAATTAACAGGGCTTTTTGAACATATTGTTAATAGCTAGAAATCTTAATTAATAGTTGGAAATTATGGCATATAGAAGGGAGCATTTTCTTAAAGAAAAAGAATACCCTTGCAGCCTCTGAGACAAAACTTAATCTCTTCCCTCCCCATATCTGCTCTGTCCCTTAACTCCCTGAGAACCCTGACTGTGATGTGGGGAGCACAGTGTGTGTCCACCTTACAAGGAGATGATGAGAGTGCTGTTGTCACCCTTAAGTGACTACCAGCTGCTGCTATCAAATCAAAAATGGCTGGAAAAATTGAAAGGGACATAAGAAAGTAATCCCTTCAAATTGCCACAATATTTACTGGAAAGAGAGGCTTTCAGGGCAAATCAAGCATGTAATCCTGTAAGCCCTCTGCCCAGTCATGGCATGAGCACACAGGGGCACCTATCGAAATATGGTAATGATCACAGTTCTGCAGCCCAGGAAACAAATGAAAATAATGAAAACTTTTTTAAAAAATAGGAATAGATTCACTTTTCAAATATTTTGCATGAACTTAGAACAATTGTTGCTATTCATACTTAGAAGCACCTAGCTCTATATTTTTGGTTTTTATGCAAATTTGTTTAGAACTGAGATGGCAAAAAACTCCCACCCAACAAACACACATTTATAGAAATAGTCACAGCATTACCATGCTGCATAATATAAAAAACATCCATTTTATGGCTGCACAATTTCCTCCTCATAATGCTGTGTGCCAGCAGTAACAAATATGAAAGCAGATCGATTTAAAGTTCAAGTTAAGTTGCATGAGTTTCCCATGGTGAAGCAATTATTCCCTCAGAGGCTCTCATTTTCTTTATCACACCATGAATTCCTCAGGAAACTAATGTGCAGTTTCTACCATGTGGATACTTGTATTGCAACAAAAAACCTCAGAAACAGTATTTAAGGATAGACATTTTTCTCTCTGTGGAGGCTTCCTAAATTTGAAGTTCGACCTCTCTATAGTCAAAAGCATTTATTCTTAGCAAAATCAAGTTCCTATTAATCTAATCTAAGACATCCGTTTCCCCTTAAACTCAGAACTAATTTATTTCTCAATAATCTAGGTTAAACATTTCAGTAAAAACCTGGGGTGAATATAATAGCACAACACATATTGGGGTGCACTGAAGTGGTATCACCAATATTTTAGATGTCTAAGAGCTGGAAATTGACATCATTCCTGAACCTTTGTACTATTCTCTGCTGTATTCTTCTGAAATGCATGGGAAACATTGATTTCAAACCTGTCAACAGGCTCAAAATCGAGCTTTTTCCTTGCAGCACTCAGCTCTTCGGACCTTCAATCTCCAGCCAAAGCCTTCCTGAAGCCACCACTGGGAGTTTGGTCTCCTCTGGTTTTTCCTCTCTCTGATGTGACCATCAGGGAGCAGAGCTCTGCAGATCTGCTTTGCCATTCCACAGCAGGGATACTTTGCAGTGAAAAAACCCTTACTTAAACCCATCAATTCCAGTGCCATTCTTGTGGATATTCCATGTAGGGTTTGATGAGACAAAAAAAAAGAGAGAAAAAAGAGAAAAATAGAGAAAAAAAGAGAAAAAAGAGAGAAAAAATGAGAGGAAAAAAACCCAAAAACAAACACACACAAAGAAAAGATAAGAATGGATCAGAGAATTTCACATTGCAAATGCACAAAATAAAAATGTATTTATATCTTGCATGAAAATGATGAAGGTTTTATTTCCAGTTTGGTAAAGATATCCTTGAGCATCTTCAGTGGACAAGAAGAGTTACAATAAGACTTCTGGTTAAAAGAAATTTTATTATTACAATAATAAAATTTATTCCTTTAACTTCACCATTCTTTTGTTTTTATGCTAAATATTATTTATTTCCTTATCTGTCTTTTTTTCTTTAGTTGAAAAATGCCAGAAAACTCATCTGATCAATCAATAAAAACTACATTAAGACCTAAATTCTATTTTCATTCTCACATTCATTAAACATGATATGAATATGTGCTTTAGGGATTTGATTTGCATTGACCCCTTCTCTCTACAAATTTCCCTATAAATTTCTATAGGTAGCTGGGCTGTTGGTTTTCTTTGTGGCAAAAGTAATAAATACCATTTCTGCATAGTGTTTTCTTATGGCTTAGACAAGACTTCTGAAGGCAATAAGTTGGTATGAAACACTAGACTCAAGGGATTATGTGGAATCTGGGCATGTGAACATGAGTGCTGGATGCTGCATGTAACCTTTCTCCCAGTCATCTATCTAAAACACAGGAGTGGCTGAGGGGTGGAAGAAGAAATCTACTGTCAAATAAGGATAATATTTTTAATCTACTTTTTACATTAAAATTACATGCATGCAGACTCACATATATATATATATATATATATACATACCACCATTGATTAATTTTCCAATTTTTGTATGCTATTTTCAGTTGTGTTTGTGTATAGAAAGGAAAACTATATGAAATCCTGAATAAAGATGCAGAGAAAGAATCATCACACCTGACAGAGTTCCAGCAAAAGAGCTGGGCTCAGAGAAAAAAGACTGAGGTTTAAATGTGAGACATGGCTCAGTGTGAATATAAAAACTGGAGGAAAGAGTGGGAGACACTGCGGAGTCAAGAGGGAGACAAGCACAATGAGGCACAGATGCAGAAGGCTGTGAAGGAGAGAAGAAATTCAAACCCAACATAGCAAAAGGCAGGATCAGCCCAAGAAAGATATTGTCACCCTAAAGTCAAATTACATCCTCAGTATTATTTGAATTACCTCAGCAGACACAGGTATTATACTCACTTTATCCCCACTTAAATGATTTCTAAAAACAGAGATTCTTCTATGTCTGTCACTGAAATCAATATTTGCTGCTGAATAATTTCCTCTCTATTCATTCAACCATCACCTACCTCTTGGCTTCAGAATTAGGACTAATAAGCATACACAATTTTATACAGTAGGAAAAATTAACATATTTCCTTCTCTTCAGAAAGAAAAGAAGTTATTTCCACACTTTCCATGTTAAGGAAACGTAAAAAAAAAAAAAATCAGGAAAACAAATATTTCAGCTTGGCTGCATGGAAATGAAATTCAACATCTTGCTGCTCCCAGGGGCAATTCCCTGCCACACATGAGCAGAATCCCCAGGTGAATGATGGGGCTCAGCTGCAGGCAGCAGGAAGGTTTGCCATATCTGATCTACAGGGCAGAAGTGGCCTGAAACTCTGTTTCTTTGAAATCTGAACTCCTGGCCAAACTCTAAGCTGGTGAAAGTGCATCAAAATCAATCTATTTCCATCAAAACGAAGCTATTTCCATGCAATACTTCAGTTTTGACAAAGCATCATTCTCCACATAGAAGTACACTGCAAAATTCCTGACAGGTTTTGTTCACAGGACCGAGCTTGATAAGAGCAGATATCTGTGTTTGCAGCTGGTTTTTGTAAGGGAACTTACATTTTAACAGTCTCCTGATACTTACTAGAAAAAAAAAATCTTGGAGAAATGTTATTTTTTTCTTTTAAAATAGTATTTATCAGCCCTTTTACACCAAAAGTATAATGGTTGACAGCTAGGTCTTAATATGCACTAAATCACAATTTTATTGCAAATGTAAATGATAAGAGACAAAAAGGGAAAAGAGCATGTGTGTCATCTTGAGGTACAGCTGAAACTACAGCTTATCAGCAATTTGATAACTGGTCAGCCAGCAGTGCTCACCAGTTCATGACTATTATCTACATGTTTTCCCATTTATTACATGCCAGCTGAGGCCAATTTTCAGCCAGGAACTATAGCAGCTGTCTCTGTGGAAAATAAAGGAATGTCACTTTAAATTTCTTTGCAGCATGACAGAAATGTCAGCTTCATGATGGAAACATACAGTGATACACATTTCTTCTGACCTGAACACATTGCATCAATTCATGCTCATGAAAATGTCATTTGTGACTTTTTTTCTTCTTTTTCTTTTTTTTTTTTTTCTATTTTGACCAATTTCCAACCTGAAAATATATCCTCTTCTAGCTGCATCACTGATCACAGTGTAAATTTAACACTGATCTCTCATACAGTATTCTGAAAGCTTTAAAGATTTTATATTTTTGGTGGCATCATTTGCCATTGAGTAAATTTTGATAGAGAAGACAATAAAAGGAAGGAAGGAAGGAAGGAAGGAAGGAAGGAAGGAAAATGTTTTCTGTGCTCTTCACAAGCTCTATCAACAATTCTCTACTTTTGCAGTCTGTTTTTTCCTCAGTCTATATAACCACACAAGCTATTCCTGTTTATCTTATTTTTGGCCATTGGCATGTCTGATCAAGTGTACAGTAATAAAATATTAGAGATACCTGATCTTTTAATAAGTATTTCTGGAACAATTTGCTTATTCTTCCATCATCAGCAGCCACTATTCTGAGAGAAGTTAAACTTGATAAGAACTAGAAAACTAGTCTTATAATAAAATATCCAGCTCTAAGCTGTTGGAAAGAAACATAAAAAGGTCACATTTCATCAGGCTTTAATTTTCCATTCTCATTTTCAAAGAGACTCATCTCTGTATTCTTCACAGAAGTATAAAGCCCTCCCTACCTCTGATAATCCTTTTATGCTTTCACATTAATATAACAGAGTACAGAGAATTAATTATTAAGCACTGCTTATACAGTGCTGTACATATACACTATGTTACAAAACTTAAGATAAGCAATAGCTCCATCCATAATGAGCTTATTATAATTAAATTCATTGTTGAATCTACATATAAAATGTAGCTAGGAGTCAAACCACACAGGAAAAACCTTTAAGCCAGGTGGAGACACAGATGTGAACCTAACTTGTTCCTGGGTTATGAAAATTAATAGCAATTGTAGACTGGTTAACTATTGATTCACATAATTCACTGAGCTTTTTGGCAAGTATGAATAAAATGTGGAAGTTGCATGTTATACATACACAGGGGAGATGAAAAACTGACCCGAGTTGTCTGATGGCCCATAATCAATGTAATGTGTAAGGTTATTTTTCTTTCAGATGAATATGAATATCCTTTCTGTACCAAAAAAGTACATAATGATATGCTTAGCATTGTAGGCATATTTTTTCAAATCAAGATTCATTCTACCTTTAAACTTCAAATGAAAAAATCACTTTCCCTGCCCACATTACAACTGACCTCTCTGGTGTTGTGTGTTTCTTTGTTTGAAAAGTGGAATCCTTCCAGGAATCAGCTTATAAATTAACTGTGTGTCTTTCTGGAACTGTTTATACTTACAGGAAGAAGGTATAGGAGAACAATTACAAAAGACCCAGAATAAAGAAAAATATAAAGAAAAATCTGTAATGCTGAGTCTTGGTCATAGACTGATATTTAAGAATTTCCTAGGTACAGTAATGTGTATACCAAATAAATACCCAGTAAATATTAATAATTTAATTGTTTTCAACATTAAAAGGAGAAAAAAGTCTGTCTCCTATTCTCAAATTCAAATGAATGTCAAATATAAGCTCACATACTGCCTTTTCTGCTGGCTAATCATTCCATCTCAATCTCACACAGGGGAAGAATTTCATCACAGGCAGGTGAACAACTTCCTAGGGAGGAATCCAGCCTCTTCTCTACATCATGCCCATGAGGCTGCTTAAGGTAAAAAGCTGCAATTGGGTGCTATCTCTAATTTCATTGTATGAGCAGAGTTCATTTATAAAATATAATTTACCTTCCTTTGGTGCTCCATTCACTTCACTTGGGGTAACAGACTTTCCTCCTTACATGCCTGCTTTTTGGGGTTTGGGGTTAAAGATGAAGGCACAAAACCCTTTGCACAGTAGAAGGAGAGGAATGGTGTCATCTCTGTGGTCAATTTCTTTTTTTATCCCAAGTGTTTAGATCACCTGGTGGGATGGTCTAGCAAGGCAAACCAGACAGCCACGCCCCACAGCTGCACTGCTGGCTGCTCCATGGACAGCCTCGGGGTTGGGCAGATAAGGGCAGGAAAGGTGAGACTTTTTAATCACAAATCACAGCTCTCTTGATCCTGATATAAATCAGCACAGTAGAGACAACAGGCTTGGTACACATACACTATCCACTTTACTAGGCATTATGCATCAGCCAAAGTGCCAGGGGAAAAATCCTAATTGTTGTTTTCAGCAGTAAAGCTTGGCAACATACTGTTAGGCAGGGATTTTTGAAGGCTAACCTTGAAAATACAGGAATATATTGTCCTACTCTAAATATTTCCCATATAATTTCTGCAGGAACCATGCAGCATCTTTATTTCTAGTGGATTATCTCTAATGGGAGAACCTTTAGATTCCTAGGGTTAAATACAAATTCATACATTTCTTGTTTATTCACAGCATATGTTCCTTGGCTATAGTACATGACACACACTGTGTGCTGCTTCCATAAAACAGATGCTACAAGGAAGCCAAAAAGCATGAATTTATCTTTAATGTTAAAAATGCCCAGAATAGCAGAAAAATACTGACAGAAGGATGGTAGATGCAGAATCAAAATATCTCTAAAATTCTCTAACGGTGTCAATTGAAAAGCATTTATGTCATGAACTGTGATATAAAGAAGGACCTAAATTTAGAAGTCTTTATTTTCAGTTAAGTGTGTTTTAAACCACTTAACTTGACTCTTTCGGATCCTGTATACTGACTGTGCACTAATATTTAATTCTTTATTTACTCAGGAATTTACAACATAATAAACTCTAAATCCAATGCACTAATTTAAAATAACTAAGGTCTACCCAACATATTTAGACTGTTAGCTTTTCACATTCATTATGAGGAATTGTTTTCTGAGAGCATATACTTTATGATTTGTGTCAAATACTTGCGTTAACATCCTGTGTTAACATAATGTTGTTATTACTTAAATTTCACTAGCATTGATGTGGATCTCCTTGAATGCTTGTTTGCAATCTGTTTTGCCTTCAGCACAGAACTCATTCTGCTACTCTAATAGTTATAATTTATCTGGGTTGTCATGTTATCTCACGGTGACAGACAAACTGGTGGGGTCAGTGACATTTTGACTACTGTTAACCAGCAGAAATGTAATACAAAATGGATGTTTTTCCTTTTTTAGACATGGGTCAGTATAAACCAATGGTCATGTTACATCACTGTTAACCTCTTCAAGACGAGTAAGAATAAAAAGTGCTGATGTTTTCATTTTTTCATGAACTGATTGATTAGTTGGAGGAGTTGTAAGATTCCTGAGAAACAGTCCATCCAACTTCTCTTGATTCAACAAATCATGACAGGCTTTTTCAAATGAAAGCAGAGACAGTTCATCTTTTTGGGTAAGAGATCTTCATGTGAACTTGACAGGGAGTATCATCACAATTCTTCTCTGAAAGCTTAGATGAATTATAGTAGCTGACACTTCACCAAAGCTTTCTTTAAATACTTAGAATTTTTTTTCCTAGATTTCAGTTATTCAGCCTGATTTGAAGAAATTGTCTGTGTGAAAAGGAGAGTGGAAAAAAGTTTTTGTCTTCTTTTTTTAAGGAAAAAAAAAAGTTGTTTAATCTGTTGTGAGCCTTTTAGTGCTGTTACTGCCAGAAGTCATTTTTTTGTCAGAGATAAGATGTTTTTTCTGTTCATGCTTTAGCTGACAGATTTACTCCCTATGTGTACATTGAGCACATATTCTAACTAATGAAACTCCACTGTGGCTTCTGTACCTATGGAATGTGAGCACCATACCTCAGCCAGGAGTGGAAAACTCCAACATGGGAGTGATGGAAAGAATGTAAGGATTTTCTGTGTTCTTAAATGAGTGGCATCACTGTCCAGCTTCCATTAGATAAAATATTACAAGCTGTTTCAAAATTAAAGGATGTTTTCAAATACATTTTTTTTCCTTCTCTATTGTTCATTATTTTTATAAGGAACACATCCTGGGAGCTTACATGTGATACCAGGGGCTTGCTGAGCAGCTCATATCCCATTGGTTCAGTGCATCACAAGATTAAGCATCAACAGCTGACCATGCACCTATGCACATCCTGAGCACAGGAATATCACAGGTTCCAAGAAGAGGAAGTAAAACTGAGAAGGGATTTCTTAGGCTCTGGGAATTTTTGAGAATGGATTTGGTCAAAAAAACTCCAATGCAATCTGAGTCAATAGTTGAGGAGTGTAGAGGCTAATATAGAATAACAGATTTTATTCTATTCATCATTCTATTAAGCATTCTACTAAATATTATCAGCCCACTAAGACAAAACAAAGCAAAAATAAATTAATTAGTAATTAGTATAACAGATTTCAAGCTCAAAAGCCATTGCTCTCACATTCTGAAATTCTTTTTAGTGGACAACAAAATCAACTCATGGGCAGCCCAAAACTCTGGAATTACCCTTCTAAATATCCAGTTAATGCAGCTGTTAAAAAAAATCTACTACTGTGGGAAAAGAGTAAGTATGATTAAATTAGATGATGTAATTAATTTTTCATCCTCATTAATAAGTATATTTTTATAACCTGTGTATTATATGCAATATATAAACTTTCCTGAAATTTGCACTTTACATATATACAGGTGTAAGTAAAAATGATATATTTTTCCATTATATGAGCCAGGACCTGAATCTTTCAACTTTTGAAGAAACAAAATGAAATACAGCCCCTTTCCAATGTTGCTTACCATATTATATTCTTGTGCAATTTATCCATACATACCATAACAATAAAATTGAACTTTGATTCTTGCAATCACATCATACTTGTTTATTTAAAGGTCAACCATTACTCTTAGAAGTAAACCCATTAAAATATTGTGATGTAGGGATGTAAATTACAATGCATCTAAATGTGAAGTTATTACTTAAACATCAAATGACACTGAAGGTGTGACTAAAAACTAAATAATTCATCAGTATTCAGCTGAAAAAAATCAAGATCAGAGAGTGACTATGATTTTTGTTTTTTGAGAAGTCTGATAGACTTGGGCCTGAAAATTTGAAAACATCATGAGATTGTGTTTAAAAAAAAATAAATCTGATATTTTCTGATATTCTGTTTCCTTTTCAAGATACAGTCCTCTGAATGTGGACTGGCTTTAACCAGCCATCTCAAAATGATTTATGTAGGAAAATTAAATGAAACAAGGTCAAAGCACCTCTGTGTGAAAAATAACAGTCAGAAAAATATATCTGTACCGTATCAATTTTTAATGTTATCTGATTTTATCTTGATTTCTAAGTGGATATATTCCTCATCCTACTCATTAAAACAACCTCACTGGAAAAAATGAAAAAGATTACATTCAAAGAGCATGGATATAATTCATGCCTAAAAGCAAATGCAGAAGATAATCAACTGTCTTAGGAGAAAGTCAAGAGGGCTCCAGTCTGAGGTACAGCTGTGGATCTGGAAACAGAGTTTACAAAGGGCCAAAAAGAAAGGCAAGCTCTGATGCTGAGACAAGGTACTTACATGAATGAAGGAATGCAATATCTGTCATCAAAGTGTGAGCTAAGAGTGTGTGACCTATTTAGTCTAGTGAAACAAAGGCTGAGAGAGGATAATATTGCTGTTTATAAAATCTTCCAGAGAGGAGCTTAAACTTTTGGAAGGAAGATCTTCAGGCAAAAGGATATACAGAATAATGGCTGTGAATACATTTAGACTGAAAATACAAGAACACTCAGCGAGTCAGAGCTCAAAAATGCATCTATTTAGCATTGGACATAAAGTATAAGAGGAAAGCCTTGCATTACTGTAAAAATGTTAAACAAAGACGACAAATACTTTGCTGTGACAAGAAAAATCTGGCAAACTATCATGCTGAGATCTTTGGATTTTTTTTTTTTTTTTTTTTTTTTTTTTTTTTTTTTTTTTTTTTTTTTTTTTTTTTTATTTTTTTTTTTTAATACATGAATGCCTTAATTTGGCTATTGAAAAGGGGAGTTGCAATCAGCTGGCTAACATTCTTATCATCATCAGCGAAAACGTACAGATCCTGTCTGAAATGAAGAAGGAAGAGCATCAGAATATTTGGTTATTTTTCAAATGCCCAGATTTGATAAAATTTACCAGGGCTACTTATATATGGAAATCTTCTCTAAGAAGTTCAATAGGTGGCTGAGCCAATCTGATTGTATTAAAAGCGTATTAAAAGTAGGGATAGCAGTCAGAAAGGGAAACTGGAAAACCAAGGCTATGGGTTTGGCTGGCTTACTTTCAGCTCCTAGGAACAGGAAGTGTTACAGAAAATTACAGGCTGTTAATGTCACCTAGACCAGCGACAGATCTGATATTTGCAGCTGGTGGGGAGTGCAACAGAAAATATTGTAGTAGATGTTCATGTTTGTGTGATTGTGTGTGCTGAGCGTGTGTGTGCATGTAAGGCAGCAGAGGTCTAAGGGGACAGTAGCAAAAGAAAACAGACAGTGAAGCTTTTTGTCTAAGTAGCATCCCCAAGGCAAGACTATTAATTTATTATACTTTTAAAAAAGGTCACTATCTTCTAAAGCACCTTGTCAATGCACTCTCTTCATTAACTTCTCAGGTTGCCATATATCTCTCTCTGTTGAGTTTGGGAATAAGCCAGCAAAATGTCCACGGAGGGACACTGTGCAAGAGCAAGGCAGAAAAGATTGCCATGGAGCATTTGTTGCTTTTATTTGTCAGCTCAGAAAATCTGCCTCATTTAATCTCCCTGGAACCAGGAGCATCCAGCTCAGCACTCAGCTGAATAAAATCCTAGGTACAACAGAGTGTCCATCAGTTCAGGTGTTCAGTCTCATGTCTGAGGCGGTACCTCGGAGCTAGCCAGGGAAATCTCCAGTGGAGCTACAGCCTGAGCACAGCCTGTGTGGAGCTAAGCTACCTTCCAAGGGCACATTCTGCACTAAGCATGAGAGAAGTAAGGCTCAGAAAGTTTTCACCAAGTGTTGAACAGGTCTGGCGGGGATGGACACCATTACTCCCAAGGTAAGAATCAGCCTTGATGGAGATTGTAACAGGAGATGATTAACTGCCAGCATGCATTTGTCAGGAAAAAGTCACAGAAAGCCAATCTGATTTGCTTCTAAAATTAGCAGAGAACCAGGTAAATAGACAAGTCATAGACATACACAAAGGATTCCAAACTCTCTTTGTTAAGACCACAAAGCGCAGACAAAACTTACCAGATGTGTGCAAAACCAGATTGTAAACCTGGTTTTGTAGTGGCTGTGTACAAATATCTGCTTTGGCATGTGGGTTGTATCACAAATGTTCATCTACAATTTAGTTGATATAAGTTAGGGTAGTTTAATTAATTGCTTGGACGACATAGTCGGGTGTTTCACGTGTCATATTAAAGTTACCTAAAAAAATTTAAATGCTCTGAGATAATATATGTTGCAATTTATCGTAGAATCATAGAATCATAGAATGACTTGGGCTGGAAGAGGCCTTAGAGGTCACCTAGTTTCAAGTCCCCTGCTGTGAACAGGTACACTTTTTCACAAGACCATTTAATATGGAAATGTTAAATTCTATCTATAGACAAGAAAATGATTTTCATATATATGGGATGGAAAATGAACAAGGAGCTTACAATACCACCAAAAGAACTTTTTGGCTTATATTATGACCAGAAATTGAACTTAAGCCAATTGAGTCTGACTGTTGCAAACATTCAAACACCATATTGGCATGTTTGAGCAGAACACCTGAAGTAATGGAAAATAAATAATCTGATGTGGTACTCAGGGATCTTAAGCCAGAATACTATTTTTAGTTTTGATCACTATATTTTACAAATTATGTGATCAGATGAGAATATATGAGGTGGAAGCAATAAAGATGCTCAGATTGTCTAAAAGAAATTGAATGCTACAAGGAAAAATTAAGAAAACTAGTGTTATTTAGGCTAAACAAAATATGAAAAAGAATATAGGTGATATTATATAAAATACAGAGAAAGAGAATAAATTTTCTTAATTTATACAGAGATGGAAAAACATTTTACTTAATGTAGCAAAGACTGAAGTTCTGGTTAGATTTAAGAAAAATGTCCTATGATGACTGAACTAGATATCTTTTAAAGTCTCCAAAATGCTAAGATTTTAATAATAATTTAAATTGATGTTTTTAAGAGTGAGAAAAATATTTTTTTCCCTTGGGACACCAAGGTTGCTAAAGTGCTTTCCAAAACAGTTTACATATGGAACAAAAAAAAGGATATTTTACAGTAATGTTTGATATACCTTTTCAAGTAGAGTCATGGTGTCAAAATCTCAACCGTTCTAAGATGGACTTTGGCATATCTATGAAAGACATGGTTAGGCTCTTGACTCATGCTCCAAAGCATACCCTGTTTTCCAAGCAGGTAATCAAAACAGTTTCACAGAACTCAGTTTTGATGCCTTCTTTCAGTCAGCTTCACCCAATGCCTACTGAAGTCAATCAAAAAATTCATAATTTGGTCAGGTTTTGTCAAGCTTGCTCTAGTACTTTACATCTCAAGCAGTTCATTTGGAGTGAGTTATCAAGGGAAAGAGTAGAGAACAACTCACTCAAAATGAGAAAGGTATCATTTGGCCTGAAGATCACTTCAGGTAATTATTTATATGATGAATGAATATGAAACAAGTGAAAGAGAGACTTGAGGCTGAAGGGGTTTAAAAGGATTTTGCAAGTGTAATGACCATATCCCAGTGAGTTTCAAAGGAGCTTCATTACTTTAAGTGCCTTTGAGAACCCCATGCCACACAAAGAGTGTAAGAGTTCTGCTGTTAGACACAGGATGTGTGCAGTTCATCCTCCTCCTTCTTTGGGATCTCCAGTTGTACAGAGACCACCTTAATTCCATTTCCAAAACATACCAAGTTAGTTCAAAGTAATTGTCTAAATGCCAGTTCAGAAAGGACTCACATTTCCTAAAACTTTCTAAATTGTAGCAGTAAACCCCAAAGAGGCCAAGGCTTCCTGGAAAGGGTTTTGGAGAATTCCAGAGAACTTTAGCAAAATGTTCTGCCTTAAAAGTTGTTCAGAATATCTTCTCATTTTTAAAATTAATTTTCAAGTGTATTTCCTAATCTGATTTTTCCCTAAGTATAACTGATAAGTGATTACATTATTTGTCTTAATTCCAATAATTGATAGATTTAATTACAAGTTACTTGAAGTAATCCATTTTGACTTAATAAAAACTTCCAGAAATTTTAGATTAAACAGGGAACTACAGAATATCATTCTCCTACATCATATGTACAAGCAATTTCTTTGTATTGTGTATAAACTCTCCATAGAGATTATGTAGCCCTTTTTTTTTATTCAGGGAGCACCAAGCAATATTCTTGATTAGACCTTATTCACTTTGATGCTATTTAATACCAACATAACCTGGATCTCATGTGTTTTATGGTGTTTTATTTCCGACTGCATGTGATCAAATCTCTTTAACTCAATGGCTTTAACAACTGAAACAATTGATGTGCTACTGGACAACATTTTCCACTCCTGCTTCATGCATGTCGTGTGCTCAGATTACTCTGTGATGTGAACAGACATGAGGAGAATTAGAAATTCTACTCAAAAGTGCATGCCTCATCTGAAATAAACACTCATGGGAAAACACCCTGAGAAAGAAATGTCCAAAGTACCAATTTTTATTAAGTAAAAGAAAAATATATTTGGAAAACAGTCCAAGGGAAATTAAAAATGAGATTTATGTTTTCATTTGTTCATATATGAAACACATAATTCAGAGTGAAGGGGGCTAACTGTGTTGCAGCATGGAACAATGAGGATATTTTAAATTGAAAACAAGATTTAGTAATTGGTATAGATATTTATAAGTTAATGTGTGA
Organism: Sterrhoptilus dennistouni; assembly: GCA_013397095.1. Classification (NCBI taxonomy): domain Eukaryota; kingdom Metazoa; phylum Chordata; class Aves; order Passeriformes; family Zosteropidae; genus Sterrhoptilus; species Sterrhoptilus dennistouni. The sequence continues at coordinate 1,706,453 of VWZU01005070.1, read as the reverse complement.
ATTCTACGTTGTATTATAGAAGAATGCAGTTAATGTTGTGATCATTGGCTCAAGGACCAAGTGTAGATGAATCATCAGTTGTGACTCCCAGGGGCCAAGAGGCACAGACACCTTGGAGCGAGTTCAGTGAAGGGCCACGAGAGTGATTTGGTGATTCAGAGATTTTGACAGATGAAGAGATGCTGAGCAAACTGTGGCTTCTCAGCTCAAAAAGAAAGGACTCAGGCAGGTTGGTAGACCTTACTAAAGCATGCAAATACCTGCCTGGAGCAGGGTAAGAAAGATGACACAGCCAAACTCTTATTGGTGCCCAGAAACAGTGCAGGCTGGTAGTAATAGGAAAAGTTAAGATATGGAAAATTATTTTAATTTTTTTCCATTTTATGATTTTTTGATTCACTGAGTGCTTAATTTCTTTTTTATGTAAAGTGAAAAATGTTTTCGTGTATTTGCATCCTTGCAGGCTGTACAGATGTACAGGAATTTTAACTTATACCAAAAGGTGTAAGTTACTCGATCTCAAAACACTGAAAAGTGTATTTTCCAAGAAAACTATTTACATTATAGTTCCCTAAGCTAATGTTGCAGTGAGTTCTGTCTCTGTGTGTAAAAGCTGACTCTGTGATGTTTTGAAGCTAAAAGCATGATTTTAAAGCAGGGAGCTTTCAGATATTTTCCCTAAATACCTGTTCCTTTTGAGTTTGCAGTGACTGTAACGTTTTTGAAAACTGTCTTCTACTTTTTGGAAGTACTCTAAATTCTATTGTTTACTTGCATTTATGAGGTTTAATAGTTAGCACTGTAGTCTTCCAGTAGTCAGAGAAATCCTTTTTGTAACTACTGTTATTTTTATTTTTTATATATTGTTGTTAGCTTTCTTTTTTAGCAGCTTATACCTCGCAGCACTATATGAACACTTCTTTTACACATCTAAAGTGACTGAAAGATGTTTTTCTTTATATTTACTATATCCACAAGCTATCATTCTAAACATAACCTCTTGCTCCATGCACTTTTCAGCAGTATTTCTGAAATGTTGTCTGAACAGTCTGTCACAAAGGCCAGCAGCAAAGACATCAACAAAAATTTAAAGCTTTTTAATGAAGCACTAGGGTACACTGGAATGGACTCTAAAAAGTTTAAATTATAACCATGGAATACTGGAATACTACATTTTTAAAATATATGCTTCAGGTTTCTAATAAGTCAAGGACAGAAAGAACATTTGTGCATGTATTTACAACAGTTGATAGAAAAGAGGCTCAGCCCTGACTGAAGTAAATTAATTAGTAACCACATCAATACACTTACAAATATCAGTCCATTAATGCCATTGTGAAAGAAAACGCTTTAAGGCATGACATTGTAGAAGGAGCTTTTTTGTTTCATAAAGGTAGTGAAGAATTTGCTAAGATAGGGCCATAAGTTTCAAATAGGAATATTTTGTAAGCAATCTTTTTTAAAAATTAGAAAATTTCATTTTCTATCTTATGTATGTTGATTTAAATATTACCTATTTAGTTATGTTTCAGAATAGTGGACTTGCTTATTGGTGTATTCAAAACAATGTGGTGCCAGGGAAAATCTACCTTAATTCCACTAAGGAAAGCCTCTGTTTTCAGATACACCCACATTATATATACAGCCATTTAAAGAGACACAAAGAGCAGCGTTCTCTGCCAGATTGATTAAATAAGATCTCAATTCAAGGGAAAGAAATGCCAGCTCTAAGGCAGATTCTTTAACGTAAGCCTATTCCTAATACATGTTAATTTGGACAATGGGTGATTCATGAAATGACACAACTATTTTAACAAGACACTTGATATCTTATTTTTCATTTTCATGGCTGCTACTTCTTTTTAATACACGTAAAAATTTAACCCTTCAGAAAATATTACTGTAAAGAGACTGTACAACTAGGAAAGAGTGATATGCTTGCCCCTGAAAAGGAAATCTCACCAAGATTTGTTCATTGCTGGTTTGAGCTGTAAAGCTGATACCACACTGTGGTTGCCTGCCTGGCACTCTCTCTATTCATTGCCTCCTGCTGGGTGTGTTAGAGGTGGAGGATTGCACAGGGCACTGGAAGGTCTCAGTGGTTTCCTCCTGCTCTTGCGCTGCCCGGCTGGCAAGGCTGATGCCTGGTGCTGACAAGGCTGGGAAGAAGAAGAGAACCCTCTCAAGGCTCTCCACCCCACTGGTGCTCCTAGAGGTCTGACAAAGAGAGTGTTGTCTCATCTTGAAAAAACAAAAGAAGCGTTCAATTGTATTTAGTTATTTTAATACATCTTTTTTGTCTTGTAAAAATTAAAGTGCAATTAGGGATGGAGCTGATGCAAAATCCAGTACCTAGAACTGAGGCCATGATGAGTTTCAAAACTTAACAGATTCTGTGGTAGCAGCTGTTCTTTACACAACCTGCGTGAAAAAATCCCTGATCACTGAGAATAAGAACTGCCACTTTCAACACTCCAATAAAATGCATATAATTAAAAAATTATCAAGCATCAATTCTAGCTCTACCTAAAAGTTGTATCACTGAATTAAATAGTCTTATGCTTGTTTTCTTATAACACAAACTTAAGACTAGACTGCCACATAAATGAAAAAGTAAACCATATTTATGACGTACTTGATCAGCTCTTTTTCAGATGGCATTTAAAGCAATACCTTGTTTTATAACTTTTGAAAGTCTTATGAAAGTTTATGAGGAGTATGTTCTTGTCAAAATACCAAAACTGGACAAATTAATGCAGATCTCATTCCTCTGAGACAATGAGTTTACAATGTAGTTTAAAATTAGAAAAGTACCTTATATTTTATATAAATAAAATGCTGTGAAAGTGGTATAATTTGAATGAAAGTGATACAAAATTTTTGTGTCTTTTTCCTGACTGTTACAACTTAATTTAGTTTAATTTTAGGAATTAATATTTATCGCTTCTTTGGAGGTCCTTTGCTGAAAGATGCCATGCAGTAGCAATCAACTACAAATTGCAGGAATTGCTTTCTTTATGTTTAGCAAATCACATTCTTGTTTGGCTTTTCATGCTGAAATAGCCAGTTTAAATGAGATATATTTAAATTCTTGCCATTAAAAATACCAGTTTTGTCATCTAAGCCACCATTAAGAGCTCACTAGAGAGATTATTAGGTATTTAGTGGTAAAACAGAAAAATCAGGCCATTAGAGATGAGCTACAGTGGTTTTCATCTGTCTCATAGCAGTTGGTATACCAAGGCATTTGAACTCCAGTGGCTGTCTAGCAGATGAAGAAATTTGATGCAGAGGCAAGGAGCATCCCTAATTAATCCTGTGGCTTTTTTAAAGCAGACACTGTAAAAGGTTAATCTACCTGTGGATCTCCCTAGTCAGCTTGGGTTATTTTCCTGCATTGGACCTCAGAGGTTGACATATTCTTGACTCATGCTATGGTGGCTTGGGTTTAATCACAGTCCAGCTTTTAGGTGCTATGTTCTGTGAGAATCCAGCAAATAAGCAATGAAACAGATTGGATTTGGGCCTTAACCATCTCCTTGGCCCCAAGCTGTCTAAGCACTAGTACACAAATTATATGAAATCCAAGCTAACAAATAGAGCAATCAGGTAAAATACGGTGACTTATAAATAAACATTAGCAAAACTCCTGAGGGAAACACTATCCATTAATAGCTATCAGATATAATGTTTTAAGAAACAGCAAGAGAAGTATAAAATCACTGAACAGAATAATTCAAATGTTACCATAATTTGCCCTCTGGTGGATATGTAATAGATATTATATGAAATTCTATGAATTTGCACAATTTTCCCTCACACTCTCATATAATTTAGTGGATGGGATCGGTGATGATTACTTAATGAGCAGCTACTAGAGTTTTTTCCCCTGTGTGGTGCCGGGATTTATTTACTACAGGAAAGTTAAATCAGCTCTAAAGGCAGAATAATTAATTTTCTCATGGCCTGAGCTACTCTCCAAAGAAGTACCTGAATGCTTTACAGACATAGGGTTTGGCACAATCTGGTCAGGTTTTTAATACCCTGCCTACCTAAAGATGGTCTTGAGAAGAAGAATTCTCTGGAAAAAATACACTATATTACTTTCAATTTTGCATGACCATGCACCTGGCTTGGGACAATTGCAGACACACCTGCAGGCTGAGAAGTGATTGAGAGCAGCCCTGTGGAAAAGGGCTTGAGGGTGATGAAAAACTCAACATGAGCTGGCAATGTGTGCTCACAGCACAGGAAGCCAATGAAATCCTGGGCTGCATCCAAAGGACCCCAGTCAGAAGCTCAAGGAAGGGAATTCTGCCCCTCTGCTCTGCTCTTGTGGGACCACACCTGGAGTGCTGCATCCCACTCTGGTGCCAACAAAATAATAAGGCCATGGAACTGTTGGAGGAAGTCCAGAGGAGGCCAACAAGCTGATCAGGGGACTGGAACACCTCCCCTATGAGGTCAAACTGAGAAAGTTCAACCTGCAGAAGAGAAAGTTGTACGGGGACCTCGTAGCGACTTTCTAGTATCTGAAGGGACCTGCAAGGAAGTTGGAGAGGGACTCTTTGTCAGGAACTGTAGTGGTAAGAGAAGGAGGAATACCTTCAAACTGAAAGAGAGTAGATTTAGATTAGATCTTTGGAAGCAATTCTTTACTGTGAGGGTGCTGGGGGAACAGTTTGCCCTAAGAAATTGTGGGTCCCTCATTGCTGGAAGTGTTCAAGGCCAGGCTGGGCTTTGAGCAGCCTGGTCTAGTGAAAGGTGTTTTGCCCAAGGCAAGGAAAAGAGAGTGCACAAATTTTCAGTTTTCATAGTGAAAGCTGTAAAAGTAAAAAAATCTTGCAAAGGGTGAAGTACATTATGGCATTCCCTTAACAAAAAGCTTCTCAGTGAATAAAGTGAGTGTCAGGCAGATTTTTTTAAAAAAGGAAATGCAATCAGTCTTCCTATTGATTTATATTTATCCTTATCTAATTCTGTACATAATCTAAATTTAAATCCATCTACCATCTACTGCTACAATTTCCATCCACTGGAAATTAAAATCTGGTTGTTTACCCCATGCTGAATTATTCTATTTACAGATACTTCATTTATGATTAATCAGAAATTTCAACTGCGTGAGCTAGGTAGATTCATTACTAATGCACATGATGGAGCCCACTAATCCCAGCCCACAGCTTTTAATGACCTCAAACTCCCTCTCTGTGTATGTACAGATATTTTGCTTCCAAACAACATGGGTTTTACCTCACTTCTTACTCAACCCTGTAACTGGCTACTCAATTCTTAATTATTATTAATGACTCACTTTGCCCTGAGGAAAATATTCACCAAAGCAAAAGCTACCAATTGCACGAGGCTCATTAAAGTCACATTAGTTTCAATATTTGAGAGGATACTTCAAAACCGTAAATAACTCATTAAACTAGTTACATCATCTTCCTCCTCTCATGTGCATGTAAGAATGTATTTATTCTTGTGCCTTAGCCACCATCAAAGCACAGTCATGAAAATTACTTTGTCATACTACTGGTTTTTTGAGCACCAAAATCATAGCCATAGATTAAAACAGTCATAACCTAGAAGGAAAAATTAATTTTTTAAAAAAAATTAATAGGCTTAACAAAAATACTTTAAATTACACAAGTTCTCTTCAGTAAATACCAGGTTTGATCACAGAATGGTTGGGGTCAGAAGGCACATCTGGGGATCATTTATTCAACACCCAAGATAAAGGAATGAACACATGCTTCCAAATCCACCACTTGACCTGAATATCTTGGCAGTTTGTACACAGAGACACAAAAACAGCAAAATCTTTAAATTCAGAAATCTTCAACTTCCGTAGAAGTCCTAAGTAAGAGAAGTTTTCCAAGACAGGCTGTAGGAAACATGCTTAAAACCAAGATTTCAGGTGCCAGTGTGAAGACAGTCTGTGTAAATAAGCAGAAAATGCTGAAAAGAATCACACGTTTATGTGTATGTAGTTATTCTTTGGTACTCAGAATCACAGAATGGGTCAGGTTGGAATGGGAGATGCAGGGCAGGTAAGATCTGTCAGATATGGCCCAAATTTTTAGACTCTGAACTGAAGCAGGTACTACAGTGGTTTTAAGCATAAAGCCATAGAAAGTGGTGTGCACCCGTAAGAACATTCATGTTTGAGAGAAGAGGATGCCACCTTTGCTGGTATCACCTTGGCTGCCTGGGACAGCAGGAGGATCCAGAATATCAGTGCAGTGGTTGCTCAGCTCTCTTCCCTCAGTTCAGGGTAATCTTGTAGCAGGGCATTTCCACACCCAAGAAAATTATTCTGTTTAAGAAAAAAAGTTTCTGTTTACCTCTGGACATATAAAGAAGCCAAACTAGAAAGTTCTGTGCTCCTTTTGTCTACATTGGCCCAGTGCCAGCACAGGGACATTAGCTGGGCTTTAGAAATGTTTCTCAAAACCTGTAGCTGTTTTTATTGGCAGCAAGCAGAACTGGGCCTCCTAAAACATTAAGTATTTAAGAAAGGGAACACAGATGCTCAAATGCTTTTTGGGAGTGTTTTAGGTTTCAGATGCTTCTCTGGCACCTGTGAACAGCTTTTGTTCTTTTGTTTATGTATTGTTTGTTATTTTACCATTTATTAAAACCTTTGCTTTACAAAACACCACCAAGGAGCCATCTCACAATATTATTAAGCCCCTCTGAGAAGTTGCAGGTCAACCCTCAGACTTGAAACATCTTCATGGAGCTTATTACAGGCTGGCCACGTGTAAGACTGTATCATCATCTCTGCAAAAAAACCTTCCTCTTTTAGGCACAGATCTAGTTACTTCTACATTGCTGGACACAGAAAGGAAAAAAATGACCAATTGCTTCTGGAGCCCTCAGGAGGAGCAGAGCCTCACTAATATCCCTGTGCACCTGTGAGAGTGACAGTCCACTTTATAAGCTTCAACATTGAATAGCTGCTATGGGTATTTTTTTCTCTGTGTGAACATAAGCACTGGCTGGTTCTAAGCAAGGAACTGAAGAATTACATCTATTTGCTGTCACTATATATTTTGTATAGCTCCCAGGAAAGAGTTTAATTTGCAACACACAGGCCATCATTTTTGTCAAGTGGCCTTATTATGATTATTACTTGTTGTATGTGGCTCTCAACACATTTATGGGAAGATCTGAGTCAGCCTAAATGACCTTGCAGTACACAGGATCACATCCAGACAATAAAATCTTTTTCCTTTTTGAGGGGTGGCTTAGATATTTCTGAACAATTCATTACAGATATATACATTTTCAGTGAAGCTTCTGGTTTTATCAATCAAATTTAGGCACTCCACTAGAATAAATTAGAAAAGTGTTTCAATGTTTTCATTATAGTAGTTGTATGGTTACTAAGGTTAAGTTTTACATTGTAAGTTCTTAATTAATATTGCCTTTATTTTACTAATAAAACATCTTAATATTTTATTAATAGTTGGCAAATAAATAGTGACTTGTTTCATGCTAATAACACAAAAACAATGCTAATATAAGAATGATAAATCCAGGAAAATCAAGGCACTCTAAACAGCACAATGCCATTTGAATTGATATATCCTACAGTCAGCTGTTTTCCAAAGGTCTTGACTGGTATCCCAAAAACTTTTCAGCAATATAGCCTAAGATTGCAACTATGAATATGAAAATAATACAGGAGCTGGAAAAAACTTTGTGCATATTAGTGTACTTAAAGAAAACTGTGCTTCCATTTATGACCTTAACAAGCACAAAAATTCATTTGTATTTATAGCACTTTAGAAAGCATGTCCCCTTAGTGGTAGCAAGGCTCAATGGGAGAATTCATGGTTTAATAGCATAATGTGCTAATAGCAACACCTATACGTGGCTGACTCTGTAATTGTGTCCCTCTGGATATGGGAACCTCGTCTGAACACATTCAAATTGTCCTAGACTGCAAATGCCTGGAGCTATTCCAAGCTCATTCCACTTCATAGCTGCTCTAAAAATAAACTCAAGAGTTTTGCACTTCATTCTTTTATGCTCAGGTTGGGGATTTAGTGATGTGAAATACTAGAGGTCCAGTGCAGTTCCTCTCCAGATGGCTTCTAGGTGCAATTCAGGAAGGAGGCAATTAACTGCCTGCAGAGCACATTCAAAGTGCAGTGAAACTTTCTTACAAACACACATAACCCACGTAGCCTCAGTGTCTTTGTGCAGTGGGCATCACCACCCTGTGATGTCTGTCACACATGAAGAGGAATATAGGAATATAGGAACATAGGAATAGCTGACCACTATTGCTCTTTTAACATCTCAGTTCTCTGCAGTTGTAGCAATGTCTGAGGGTTACCAGCTAAGCAGTTATGCTCCAGTTGGCATGTTAGGATTGCATCTATTAAAAAGTTGCTCCCCAAAGAGGTCCAAGACAAAAGAGAAGATGTGGATACAAGAAGCAGAGAGGAACAGCTCTGGATTCTGGATTGACTGCCCTGTGTCCTCAGGTGCAGTGACAGCACACCTGCAACACAGACATTTTAAGAAGCATAATTTTCATATCAGTGATCTCTATGACTTTTGAGCTGCTTGATACCTGTAAAAGCAACATACAGTGCAGTGGGCTTCAGTAGCTGAATGGTTAAAGTGCTTAAAATGTTATCTAAAATATTACTTAATAGAAATGTTGCAGTAGTTCTCAAATATTTTTCTTAGCTTTCTACAAAAATAAATTAACTTGTTGAAATCCACTTTTTTGGAGAGACTCTCACTTTTCCTCATACTTGAGAAACAATTTATGAAGGAAGAGGAAAGCACCAATCTTCTCAAACCAGAAGAGCAGAGATAAACTCTTGATGCACTCTGATACACAGAGATAATGCAGGCTCAAGAGGTACAATGTTGGGCATCTAAGTCTCTGAAGTGTGGAATTTTCAGCTTGAAAAGTAACAGCTTCAAAGTTCTTACAAGAAACTGAAGGAAAAGAGTTTGAAAAGGGAAAAAATACAGAGAAAAAAAAAAAACTGTAATGGAAATAGGTTCTTCTGCCTTAATACATAAAAAACTGGTTTCCTATCAGTTGCAGAGGTGCAAATCTCAGCTGTTCCTGAAATTGCAGGACATTTTAACTGACAGCAAAATCTGGTCCAGCAAAAATAGTTTTATTTTTATTGCAGCCACCTTGCAACAAGCACTGTCCTTTAAAAACAAACTTTTGAAATTGAATGTTCTCTTGCTGCCTTTTATCAGAGAAGAGCAGCCCGTCAGAGCTCTTTGCAGTTTCCCAGGGGTGCCTGCAGACATTAAGAGAGATGAGCAGGTCAAGGCACACTAAAACATAAGAATATCCCAGGCAGATCATACACAGAATTTACCTCTAATGTCCTCTTCAGGCAAATGTTCTTGCATAAATTCAACTTCATGCACACCTGCCAGTAAATTTGTAGATTAATTTTTTTTTTCAGGGATGAATAATAAATCATATAAGATTGGAAGTACAATCACATCAAGAATTTCTTAGTATTGCTGCTTGAGGGTGGAGCATACAAGTAGAAAATGAAATACCACTTACAAGGGGAAGAAGTAGGACCATACAATAGTTAAAGCTACATTTGCAAGTGATTAATGTTTGAATTTTAAAGTCTTAATTTGCCTGGAAATATTTAAATCGGCTGTATCTGTGCAGTTCTTTATAAATTCTTTTTGACTTGCAGCATTTTCAAAAGTGCTTAGGTAGTACAGGACTCTTAGATTGGAAACAGACGAACTCAAATTTAGAAAAAAATGCATAGATGCCTAAAGGATCATAATTTTTGTCAGAACCATTACATTGAGGTCATTAGTGTAAGTGACATAGAAAAGAGTATTTGCCAAAGCTAAGTTCAGCCCAGCTCATTTCCCCAGTCACTCTACATAGTCCATGGAAAAGAAAACTTTTCTGGACCATAACTAGGAAAAAGCAATGTCTCATTATAAGGGATGTAGTGACTTCCTCCAGCCTCAGTTCTGCGGTGAGACCAGGCACCCCAGTCCATCCCTGGATTTCCCCGAGAGGTAAATGCAACTTAAGATGTTGAAAAGTCACAAATGCTCAAAAGAAGAAGGGAATCAAGAGGGTTAGAGTAGGTGAGAAATACTTTAGATTGTGAATGCTGATTAGTGCCAGATAATTGTGTTTCTGTGTAACTAGAACAGAACATTTGAACTCCCAAACAAAATCCTACTGTCTGCTACTGCAACTTGTTGGCAAGGCCTGGAACTAAAAGCAGTCACAGATGCTGAATCATGATTAATACCAGACATGAGGCAGAACCACCAGTTCAGATACATTGCACATCTGCAAACAGAGTGGTCAAATGTAGAAAAACAAGCTGTCAAATGGAGAAAAACAAGCTGTAAAATGCAAAATGTAAAAACAGGATGGAAAAACTTTGTGGCACACAGCTGACATGACTCTCTGCCCAGATTTCCCAGCAATGGAAAGCGAAGGCTTGAGTGAATGTGGCTTTGGAAATTTGTGAGTGTGTGAAATAATCAAAAAGGGTAAAAGCCGTAAGCTTGAAAGGTTTTAAGTAAATCCCAGTATTCAAATCCATACAGGATTTTATTCAGTTCATCTCACCCATAACAAGGGTTCAACATGAGGGGTTGTGCAGGATCAACAAGCCTTTCAAATCATATTCTGAAAAGTGTTTTCAGTCTTGATGGGTGATAAGGGGCCCAGCAAAGTTCACCATTGCCCATGTCAGTTTTGCTCTTCATTCAGCAGAAAGAGCAGGAGTGAAAGCCCGTCATGCTGAGAAATGTAGGCTGGATTCATAACAAAATTTGGAACAGTCTTAAGTAGGGTTAGATCTAGTTTTGACATTGGCACACATGAATGCATACATTGTCATTATTTTGGTTAGTGATGCTTTTCAAGCTTATTTGTATTCAGCTACAGAAAAAAACCCTCCAAACCAGTGGATTCCGTTGATGTGGAATAGACATCATGTATAAACAACAGGAACAGTTTCAGTTTCATATTCATGTTTTTGTGGGGTAGTTTGGGTTTTGTCTTGGATTCTTTGTTTTTAGGTTTTGTTTGGGTTTTTTTGACATTGTCTAGCCATGGTTTTTATTTAAATGTGCGAGGTTAAACTACCCCAAAACCAAAATGCTATTAAAGACAAGATCAAATTTTGAGATGCAAAACTATCACCTTTTGAACAGCTCTTCTGCTGTCTTTAGCTAATCCCCTGAGAATTCTATCCTCTGTATGGCTTCCATAATTGCAATGTTCAGTCATCTCAAAGACATTATTTCTGTCTTATTGGCTGAAATTATGCCCCCTATTCACATCTGATAATGGTTCTGATTTTGAATCATACAATTCAGACACTTCACAGCAGTAGCAGCAAGGGCAGAACATTTTAATTATTTTGCAATGCCTTTGCTGCTAGTATAATTTTATCTCTCATTCCTACATGCTGCTTTTTTAGATGCACATCTCACAATATGCAAAAAGAGTGCACATCTCACTAGAAAAAAAGAAAACAACTATAGAATGGAAGTCAGGTTAAAGCCCTGTGTTAAAACACCTAGGTGTTTTCTTGTTACCAAACCCACTTCAATGAAGTCTTCAATTTTGCCAGTCATTAATTTGGATCTAGAGCCCCTAAACCACAATGGATTTATGCCTGATGCAGTCCATAATAGATAAAAGGTGTTAATTCATTCACAATTGGCTGCTATTCCAGTTCTACACTCCTGATATGTCTTTTCTCTTTCTTTTAGTAAAGAAGTGTATATACTTTAAATTAACAATTTGGCTTTAGACTCCATAAAAATGTACACATTAATTTATGTGTCTTGTATGGCTACAAAAGAGCTAAAAAACCCTGATAAATTAAATTGCTATGCATATGAGAAATGCTACAAGCCTGCTAATATATATATATATATTTTTTTTTTTCCCCAGGACAAATACAAGTGTTTAAATGGTCTGGGAAAGGTAACTCCACGTAGCTTGATCCACAGTCTTAGAAATCTAATCAAAAGCTTTTCCTAATTCTTAGACTGAATCTTTATTAAACTTAAATCAAACCATTACTGAACTTAGATAAATTTCTTTCCTAGAATCTTTAAAGAATGACTGACACCTGCTTTTTACACGGTAGGTTGCTATCCCTTCTTCCAACTTATTTCCTTTTTTTTTCTTTTTAAATCTTTATATTTTTATAGAAATAAATCTATTCCATAGCTTTTATGTATTTGTTTATTCTAGGATACGTCATTAATTTACATATTTTTTGAAGTTGCTAGAGTTAGATACTTATGACAGTTGTCTAACCTGTTTCTAAGGAATTTACATGTTATCTTTTTCACAACCCACCCCAATACTGGATTTTTATTCAGCTAGAATGAGGATTTTCCTTTTTGGCAACAACATTCTAACATTAAATGCTATTTTGCTACCTATCTGCTTTAAGGTTCAGACCCCTTCTTTTCTCTGTTTCATAGTCTTTTTGTGTGTGTGTGTGTTTGTCCTTCCTAGTGGAAAAGTTCTTGTATTTTCTTTGTTGATTTAATTCTCTTGATTTTGGACTCCATTTCTTGAGTGGCTGAGTTTACTTGTTTCCTCTGACCCTTTCTTCTGATCTGCTTGCATGAAACACTGTCAAAATATTCCACAGGGTGGAGAGAAATCTTCTGCACAGAAGTTGACTGACAGTGTTTATACACATTTTACCTACCTGGATGTAGCCATGATATTCCTTGAGGGAATTCCCAGGAGCAGATGAACACAGGCAGAGAATACAGGCACACATGTGATGTTTATAGCCTCAGACCACTTTTTATGCATGAAGCTCAATGGAATTTAGTTCCACTTATCACTCTGCTTTGTTATGTGTTTACACTGTGCAGAAAACATCTTTCTGTCATAACTAACAAATGCCACACTTTTGGCTGCTGCATCTGATCTCCTTGTTATGAACATTGTTAAATACATATTTTGGCTTGACTTTGGTGTAGCCATGAGCTTTCTCTGCTGAATAATTTATTTCCCACTGTCTTGTTTATGTTAGTTTACAGTTCAGTTTATGGTGGCAACAGCTTTTACATCCTCTAGTTCATGATTATGTGATAGGAGTGGGGGAAGCTAAACACTCGGAGGCAAAATACTCTCATGCAGAGGATCATTCTGCTGTTCAGTGCTGTGGGGTGGAGACTCAGGATAGGCATAGGTATAGATTGCCATTGTCAAAAGTTGCCTAAAAGCCAAAGGTGTTAAGCCAGCAATTCTCGCAAGTATATAGTCTTTGTAATAACAAAAGTCAAAACTAGTATGGGGCAATATGAGGTTGTATAGACAATATAATTGGTCTAATGTTGATTTAAATTTAATCTCAAAGTCAAAATCTCACTCTTCTAAGAGTGAAATTAACATATATCTGAAATATTTTATACTGACCAAAGTAGAAAGAATCCATTAATTCATTTTGCTGGAAAAAATTGCAACTTATATCACTTGGGAAATCTGCCCTCTCAAAAAGACTGAAGGTCTGAGAGGTATTAATGCCTACTGAAATAATGGGAACTGCTGATGCTCTTGGAAACAAACTCTGTAAAGTTACATTATCTTAACTTACTGCTTTTTTTTTAATGTTTTCTATTCTTATTATAAGGTCCAGCAGAAGGACAATATCCTACAACACAGCAAAATTTCATCTTCATGTGACAACTACTTCAGTCACAACTACTTTTCCTCTCAGAAGGTTATTCTACAATGTATTGAACATTGTCTGTGAACTGGCAGTGGGACTGTGAACTATTACCAGAGAAATATTTTTCAACATTGCCTTCTGTAGTATTTGATGCATGCTATGAAAAACACCTGGTTTTACTAAAGCTGGAAAAAGAGCTTGGATTTTTATCCCAGAAGAGAATTTTAACACCGATAATGAACTATTCTTATAAACTTCTTTGAATGAATGTGTCTGCATATCTTCCAGTGTTAATCAATATGCAGCTGTTAGGAAGAAAAACACTGAACCAAGACAAAAATCTCAGAGCACTGTTTATGTGCCAATATGTGGGACTAGTTGTGAGTGAGCAGAACACAGCCCTTCCAGGGGCTGGGTCATTCACATGCAGATTATTAGAGAAACACTTCAGGAACAGCTGCTCAGACATCAATGTCTTCCAGTGTCCTTGACAGGTGACAAAATAGCTGTTACATCTCTAGTGCACAGCAGTGTCAGCTCAGCCCAGCTCTTACCACAGGCACAGGCTGATACAGAGGTAAAGAAAAGGTTTTTCCCATTTAAGGGAAATTTCATTCTTCTCTGATCAGCAGCAAAGGGAGCAGTTAGTGTTCAACAGACCTTTGAGTTTCAGAGGTAAAGACCTTTCCCTGGCCTGATGCAGCTTATCTTGGATTCCATATATTAGTACTTAAAAGTCCATTAATCCTGACTGAACGTGCTTTACTAGAAACTTTGAAATAAAAAGGCAGGATAACTGGTGAACAAAACAGAGGGTACAGACTTCTTACCTGATATTCCCCCTGACATTTCAGCATCCAGCCTCTCTCAAACCATGTAGCTGCAGCAGCAGAGATAGGGAGATATGGAGTGACTGAGTCACCTCTGACATTTATTTTGAGTCATGAAAATAATATTATGCATTTATAGTGCAGTAATTCTTCAAATTGAATTTATTCCTGTGGACTTCTCCAGCATTCCTCTTATCAGGTGATAAGACTGAGTTTTGTTCACACTTATTTTCCAGCCATGCTTCACAACCACTTGAAGGTTTCCCATTCAGGAGGAAGAGTTTTATTAGGGCACATGGACCAGTCAATCTATCCATGCCAGTGAACTGCAGGAAAGGCCAGCAAATGGTTCAAGTCACTGGTGCTCTGGCTGAGCAGTCCATCACTGAAGAGAGCAAAAGTTTTTAATGCATTAAATTCCACTCAGTACTGGAATAAGTGGCTATATGCTACTTCAGGAAATACCAACCCAGTAATAAAAAAGAAATAATTTTAGTTTAAATTCCTTCAAATTGTCAGTTCGTTTTCACACTGAGTAATTTTCTTCTGTTAATCCAACCACCATTACCAGCAGTAGGCAACTGATTTCTCCAGCTAGTGTTTTTTTGTAACAGCTCTGAATTAATTATGTTCATCATTTTATAAGCAAATTTCAAATATGCAAGAAGATGCCCCTGTGGTATGAAGCTTTGCACATAAACTTGAGCTACACAAAATACATTCTGTAGTATATATAACCTAATATAATACAATCACAATATATTACAGCCACTGAAGTAAGAATAATTTTGATTTCACATGCAAAGAAGCTGTGAACGACTTATTAAACTTGCTGCAGTTTCTTAGTGTCTTCCTTATTGATTATCTTTCATTGCATCTCTCAAGTCTTAGAGCAAGAATTGTGATATTCAATTTTTGTTAGAGCTCTTTCTCAAGAATTTCATCCATTTATTCTTCCATTACCATTTTCAGTGTCAGGTTCTAATTTTTGGATATAAATCTACAGCAAACCTAATGCCATCTCCTATAACAGCTGTGTGCTACAATAAAAGGCAAAAAAACAGATATCTATACAGCATTATGCTACCCACTCTAGCATATGTAAAATTTGTACTAAATGAGGCAAATTAGCTACTGTTTGGGCTTAAATTTTAAAATTTTTTTTGTGTCCTGATGTTGAAGTTCAATAAACTAATAAACTAGAAGACCACTAGAAAATATCTTTCACTTGAAAAAAATTAAATGGCTTGCTTGAACCAAAATTCTTATGATTTGTGGATTAAAAATGAATTATTCTGAAATAAAAATGCATTTATGAGGCAAGGTATAGATTTCCACTGTTTTAGTATATCAACCGAATGTCTCATGTCACAGCTGACAAAAAAGTCCATCCAGGTCCCGTAACAGAAGAGCAGAAGGCACCCCACGACTACTCTGCCTCAAGTCAAGTTTTGTGGGTAAACTTC
This sequence comes from Sterrhoptilus dennistouni, assembly GCA_013397095.1. Classification (NCBI taxonomy): domain Eukaryota; kingdom Metazoa; phylum Chordata; class Aves; order Passeriformes; family Zosteropidae; genus Sterrhoptilus; species Sterrhoptilus dennistouni. The sequence goes on along the minus strand of VWZU01005070.1, from coordinate 1,690,457 downwards.
TGTTGTCCTTCTTATAAAGTGTATGTGCAACCAGATTTGGGTTAAATTTCCAATTTATAAGCTAATTCTTTGTCAAATATTTATAGGCCCTGTAAATAGACACTCTTACAGTATACTCTTTGACAAGACAGACTGCAGACACTCTCAGCAGATGGAGTAGAGGAGCTGACAGAACAGCCAAGAGGGCACAGGGCCTCTAATAGCCTCTGAGATCTCTTTTAGTGAGCCTTTGACACTTTCTTTATATATGAAATGAGAACTCTTAACTGCTTTTCCTGCACAGTTGTACTACAAACTACAAACCGTGATTTTTGAATTAGTCATATGGTTATTGTGCTTGTCTTTCTATGAAAATTTTCTCACTCAAACATCCTTGAGAATATGAGTCTAAATCTGACTTCATGTACTCAAAATGTATCTGTATCATAATGTATATTTCACATACATTAAAAAAAAAAAAAATCTCTATGGCCCTTGATGGTGCAGCACCAAGGATCAGGACAAGGAACAGGGAGGTTCTCAAGGTAGTTTATCCCCCAGAGAGGGTCAGGGACAAAGAACTAAAATCAGCACTTTGCACGGTCTATAAGACGGGGGAGGTACAAGAGATGGATACAATTCTCCAACTAATAGAGATTGTACAAGGGAGGAACTAGAGGGGGGACTCACAGAACTAAAACCAATGGGGGAAAGCAAGGGGAGGATACGAAGCTTAGGGCGTCGAGGAACATGGAAACTTCTAGACCTGAAGGTGGGGTCAGCTATGGATTGACAACATTAGGAGGCAGGGTCAGGGAGGAGTTTAGGCAGGGGGCTGAGACAACAAGGACAGACAAGGGAAATTTCTAGAACAAAGGGCAGGGATTAGGGAAGATTGACATTCAGGTAGGTGGGGCAAAAGGCAGTTTGGGGAGTGATAGACAATTCGGAGAGGAAGGGGAAACTTGGAATAAGCCAACAGGTTGGAACAGACCATTTAAAAGGTTACATTAGAGAAAATCACACCACCACATCCAGGGAGCCCTGCTTGTTTGCCTTGATGTTCTCCCCAGGAGTGAGATGTCAGCAAGGAGCATGGTGCCCCTTTGCTCTGACTGGTTCTTCCCTGCCCACTGGCCAGCAGACTCTGACACACACAGTGCACACCAGCTCCCCTCTGCCTGGTTCTCCTTCAGGGTGAGCTAGACTGGGTCAGTGTCAGCTCTGCAGCCGCCCATTCTGGGGTGGTTTGCAGAATGAGCATTACCACTGAGACCACCAGACATGTCTCATTTTGAGATCCCCTTGGGGGTCCACTATGAACTCTGCTGCGATGGTTGTGGTGTCGCAGGATCCCTCTCCTGCTATGCCAGGCCAGCCCTGACACCAGCCACAGTACAAGGTACGTTTTGGTACCTTGGGGAACCTCGCTGATCCTGCGGAGCCTTTTCTGCCAGCAAGGAGTGAGCAGCGATGAGAAACAAAGGCAGACTCTGATATAGGGACAGCAACTGAAGTTTATTGGTAACCCATGAGGGGAGACCCCACCTCCAGAGTGTCAGTCTTAACATGGCACAGAACACTCTGGAACAGCAGCTTATATGGGGGGCTGGAACAAGGGGATGGGTTAATTGCCAAGCCAATCAGGGCTATCAGGGGAGCAGCTCAGCAGGTGACAGACAGACATTACAGCAAACCAAGGGGAAGTAGGAGGGAAAGGTTGGGGTCTTGTCCAATCACTCGATGCTCTCCCTGGAACTTTCTGGGCGCAGGGAGAGGCCCCGAAGTGACAGACAGGCCCCAGGGGTTACATAACACATTGATTGACACAAAACTGTAACTTGGGAGAAACCATATGGGGAAGGACAGAGGGGTACATGGAACAAACCATTTTACAGCATAAAATCAGGAACCATTAATAACAAGGAACTCAATAAAGTTAAAACCACACCACTACACTCTGGGTGTTATAGAAGAGTCTGAAGATTTTTATACCTTTTATAAAAAGGCTAGGAGAATACAGCACTAACCTAGTAGATCCAGGTGAGTCAGAAGACACTTAAGGCTTAATCTTAGGGGAAAACCAGCAGCTATGATGTAAAAAGATGGGCGTTTTTTTCTACTTGTATCTTTGCCACATGTGGAAAAAGAAGGACAAATTCCTTTTCTGTGTGGTGAAAGAGTATGATAGATTTTGTAGCATAGAAATAAGGGAATTTGTCTAAGAGAAGTTACTCTTGAAACATGATTCTTATCATAAGACTTAAGATTATTTAATGTAGAAATAGAACTTCTTCCTATAAAGACCATATCCAAAGATTTATCTATATTAGCAGAGTTAACTAAACACCACACAAAAACTACTCCAGAAATCCCATTCTCTCTCTCTCGTTTTTTGTTTGCTTGTTTTTTTGGGGGTTTTGGGGGGTTTTTGGGGGGGTTTTTTATGACTATATAAGTCTTGTGCTGCAGAACAGCACAGCTTTCAAAGATGGGGTGAAACTTGTTCTTTGCTGTAACCAAGTGACCAGAATATTTTGGCCAGGTGGCTTTTGTATTTTGAATTTCTCAAGCTTAAGAAAGAATGAACCTGAAGAATAGGTTTTGATTTTCTATCTGTAAAGTTTTTTGTGGTTGTTGTTGTGGTATTTCAGGGTACCTGATGGCTCTCTGGAAGAATGAATGAATATCACACAGTCTGTACTGGAGACATGTAACTCACTGGGTTGGCACCTGAGGTCAGGCACGACACTGTGCAAGACAATAATCCTACCCTATCTGTGGGCCAACTACTTTAAAAATAAAAACGTTCATCTTCCCCATTGATTCCTCCACATGGTCTGTCGCAAAGTGCTCCATCTTATACACGTTCTGTACACGCCTTCCAAGATGGCTCTGCCTTGTTCTTGGATTGAATTTGTTCATACATCTAATATCCAATAAGTCTTCTTATCTGCTTGTTTGTTACGGTTTGTTTGGGTTTGTTTCCCTACTTCTGCCACCTATATTCTCTCAAATATCTTCTGTTAAACACTCAGAGGCACTCAAAATGTAAATCTAACACAAAGTTTTGATAATGCAATTTTTATCTGTCATTCAGAGATCATTGGACAAAACAAACAAATAAACAAAAACCCCTCACTGTGCTGGAAGTGAAATTACATTATCTCCTTTTAGACAAAACTACAGAAGTCTGAGTTTTATGTCTCTGATGACTAATTTATAATAGCAATTGAACACTCCAGGTTCCTGGTAAAGTTACAATCATAGGGCTGCAACTTCTCTTTGAAGTACTTTCACCACGTTGTACTTAAATCCTTTTGATTAGATTGGAGCACAAATGTCTCAATTCTGATTTTTGCTATTGAACTATGTGAAAATAACCAGTTTCTTAATTTATGTTGTTAAACATTTTGTGAGGAAATTGCCTATTGTGTTTTGTTGTGGTTTTCATTAATATAGTGTAACTCAGCTTTCTCTAAGATTAAAATCAAAGATGAATAACTTTGTGCTCAGCTAGAGCATGCCATTTGCTAATTCATCTGAGATCAATAGTGCTTGAATGAATAATTTAGTAAACCACTGTGCATCCTTTTAAGATGCTTTATTTTCTTCCACAAATTACACTTATTTGCAAAAATATATTTAGAGATCTAGGGGAAAAATTATTTCTCTTTATTTTCCTTTATTTTTTTTTCTTAGTAAGCACAAAATTAGTTTGTGGTTTTTAATTCTGAATACCTGACTGAAAAATCTTTCAGGATTTTAAAGTCTTAATATTGGCTTTTATTAAAGCACTCTTTGGACTTTCTTTTTACTTTTTTTCTTAATGATTGTTTCTATGATGCTCATTGCAGTCCTGTGCAAATAAGTGATTGTGAACAGCAAATGTAGTGTTGAAAAACAAACAACGGTTCATATGTGCACATTAAGTGTAACATCAGTGTAACAGTTGTCAGACAGATTGATCTTTTGTAGCAAGTCCAAAATGCCTGAAAGAAATGGAACATATGCAAAACACAGTTAGGCCAGTGACCTAAATTAGCAGGCACAGGTCATCTCAGGTATTTGGGTGTGATGCCTGTGTTCAAAATCATTTAAGACTGAAAAGATCAAATCGTGGGATCAAATAGGAAAGATCTCTCCAGTGAAATGTTTTCCCCACAAAGGGATTAATGCACTTTTAAGAGAGGTTTCTAGCTAGGAAGATATGGATTGGGATGATTTTTAACTCAGGAGTGAACTGAAATTATATTACCATAATTATGTTTCTATGTTTTTGTCTAATAATTAGTCTGTGGGCCAAAAATGTGGGGTGAGGGGGAGAAAAGGCCAAGAGTACTATGAATTTTGGAAAGAGCTTCAGGTAAGGAATGAATGAATGGATGGATAGACATTAATTCACAGAATTTTAGCTGTTTTTATTCTAAGACAGATATCTCAGAAGCTTTACTGCATAAATGATTTAAGAATACTCCTTCTGCTAATGTCACTTCTTCACTGCTTGCCTTGCAGTTATTTTGATGACTTCTTAAGGATATACTTTCAGATTCACAAGATAATGCAATTCTTGCAACTTTCATCCTCACTTTAAAGGAAGAAGATATACCTTCTAATGCTTATGGCTGCACATAATAAGTAGAAAGCTATTCTGTGCATTTCTTTGATGCACAGAACCTAAACATCTCTTTTTTAGTGCCACATTTTTAAGAGAAATCTTCTGGGAAATACAGAAAAGTGATATATTAGGATTGCCATTTGGGATGTGATGGGACATTTAAGAAAAAAAAAAAAAAAACAAAAAGGAGATTTGTGTCTCTCTGGACCTGAATGCTGGAAAATGTTACCTTAGGACATCCTAGATAGCACCTGGTTACTGGCCTTAGGCAGGTGAAGTGAGTCCAGGACATAGTGTAATTAGGTTGACATATGCTCTGATCTATTGGATTAACTGCTTAAATTGATGTACCATTTCCCCCTCCTCTATAAAAAGAGAAATCTGAATGAGGATTGCATATCTCACTCTGACAGTAGTATCTAGCACCATAATACTTGTGCCCCTTCTGGATCTAGACCATGGATATGTGAAGAAGAGTGTCCTCAATGGAGAATAGATACCCTATACTGGTGTGAATAGCTTTCACAGTATTTGCAATTTATTCCATATTAGAATCTGAAAACTTTGCCTTTTCACAGATGGTTAAAAAACCAGGATGAACTAGGATCTAGTATCCAGTGTTAATGTTATACTTTGTCTTTATTAAGTGGAAGGTTATTGATTTGAATAATTGCATTGCATGACATGTCATTACCTTGTGTCAGTGAATTAATGCTAACAAAATACCTGGGAAGAGAAAATTAGTTCAGTAATACTGCTAATAGTCATAACGATGTATTGATTACGTATTAATACAATAAGACATATAGTTTATGCAGTATATTAATTCTATATTGATATCCATAAATATTTTTAATATTGTGCCTAATTGTCCAATTATACTTTCTGTTTGGAATCTGACTATAGGGAATTTTCACCAGTGAAGAAATGTGTATGGTCTTGTTTTTCTAACATGTCTGTATATTTGTTTTCTTTTGGATTACAGAAATGTCAGTCAAGGTGTCCCTGAAGCTGATCCTACTGGCTACGTGCTGAGCAGAATTTGTACCTACAAGGGAAATTTTACCTTGGGCTCTTTAGAAACATAATGCAACCAAACTGTGTTACTGGCAAATTATGTGTAAGAAACTTCATTTTAAACTGTGTATTACCCTTTTTGTGTCAGTGACATCCTCTCTTCTTTGCCTTTATTATCCATGTTGGTCATTTTCAAGTATATATCTTAAAACACATTTTTTTTCAAAACTGAGGTCTATTGTGAAATAACGACAAAAAGAAAAAAGCCCACAACATGTCTGTGGTGGTGATTTTAAGCCATTCACTATGCAGCCTTTCTTCAGAGATCTACAGACATAATTGCACACAATTCAATGCTGGGCAGTGTAATTTGGAGGCATTTTCATGTCTCAGGTGATTTGAGTTTTTTGGTGCCAGATTGTTTTCTGTGTAAGGAATTCCTCCCCCATTGGCAGCACTGTCAACAAGCCTATTTGTCAGCCTGACTGAGGTACTTACAAATTACTTTAGATTTGCACATTAACATGATGCAGAATAACCTTTTACATCCAGTATCAAGAGATCTATTCTAAACACAAGCATCTAATAAATGCATCAAGGCACTTCTTATGCAGCCCTTGGCAATACAGGTGATGTCAGATAGAACAGCTCCATTGGGGTAGCTGCAATCTTTTCATCTCTGGTTTAAAAGCCTCTTTTTCTACTGCCTGCAAATGTCAGATACTAACCAACACATACAGATAAATTGATTTAGGCAGACATCATAAGTGTCTTGTTTAGTTAGAAAAAAAATCAGGAATCACTGGGGAAATAACTCTTACAGCTAGTACTAAAACAATAGACCTGAGTGACTTGTGGAAAGATTCTCACATTTGTGATAAACAAGCTAGCTTGGATAACAAAAATTGTCTTTCTGTGCAACATCAAGCTAAGATTTAGGCTAATTAATTTTGTTTCTTGTGAAGATGCAGGGCGTATACCAAATTTTTTGGTGTGTCACATTACCATTTAGCTTTCTCCCATGAAGTTAACTAGGTCATCCCTGCACTGAACTGAACTGAACCTACTATAGTGTAGATACAACTCAGGCAAGGAAATTCTTCCTAGAATTGTTGCTTGCCTTTTTATTTTGTATTCCCACTCCATTTCTAGTAGTTGATTTAGAAAAATCTCGTGTTTTTCTTTGACATCCTCACATCATTAAGACTGATACATGGAATGGTTAAGTGACTATAGCAAATTTATTTATGGATTATCATATCCATGGTTAGAACAAATTTGTCTCTGTGTGATAAAAATACTATTTTCCTTTTTTGTTAATTTTTTGATATGAAGCAGAGGGATGACATCAGCAGCATTTTATGTGCTTTAACTGTCTTTAATTGTGCAGTAACAGACTCCCTGAAAGTTTTTTGACATATTTTTTGCTGAAATTTTACACTGTCATGTATATTCCATGACAGTTTAACAATGCCTGGAAGCAAAGAATTAAGATGCTAAGATATGTTCTAAATACAATTACAAGGCCTCACCCACTATATTTTGGGTTCAATATTACTTAAAAGGATTACCAAGGGAAAGCTACATTAATTTGCAGCTCAAACCTGAGAAGTGAGTGCAAGTTCACTGTAACTTGTAACCTAAAACAATGGATGTCAGTAAAACCAGTATGAAAGACAAACAAATGGGATAAATTTGACTTAAACTGATTTTAACTCTCCAAAAATCAAATATTTATGCTAAATTACTCTATGCTTAATGGAGATATTTAGGTAGCCCAGGAAGTGCAATATAGATAAGAGTGGTACCTGAGAGACCAAAATATGACATTTAAGGTAGGTAGAACAAATAATCTTGTCAAAATGACTGTGGAAGTATTTAGTGTCTGTTGAAACTGGATAGGAACATAATTCAGTCACCTAAACATTGATGAGTAGAGCTAGTCAAGGAATCCTTATCAGGATGACATAATGTCACTGGATTTGGGAGTAATCCAGCAGTAGAAAATCTGACAGAGACCTGAGAGTATCTGGGATGTTAGTGGTTGCAAATGATTAACAAACTGAATCAAGACATGAACTTTAAAAAAAAAAAAATAGAAACTAGAAGAATAGACCTTAAAGACTAAAATAGTTCAAAATAATTAAAAATCTCCACTCCTCAGGTGTCAGTTTTGGGGTGGGCACTGTTAGTGTCTTTGTCAGTGACATGGACAGTGGGATCCAGCACACTTTCAACAATTTGCTGACAACACCAAGCTGTGTGGGATAGACACCCTGGAGGGCAGGGATGCCATCCAGAGGGACCTTGTCAGGCTGGAGAGGTGGGCACATGGGAACCTCCTGAAGTTCCACAGGGCCAACTACAAGGTCTTTAACCTGAGTCAGGGCAATCCAAAACAGAAACGCAGGCTGGACAGAGAATGGATCAGGAGCAGCCCTGAGTAGAAGAATTTGGAGTGTTGGTTGTCAAGGAGCTCAACATGACGCAGCAACATGCACTCACAGACCAGGAAGCCAAAGGTGACCTGGGCAGCATTAAAAGAAACATGATCAGCAGGGCTTGATATTGAAACGAGGTGAACTTTAAGGACCCTTTCAACCCAAAAGTCTGCAATTCACAAAAAAATCCTATAAAATAGTACCAGAGCTATGCCACAATTATATCTGATAAACTAGAGTGAACATGAATCTGGGAGTCAGAATAACAAAGAGTTATAGGTTATAGATTAGATACTTTAGAATAAATAATGCCCAGACAAGCAAAATGATCACTCTCTTGCACATTTTTCTGTAGTGTGTTTGTAAAGGTCTCATGATGGTTTAGGCCATCTCAGGACTCTCAGCTTCAGTGATAAGATCCATTGAGGAGATCTGGTCAAATAATAGTACAGGTGGAAATTTCTTAGTGTTGCGACAAATCCAGTACATGCAAAATGTGGTTTTGTCTTTCCGTCTTTCATAGATTTTCTCTCATTCTTCTACCTTTTCTCTTACGTTTTTCTTTCTTTGATACTCTAACTACAGTCCAAAATTTCCCCTCCATTGCTGTCCAGATCCAGAACAACTTATGGAAAAGAGAATGTATAGAGAGGATATGTTATCTCTAATTAGGAAGATGAGTTAGGATTCTGCTCAGGTCTAGAAGTAAAGTTTTGAGCAGCCAAAGCTCCCTGTAATTAAATTACAAAATTTCTTTGACTGCATGTGGTAATGAATCCTCTGATTGCTCAAAAATTATTTTGATTCCAACAACTGTTGCAAGGGAAAATTTATCGCAAGTGCAGGAACATCCTCAACCATATGACAAATATTTCAGGTATTGGTAATAAACAGTAATGTTAGGAAATATTTGGAGCAAGATGACATATATTTGGAGAAGCTTCTGACTTACTCATAAAAAAATCTGCACTGATTGAGGAAGTGGATTTTGAATGAAGATTTTGAGTGAAGATTTTAAAGACAATTATATTAGGATGAAGAAGCAGCAAACTTATTTAGGACTCCACATGCCTATTCTTACTATTTCCTGGAGATGTCAGCTATTAAGGATTATTCAGATCATTACAGTTAAATCAACTATTGAATTGATAGGTTTTGGCGACTAAACTCTCCAAAATACAGGTCCTAAATTCCTTAGGGGTTGGAGGAGCTGCACTGATTAATCATTTAAAATATATTGTCTATGACCGTCAAATATGTGCTTTGTGTTTCTACCACTTTTCAAAAGGACAACATTTGATGGCCTTTCTAATCAGGAATAAACTCAGGCAAGACTGAGTCAAAACTTCAGATTACACCAGCTAGTAGTAGAATTCAGACATCTCTCAGTCTCACCAGGGAATTGACTTTTTCTTGCTAATTGCTTTGGTCTCCTTGATATGGTTCCTGCTGTGCTGCTTATAAGCCTGACTGATATCCTAGAAATGCCTTCTAAATGACTTCCTTATCAGTGACAAATTCTTTTAGCTCCCTGGAGGAACAAGGAAGAGAGTTGTTTTATCCTCTTTCACTGAAACGTGAAGATTACTACTGCTTTTCCAAAAATTTACACACAAACTGACCAAAATGCAGTTATTATGAGTCTTTTTTCAATATTGTTTTCCATAATGAAAATTGTTTATTGTGAATTCAGCGCTCAGTCTTACTCAGACTTCTTTGAGAAATGTCGGGGGCATAAAATGAAGAAAAAAATTGCTACAAAAAATGGCTGCATGATATTGGTGATGCCTTGTTTCACTCTTTTTTTTAAGGAAATGGGTTGGGAAAGAAGATGAAAAGAAAGGAGAAATGGAAACATGCAGTGAGAGGATGAACCCTCAGAAACAAATTGCAGCTCTTCCTCTGTAACCATTCATTTCTCCCTTCATAGTGCATCCCATCTTCTTCTTTCTGCCTGTTCTTGAAACTGTTTAAAATATTATCCTAGTCTTTCATTTACATTTGTTTGGTTCCTGAGTGCTTTTGGCTCTCTGTGTCCTGGATTTAATCAAGAAAACCTGTGCAACCTACTAGATGATCGTGGTGTTATGTTTTTCCCCACCTTTTTTTGCTGTAGGCACATCCAAGTTTTAATTCTCCATGTATCATAATGGAGTTCCAGCTTTGGAATAATATATTGTTAGTGATGCTGCAAAATATGGCTGTCTTGGTTTGTTAAATACTGGCTAACTGAAAGGAAAACCTGAGGTTGTATTGACAGATCAGAAAATGAAGTTTTTAATGATTTAATGATATATGATTCCTCTCATAGTCACCTGTGAGGAAATAAGTTTGATATGTGTCACTGATGTTTGGTGACTACAAGTTACTTTAGAACAGTATGAGAGGTTTACAGTGACTTAGCATTGCAGCTAAACTCAAAGGGAGCACTGTGATACTCACAGGACACCGTGACAAGAACTTAAGACTGGAAAGGATTTACCAAAGCTTAAAGCTATGCCTCCTTCATATCTGTATGAAATACAGTTCTTTTCACAAACTCCAGTACTATCCAGTTTGACATTTTTGGCTGCACAGAGGGATATTTCTTTCCACTTGCAGCATAAATGTTTGCATGACAAATGTATTCTTTAGTGAGTTTATGCCAATATTTTCCCTTAGCTCAGGTCATTCTGTATCTATGTTCTTTACTTCCTTGAATGAATCACCAAACAGTCTTAGCTTCAATCTCCAGCCGTTCCAGTCTAACCTGAAGGGAGAATCCTTTGTAGTTCTTACTGATAAGAAACCATTTTAAAAAGTGAGCAGTTCTGATTATCTTCAGCAGAGGTCAGTGGTGCAGTTTATTATGATTTTAGTTGTCCCAAAAGTGCATTGAGACCAAGCTTCTCAAAACTGGTTATCTAAACCAGGTGGCCTAAAGCTCATAATCACTTGTCTTTGAGTTGTCAGAGATGAATAGCCACAAATTCATCACGCCAGGTTTACTGATACAATCAGTCCTCTTTAATAACAAGATTTGGGAAGGTTTATTTACCAATATACAGTGGAAATTTCTTTCAGGTTCTGTTCCTAAGGCATGTACCCAACTTTCCAGACTCTCACTGGACAAGAGACCATTCATTTTTTCTGTCTCTATAAATCTGCGAGATTCTGCTGTGTGGAGTGTTAATTTGTATTATGAGGTTTCTTTACTCCATCTTTTCTCAGTGAAGGCAAGCTTGGCCTTTGCATAGGTTAGATTTAGGTTTGGTCCTGATGGTGTGCTGGGGAGTAATGTCCACTGGATCACTTCTTTCTGCGGAAGAACATGAGTGCTGGGCAGGATAGCTGCCAGGTGCTTCATCCAGATGTTTTGGAAAGACTGACATCTGTCCAATAAATAGAAAGTGACTTCAGGAAGACCAAACCCTTCCAGCCTGAAGTACAAGTCCAAAGTTGAGCATTACAAGGTCTTCCTTCTCTGCTCTTGGCTCATTGAACCATGTTTTCATTCTCCGTTACGGTGAGGACTTCAATGGACAGCTTTAGATAAAATAGGCAACTACCTGCAGAACACATCCAAAAAAAAAAAAAAAAAAAATTAGAGCAGCTGTTTATAGCCTGATCCTAAGATGAAGCACAGAGGGATATAAGTATAGGAAAGATAGTCAAGTTCAGTCAAGTTCATCTCTTCCCTCTGAGCAATGGATGAGAAAATTCAGGTCAATCTCTCCCTGCAAGCTTGAGAGGAGATGGTGGGCTGGAGTCCCAGCTCCATGCAGGGGAGTTCCCAGGTGTTCCTGGTATGGATTGTGGTGGGGCACTTGCCATTCTATTTGTTATGTTGCCTCAGACCTTTCAATGTGAGGCTTTTATGCTTGCTAAGCATAGCCAGAGCAGCCAAGCTTCATCAGTCTAACAGGGAAAAATAATGTGTTGAAGCAGCACATGAGAGAAAATTGTAAGTGCCAAAATAACTAGTTCAGAACCAGGTTTCCTTCTGCCCTTGGGCTATGAATTTGGGTTCATCTATCAATTCTACATTTCTGAGATAACTGCTGCATGATAACAGTGCAATACTTTTTAATTATTGCACCAATCCAAATAAGAACTGAATTTCTCCCACAAACCTATTACACCAGAGTTCACCAAAGAAAATCCTTAATAACTGGACTGAGGACACTGAGTTGGCTCAAGTGCACAAGTGGAATAAAAAAGCAGTGTATAACCTCTGCTAGAAAATATGCTGGTCTTACCTGGAAATGTTCATCAGCTAGCATCTCTAGCCCTAACAAGGGGTACAGACATTGATGTCTGTGTTTTAAGTTGGGATTTTTTTTTTTTTCAAAGTCAGAAACAAGCCTGTGGTATAAATTGGACAATTTGGAGATCTGACTCATCAGTCCACAGTTTTCCATATACAATGTCCTGTAGGCTATGCCAGCTCTGCAAACTAGCTCTTAGAGTACAAAACAATGACTGCAAGCAGCACAGCCAGCAGTTTTTAAGAGAAAAATCTAAATAAAATATATTATAGTAATAAAACAAATTAGCAGCTGTTATCCTGAGGCAACAGCAATGAAGCTCTCACAAAACAGGCCTTTATTAGAAGTAGTAACAGTAATCATAAGTTCAAGTTTAACTAAGTGAGCCATTAAAAGTGTAATGCTGAAATGAACTGAACCAAACGACAAAGTAAAGCATGCCTGGGGCAATGAACAGGTTTTTAATTTGTTTAACTTCAATCTCTCTGGTGTCTGGCTCTAAAAAATGATGTGCCAAAAGACTCCTCACTACGCTCTAGTCTGAACACAAAATAAATTAGTAAAAGCAGCAGCAACAATAGCACATACAGCCTATTCATCTCCCACAGTGCTAACATCACTAGTCCTCTCTGGCTTTGTGGTCTGGGTTTCCATTATTCAGGGAAAACCATAATCCCTTCAGGCATCAGGAGGGTGTATGCGTGCAGGCATAGAGACCTTCATACAGCAATGCCCTATCAAACCCCATAATCTGCCACGGTTTGTTATATGGGAGGGTGCTAAGTTCAAATTTACCTGAAAAATCACATCAGAAATTTCTTGTACCAATGCTTTTTTTCAACTTGCATGTTCTAGGGGGGAGTAGTGCTAGTGTGGGCTGCTGTGAGGGTATCACCATCCTGCAGGCACATCCAGGCAGGCCTGGCATCTCCTGGACATGGTAAAGGATTATGTCATTCAGAGCAGCTCTAGCATATACTCAGAAATTCTGACCACAAAACTAGAATACAAAAGAACCTCAAATTACATTACAGACACATTTTCCAAGCTTCTCTAGACCACAGCATGCTGTAGAAATTTTATTCTTGTTTTCTCTAAGATAAAATGGTAGTTACTTTGCAGTATAGTTGTGACAGAACTCTCGTTTCATTCATATTTACATCCCTGATTTTAATTTGGCTGGGTTTAGCTCCTACAATCCTGTTCTGCTTTTGTGAAAATATAATTTCTTGTTTCCCAAAAATATTAATGAAAACAGAGAAATAAAGGTAACTATTGTTTTCATATAGCATTTGTAAAACCACTTTAAATATTGTAAATAGCTATTTCCATCACCAGGCATGCTGGAGAAAGTTAACTAGGAAAAAAAAAAAAAGCCATAATGACTTTCAAGGATTTGCTGAAGGCAAAAAATTGCATTTTATAAATCAAATTCCTTAAAAATGCTGACTTAGTTTCAAAATCATTTTCTCTACTTATCTTCTGAGTTTCTCCTTGCTGTGCTAGAAATTGTACAGTGAGCTTTATATGAGCTGTGAAAATGGATTTGTGATTTTTAAGCTAGCAAATCTAAACCAAAATAGTAGTTGCCATTAAAAAAAAAATCCAAAACAAAACAACAAAATCCCCTGCATCAACAGCTTCTGATGTTAAAAACAACAAATTTGACTTGTCAAAACCTTATTTTTACAAACATCATTACACAATGTAGACTTATATTTTTTACTTGATTTATGAGTCAGTGAAATAGTTTCCTCTTGCAAAGACCTGCATGCTAGTCTAAATGTAAATAACTTCAATAAAATTATTTGTGCCTGGAATACTTGGAGTTAGAAGAAAAAAAAAAGGAGAACTGATTGGTTTATTATGACAAATTTGTAGTATGAGCTGTTACAGTCTTTATAAGGGGGCAAGAACAGCTGCAGTGTGTGATCAACTCTGCTTATTGTAATGGCAGGTACAGAACTCACAGGGAAAAAATATGGAAAAGGGGCAACAGCTCTTTACCTGCCAGTCTCTGGCAACCTGATTTGCATCCAAAATGTTTCATGGATCAAATCCATTATGACAAACTCTATTCTTACCCACGTGTGTTAAGCACCTTTTCCTATAGCAGTTTGTATATTGGCATACATGTTCAGCTTTTTTCTACACATATAATCATGAATTCACAGAATTTCCCGGGAAAAAAAATGTAGAAGGAAGTGTATTTTTAGAGCAGCTGAAAATTAAATTTAATTTCACTTAAAGAAGAAAGATCAAAATCTTATTAGCCTTTTCATCTGTTGACTAGCTCATTTATATTCACATCTTGTCTAAATACTTAGAACTAACTTCAAAAAACTGTTGGCGCATATCTAAACCAGAACTTGTTACACTAATTTTTAAATTATATTTCCCTGTAATTTCTAATCTGTAAAAATCTTCTGAAAAATATTATACATTTCAAATATTTGGTGAGTTGTATGCAGAAGAAATATGCTTTTAACTCTACCACTTTTCCTTGTACACCAAGTGGCTGTTCAGGTGTGCTACCATTACAACGGTCATAACTGCAAGACAAAAATCATGCCTTTGTTTGCTGCAATTAATGTTAAAAACCCCAAATAACCCATATTCAGAGGTTGGCAATTAGTGATGATGCATATAGTGGTCTCTGAAGAAACAGAATTGAAGGAGATCCTGTCTTCCAGCTAAAGGGTCATTTGCAGTGGGAAGTCAATGCACTGTTCCTGAAAGCAAAACTCAGAAGTCCTCACCACCTCAGGAGTTATTTCCCTGTAAAAAAATTTTCAATTCTGGTCATAAAGCTGATTTGTTTGAAGCCAGAGAAGACACCATGCTTCACAGACTGGTGTTCTCTTGGTGTTTTGCCATCATTTAGGGCACAAAACCTTACTTGTGGGGAACATGGCTACATTCATAGCTCAGTTTGCTGTGTAGGGAGTTTTCATTCTGAGTCTCTGAATAACTTGGAATGTCAGAAGGGTCTATGGTTTCCCTGTGAATGGGAAACAGGAAATATTCTTTCTGGGTACAACTGCATTGGTGAATAATGGCTCCTCAGCTCAGTATCAGGTCTGGGTCCCTACTGTGTGCATTGAGCACAAAATGTTATAGGATTCCCAGCCTCCCTTTATGTGAAGAACTTGTTAGTTTGGATGTAATTCACTAAGGAAATTGCTCATATGAAGTAGTTTGGAGGAGTCTACCACATTTGACTGCATACATCCCCTCCAGTGTAGTTCAGTGTTATTCCAAAATATGTATACTTACTGTTTCAGGTGCTTAGAAGTGGAAAAAAAAAAACCCAAATGCTGATATGCACACAAAAAATAATTATTCCTTAGGATTGCAGGGGCAGCATATGGGGCCCAAATTACATCCTGAGCCAAATATTATGTGGTGTGGACTACCTACTTAAGGAAGATGAGTGTGTGTGGATGAAGAGGGAGTGAAAGCTGTTCTGCCCAAGCTGAGATAGATGAATTTTGCAGTGTGGATGTGACATGGGTGATTTTGGAGGTTTTACTTTTGTTTTCTCATTTGGTCACATAGGAAATTAAAATGTCTATAAATTACATAATAGGCCTTCTGCAATGTTTTTCTGTGTCTAATGGAATCCTCTTCAAAGCTACTTCAAAGGAAGTTACAATCTACACAAAAACTTTGTTATTGGTGATGTTTTTTATCTTCCTAAACTGATGGTTTACTTATGCCTCAAGGAATGCCTGTATTTCTTTTTCTACAAATATTATTTTATGTCCTATCTAAAGTAACTATGGATGTTCTCATTATCCTTATAAAGGTTTAATCCTTTTTTAATTCCTGCTAAGCTCTTGGTCTGAATGCTGTATTGTGACAATGGGTTCTAATAACATATTATTGAGCCTTTGACTATTTAAAATCCCTCTTAGCCTACGTTTTCAAAAGACATTTCACCTGCCATTTTTTTACTGCAGAATTTACTTAAAAAGAAACACCCACTTCTTTGAAAGTCATGTTCAGTTGACCTCCTGGCTGCTGTCCATTTAGTTATGCGTTGTCTCATTTTTTTTTAAATTTAATTTTTTATTATTATAGGTTTTTAAAGGAAAGGCAGGTTTTGAGGTTAAGCTTTGGGTTTCCTTGTGTGCAATTTCTGTCTGTATAATCCTGAGCAAATCATTGAGGAGTTTTGCCCCAGTGATTCATCTGTACAAAGGGAATAGTAACATTTTCTATCTTAAAATGCATTTGGCAATGCCCAGTGGAATTCTCTCTAAGTGTATTAAAAATATAGTGTCACTACTTTTTATAAGTTATTGCTTTGGTTAGATTCATTTTTCCTTTCTTATTTGAATCCTTATATTTTTATTTTCAGGCTTTTTTTTTTTTAATATGATTCCCTTAGTGAGGATGATGGATTTATACATATGCTAATTGCTATTACATAAAACTCAGCTACCTTAATTAATGAAAAAGCTTCCTTTTGTTTCATTATTTCACTTATTTTATTCATTTCCTCGTGTTTCCTACATTTATGGCTATATACCACATCACCTGGTGTGGTGCAGAAATATCACTACCTTGGGAAACATTTAGACTATCAATAAATTAATTTAAATTTCATCTAACTAGATCATTTGGACAGTACATATGTGGGTGTTTCACAATTAGTGTTTTACAAAATGCTGAGTCCTTTCTTTTCATTACTTTGTTTAGTGCTAAGAACTGAGTGTTTCAATGAATTATTTGCTGAATTTTGTCTGCAGATTAACTATATAACAACAATTTTGATAGAAAAATGTAGTTAACAGATGACCATTTCTGAAAGAGTGGAGATGGTTATATAAACAAATCATTCATACATTCAAATTCAAAAACGATCAAATTATCCAGAGGAGAGAAACATCACATCTCTCAATGACTTCTCTTTATTTGAACTACAAATCAGATATCCTAACAAATACATGAGCAATTTTATGCATGAATTGCATTTTTTTTCCCCATAGGAAGTTTCATAGTGAGGAAAAAAAGGTCTTTGTTCCCCTAGGTAAAGTCAACCAGGGCATTCTTCTCATTTGGCCTTTATTTAGTTACAATGATTTAGTGAAATCATTATTTTAAGTAAAATTCTTATTAAATACTGCATTTATATTACAATGATGGCTCCTATCTACACCTTTAAGCAGCTTCATTACACTGTTAGTTCTGCTTTGTCAGTATTTCTATGTTAAACTGTTCATATGACTAATTAAAATGTGATTCTAAATTCTATTTGTTATTGCTTCTATTATCTTTGTTATAACACACCGACATAACATGTTTATGGGTTCTGTAAGCTAATCTAATTTAATATTGTGCTTGTAAGTGAAATGTCCTTAATAGCAACAGCTGCCCTTGGAATGCTGATTTGAATATATATGTACAAACACATACACACACACAATATATATTAGTCAGACTGCTAAGTTTTACCTACTTCTAGCCTTGCTGTTACTCCAGAGAAGCAAATATTTTCATGGTTGAGGATTTTAATTTGTATTCAATTAAAGGAAAGAGAACTGAGTGCATGATAATCACATCCACACTATATCCAATTCAAGGACAAAAGTAAAATAAGCGTGTAATGAAAATGTAGTTTGATATTTCTTATTGCTCAGCTTGTAGAAAAGCAGATACAGCCTTCCTTTTCTAGGAGTATAGTAGATATATAAATATGCCATATTTCTTGGTTTCCTGGCCTTTAGCGTATGGGCTTTGCATCTCCATCACCCTTTATCCTTTCTACCAGGCAGCACTGAGTTCCCATGTTATTTTCCCTCTGTTTATATTTCTCCACTCTTTGCAAGTATCATTGAAGCCATGGGTTTGAAATTGATATACAAAATTTAAAATTATTTTGTGTTATATAATATACTATCACCAACTCATGATCCTGTGATTATTCCAACTTAGATAATTAGAAGCATGGATAGCTTGCATTTTTGTATGCCGGAGAGAAACTCTGGTCTAAAAAGTTGATTGTGATCAGATTTTGGCAGTAAAGTTTCTTCTTAGTGACTCAGAGTAATAGACTTTGTGATTAAAGGTTGTTTGGGAGTTGGCAGAAAAGCAGTGCTCATGGAAAACCTTATAAGAATATTTTGGGTGCCTAGAAAATTATTTATTTTTTCACAATATAAACATATTGGAAAGACTGCTTGTTAAATTTAAACAAGAAAACCCAAACAAACAAACAAATAAGTCACATTGAAAGGTACAGAAAGCTGAGTTTCCACTGAGATTATGTAATATTTTAGTATATATTACAAAGAAAAATCCAGTCAGCAGTTATGTTTCTTCTCAAGAAACATAATTTTATTCTTCTCCACTAAAGTAAAAAAAACCAGCAATTTGAGTACCACTGAAAATCCAGTCAGTATCTATAGCATGTATTTTCCAACTTCTGCTTTGCTCTGTTCCAAGTATATTATTGCAATTTCTGAGTATCTTGCAGTCATGTTTAGAGCTATGCATGCAACATCTGACCTTTCCACAGGTGAATTACAAACCCAGCTCTCTCCAGGCAGAGGACTCAGTGTGCCTTTTAAACCAACAACAACAATAGCCTTGTAAAGGGCTTTCTAGTTACCAATGTCAATTTTTCAAATTATCTTGTTATGAATGAGCAATTTGTCCCACAGAAAATACCTGGACACACATTGTCTATAATGTTATATCTATCATGTTATATATTTTCTGTTGTTGACACAAGTGGCCAGCTTCTTAAACTTGGAGCAGCTGTTGGTGAAAGGTGAATTTCAAGATCATTACAAGTGATGAGACCACCTAGAGAATGTCATTGTACTGCATTATACTAGGCTACATTATACTAGACACTATGGAAAGCATGTACAAGCACAGGAAAAGCATATCCTGCCCCAAGGAATTCCCATGAAACAGGCATGATAGATACAATTAAGGTAAATTAACTTATTTCAAAGATAGGGTCTGTGGCAGGAAGAAAGCAAAAGACATTGGACAGAGATTGCAAACTACAAGACTACAAGAAAAGCTTCCCAGTTCAAAATACCAATATTGAGGAAGAGAAAATATGTCATTTTATGTGTGTATTCAATATTGTGTTGCCTATTCTTGCTTTTATGACAATTTTTGATTTACCTTTGACAACAGTTTTCAAAATTATATTAATATGGGTGGCTTAATATGCATATAGTGATTATAATGTATAGATGCAACAGCTGGAAAGAAAAGCTCAGTAATATGATTCAAATATAATTAAAAATGTAAAATAATTGCAATAATTAAAACCAAAACAAAACCAAACACCTAACGGATCTGAGTATTTTAAAAGCAAGATGCATGCATATTTCAGAAGATGCTTTCACTGAAAAGATAAATTATTTTCATGGCATGTATTTTTTTACTCTTCATTTTCACAGCATAAGCAGGAATAGAAATACAAAACCTTCATAGATGCTGGCTGAAGAAATAAGTTCATAAATAGTTAATTGTGGCTGTCCTGGATATGTGGTTAACTACTATAATGAAGAATATTTTTGGAAAAAAGGAAAAAGTTGATAGCTGATATAACCAATTAACACACAAACCTAAGAAGCAAAAATCCACAGTTAATAGAACACTACATAGTCCTTGTAATTAAAGTGTGACATGAGAGTCCAGTGTCAAAAAGAAGAAAAATCCTCTAATTAGCCAGGATTTGACAAAATTGGAAGGTTAGACAGGGAGAAGCCACATTTTAACATAAGGGTAAAATATAAGAAAATTACAGGACTTAGACAACTTCCAATCATCCATTTTTCCAGATTTGGGATTGTCTCATTGAGACAATCATTGTCTATTTGAGAATTTTCTGTCAGTCTCATTGTCTATTGAGAATTTTATCCCAAATGACCTGTTCCAAGTTTATCTGTAATGACACCACCAAAAGTAATGATGGAAAACAACTTGCTGTCAGACCAGCACAGGTCAAACCTCAACAGTAACTGTTGGGTCTGGCAGGGACAAGGTTCTTGAATCACATTTTTGGTATTTTATATCAGGAAAAGGAGGTAAATCTGTACTAAAAGTTTAGGCTTAGTGTAAAAAGAATCTTTTTATTACACCTGTTTCTTGGAGATCATATCACAGCGACTTGATTTCTTTTTGCTCACTAATAAAATCTCATGTTTTCAAGGCAAGAAAATTTGAGTTTCCTTCAAAAGACTAAAAATGAAAGTAGTTTTAGAGAAAAATACTCATTATGGACATACAGACTTCTTCACTTTTAATTTAGTTGATATGTTCCATTAAGATGCATAGACTAAATCCTTAATTTATAGAAAACACCTTCAAAGTGTGGTCCACTAATGAATGTATAATTCACAAAAACGTAAGTCAGGAAGATATTTTGAAGGTATCTAAAACTTTTATCAAATTCACCATATAAATAAATTGCATGAAAGAAGTAACGCAGAAAAGTTGATGGACAGATGGTTACTGAATTTCTTAATCAGGACCAATTTCCTTTATTTACACATCTGTTTGAACTGGATAATCATATGACATGATATTCTTAAAAATGGATTCTACCATAACAGTGTTAAAGTTTAATTTCATGTGCAAAATATTGTATCTGGCATGTCCAAGACAAAAATATCTGTGAATGCAAAGGCCCGAGATTACTGCTTCTGTTCTTGAAATACAGATAATTGTTCCAATATACACTAAAAAAGCAGAAGTCTACTATGTTAAAATCTGCCTTAGGAGGGGTAACTCTTACCATACCTCAAAATTTTAGTTCCAGACTTTCAGCTCAAACAGTCAACTTCATGTATTAAAGAGGCAAAAGTTTTTTGTTTGTTTTCTGATGGGGACAAAAGATATTGAATGGACTATGGATATGGTATGAGGAAACTACTCAGACAAGAAAAGGCTTGCAACTTCAGACCATATTGCTCTGTGGACATCATTAACTTGTCCTGTATTTGTTAAGCTGTGGTATTTTCTTCTGAGTGTCTCTATACTTTAAAGGGTCTTTTGTTACAAATGCTTACACAAATTTCTTTGCATTCCAATTCATTTTTAATAGAGATTTTTTTTCCTGAGCTGAATAAGGCATTCTGTCTCATCCAAATAAAATAGCTGTGTCTGAAAGGGAGAATGTTGTTAGCTGTAATAGCATATCTAAGTGGCTTTGAAAAAAGAACTCATTAATTTGTAGCTCGGGCTCATTTTGCACTGAAATATTCATTCAACCTCTGAAAGTGTTGTCAGTAAAACATCTGGCTTGAACACAGAGGTTTGCTATAGAGAAGTGGCTGCTATTCCCATGTCCCATATGATTCTTTACATGCTCAGCTTGGCTTGATTACACCCTTCTTTGCTTCGTGTCTGTGACAGAGATGTATTGGCAACGATTATGAGGATTTTCAAAGCAAAGTGCCTCTTGAAGTGCTATAGGCCAACTTGTTTAGCCTGCAGCATGTTTGTACTGCTCAGGTTGATTATCACTTCTAACAAAACAGTCCCTATTGACTCTCAGCTGCATTTGCATATATTTCAGACGGTGTATGTACTGAAATAAGTAGCAAGTAACCTTAAGGAAAAATTATGTTAATTGGTTGGCTACTGCAGTTCCTACAGTTCACCACCTTCAGCTGGAATTATGCTCCTCCTTGGCTTTAAAAAGAAAACTCATCTATCTCCCAGCTACTTGTGTCTGGATTGCCAAAACTTTCTACTCTAGCAGAGACTAAATTGGGTGTGAGTACTTTTTGTTGGTTTGGAGGCATTTTTTATAAGTGTGTGCAGATTTTTATCTGTGATTTTCAAATCAAAAATTTTAAGTTGATTTTTTTATTTCAAGTTGGTCTGACCAGAATCTCTCTCCCTCCTACTTTTCCTTGTGTTTGTCCTTAATATTGTCTTGACTAGTTTCTTTTAACTGTGATATGATATTTTGCAATGATAGCTGGAAAATATTTGGGATGTTATACAATTTCTTGTAAAAATATACTTTTTTTGTATATTTCCTTTCATCTAACTACTTGTTACTGTTAAATTATTAAACATTTAAATATTTACCTAGTATTATGTCCCAAACAATAATATACCAAAAAGATAGCTGACCTTATAGGCTTATTTTAAATCTAATTCTTTGCTTCTCATTTCCACCATTTTCACCTACTTAAGTCTTTGCCCATGGTATGTGATATCCCATGGCAAGGTGGAATGCTTAAATCTGATCAGAAAGAGTAGCAATGTAAGTATTTCCCAGCATATTGTGTGTATGTCTATTTTATCTATATTATTTGGATGATCTTCAGTAAAGGAGGCAAACAATGCATTTCGATAGCATCAGTTGTTATTATGGAAGCATACAGATATTTTAAATCATCTTGTTGGAATGGAAAATCTTTTCTTCTCTATCTGTATCTCTGTTGTGGACAATCATCTATGTGTGAAGGAGACGACATGTTCTGTCCAAAGAAATTTCTTACAGGAAGACACGTTCCCTCAGCTCTCTGAGATTCTCTGATCACAGGTAACTTAAAAGGTAATCCCTTCTCCTTTATTAAAATGATCTTGGCTTGTTATTTTTGTGGACATGTTTCCTGCCCAATGTGGAACATTCCCTTTCTTATTTCCATCACGTGTAAAAGAAAGCCTGAAACAGTCAAACACCTTCAAAGAAAAATTTAGCAATCTAGCCATTGATTAAAATTAAATTGAAATCTTTTCTGAAAAAAAGCATATTTTTCCTACTGATGCCAACACCTCATATTGTGCATGTGGTAATAGTCTACATAGTTGTCATTTTCTACACTGCTGAAATAGAAACAACTTATTGTTTTCTCCTTTAGTATTTTTAGACAAAAGGCAAATTGCATTAGGAATATTTGAAAAACAAAAAGTATTTGAAACAGATTGCCCTGAATTTTAAAAATGTCTCATCATTTGTAAATGTTAAATCCAAGGTAGGAGATACTATTTAGTCTGTATAAAAAGTGCACAAATTTGCTTCCAGCTATTTGTCCACTTTATTTTCTCATAGTATTGAAAAATGATAGATAGGTCTTCATCTGATTTTTTAGACTCAGTGTCAAAAGCTTTCAATTACCTTTCCTCAAAGAGCTCCAGAACTGCAGGACAAGGCTCCTTTTGCCAGCGCTGAACACAGAGAAATATGAATGTGTTCCCAAAGGATGTTTATCTTTAAACCATGGAGGTGAAAGTATCTTTAAAAGCTTTCTAGCTATTAGAACTACTTTTGTACATCATAAAAGACCTTATCAACTGCAGTTTTAAAATTTCTACTGAATTGATAAAGATGGCAATGCAAAATTATTTTTCTTTATTTGGTAGTTTGCTGAAATTCTTTTAAGCATTATTAAGATTTTAAACTACAGTTTTAAAATTAGAACTGCCTGGTCCTATTTGAGCTGAAATTCGGCATGCAATGAATACACAAATGTGTAAAATGTTCAATTACTATAACACTCATCTAAAACATGTTGGGGCAAACCATAAGAAATGGAAAAAGGGTTCACCTAAGTGGTGCACAGCAGATTGCAGATGATACACTTCTCCTTTTGGCTCCTACAGTCATACTAGTTTTAACCTTATTGGCCACTTTTTCTAGGGTAAAACACCACTACCACCAAAAAAACCACAAATCCTCCTTTCCCACCCC